>OX453266.1:6963859-7351359 GCA_949709985.1 Luffia ferchaultella
TATTATTATGAGGTTGGTCTGACTTCCAGGTGCTTTCCTCCTAAAAGCTTTCATAAATAGATACATACATTCGTTGTAGCAAGATTTCATACTATTTAAGTTTAAAATGTTCTCGACTGACCGATTGGCCGAGTGGTGGACACCCCAAGGACAAACATGACTGTTGGTTGAGGTCTGGTTGTAAAATATGTTATGTATTATACATATTTAACTTGTATATCAGTTGCCTAGTGCCAATCACAGCCTTTGCCTAGTGTGGGACTAGGTGACCGTTTGTGTTCCTTTGTTCCTTTCGCCGTCGAGACGATGGGTCCCTGGTCCAAGGATGCCAAATTACTTGCTCACGATTTGGGTGTCGCGCTGCGTCTGTTGACAGGGATCCTTTGAGCAAGGACTCCGTACTAAACGCCCCGGACGTTAAAAAACTGTTTAATTATTATTCTTTGACATGTGACATGTAAATGATATATTTCCACAAAAGTATTTGTGTCTGTTTATTAATATACTATATTGTAAAATTATTGAGTATAATGTGAATGCAATTATTTGGTTACATGTTACGGTCTCTATACGCTCTAGAGTTTGCAGTAGACGCAGCGATAGTTTATCCCCACGCTCGCACGCTCGTTAATTAGTATATTTAAAATAGTTATTTTACATTATTTTAAGTTAAATCACTAAATAGAATGATAAAACCTGGAAAACGCAAGTCGGACCCGCGCACCAGAGTTCCGTACCACCACTCAATATTATTTGTTATATGTTTTTATAATAAAGAAAAACTGCAAAATTTGTAACCGTAAAAAATCTGTCTTTGTTTGTGATATCTTATCTAATCTATACTATCTATACTATAATACGACGACCGCTTAGCCTAGTGGGTAGCGACCCTGCCTACGAAGCTGGAGGTCCCGGGTTCGAATCCCAGGTCGGGTCAGTATTTATATGATGAATATTAATACTGGTACCGGGTCTTGGTTGTTATATGTATGTGGTGTCTTCAAAAAATATTTATATATTATAAAGAATATTTAAGTATGTATATCAGTTGTCTACCACAAGCATATAATATAACCCATAACACAAGCATAATACTTGCTTACTTTGGGACTAGATGGCGCTGTATGGGAAGTCCCATGTATTATTATTATTATTATTATATAATATTATAAAGCTGAGAGTTTATTTGTTTGTTTGTTTGAACGCGCTAATCTCAAGAACTACTGGTTTGAATTGAAAAAGTCTTTATGAGTTGGATAGTTCATTTATCGAGGAAGTCTTTTAGGCTATTATTATCATTTTCATTGCCTAATTTCCACCAAAACCTTTTTCGCTTCCGTATTTCATTCTTCCACTCAATCACTACTATGCTATAATCTATACTTTTATGTTATTCTCTCTGACATGTGTAGGAGTTAACTATTTCGTCTTCAATCAGGTTGTTCGTCACATACAGTGTCCACTTCTGGCAAATTGGCAGGTACTCTTTCATCCCCAAACTTACTATTACCTTTTAAGGCTTCGTACCTATCCTGTTCTATTTTCTTTGCATTCAATTCCTCTCACAAAACCATTCCAGCTATTAAAATCACCCAACACAGTAAATCCACATGGAAATTCTTTCATTTCTATTACACTTTGGCAGGATGTCCCTACCCTCCGCCGCTTCCTCAATTACGACTACTACCGCATCTTTGGGTACTTGGAGACCATCTGGGCATATGGACTCAAAACAAATACCCTATTTCGATTTTGAACTTTGAGGGGTTTCCGGTTCACACATTAGTTTGCACGCTCAGATATTCTTTATTTTAATTAATTGTATTTGTATAATCTTGGGTATTTTCCATTGCTTGGATTCGTCGCTGATTATTTTACTTCTTTTGTAAGAGAATGAAGAAATAGGTGAGATTCTCTTTTTACGTCGATTAGAATTTTGACTATAGTTTCGTTTCTAAGATAGTTGTTCCTGGATATTATGGTTAATATGTGTGTATGTGGTCGTTGCAGATGTCGCGGTGACGCCATGTCGGTGGCGCCCGCCGTGAAGCGCGAGCTGGAGTTGGAGCCGTGCGCGGGCGGTGCTGGCGTCGGGGGTGGGGCGGGGGGTGTGGGTGAGCAGAGTCCGGGTCGCAAGCGCCGCAAGCAGGCCGCGCCCAGCCGCGCGCCGCCTGCGCATCCGCCGCACCCGCCGCCGCTGCTCGACCTACACGCCAAGATGGCTGACATCTACAAAAGCGCACTCGCCTTCGGTGAACTCGCACTTCCCTCCTTCGACCCGCTGGCCGCGTTCCGACTACTGCCGCGCCACGAACCGCCGCGCATATTCAATCCGGAGGCGTACTGTGACCTGTGCTGCAAGGAGTTTTGCAACAAGTACTTCCTTAAGACGCACCGTGCCAACAAACACGGCATCTATGAGGCGGGCGAACCACCGCCCGCGCCGCCTGCACCTCCTGCGCCTCGACCCACCTCACCCGCGCGCCGTGCCTCCGACGATGACTCGGGTGGAACGCCGCGTCGCCTCTCCCCTGACTCGGCACGGCGCGCACGCGATGCAGCTTTTCAGCCCGACGCGCTGCGCCGCCTCGGCGTCGTGAACCCAGAAGCCTTCTGCGAGATTTGCTGTAAGGAGTATTGTAATAAGTACTTTCTAAAGACGCACCGCGAGCGACGGCATGGAGTCCCTGTGCACCGTTCGCCCACTGATCGTTCACCGTCCGCGGCGTCGCCACCGCGCGCGCCTAGCTTGCCACCGCTACCGAGTCCACGCGGTCTCTCATCTCCGACACCACTGCACACGCTGCCGCCGTTGATGCTGCACCAGTCGCTCGACGAGGAGCCAGACGTGAAACGCGAGTGCGAAGAAGAGGTGGACATACCAAGAGACGGTCAGACAAGTCCGCTCAATTTGATCGTAGAGGAGCGTGGCGGCGATGCATCGCCGGGTTCCGCGAGCGAAGAACTGCGCAAGCTGCAGACGATGATTTCGCAGTTGAACGAGCTCGCGGCCGAGCGGCTTGCGGATGCGGATGGGGTGCCCGGCGAGAACGGGCTGCAGCCACGCGACAGCCGTCCGCCCTCTGCTTCGCCGCCGCCGCCCGACGAGCGCCGCGGCTCCGGTGGCTCCAGCTTCTGTGAGATCTGTAACAAAGAACTATGCAATAAGTACTTCATGCGCACCCACATGCAGCGTATGCACGGTATCTCGCTCGAGAGCGGCACGCAGCTCGGCGGCGTCACCTGCGACATATGTCACAAGGAGCTGTGCAGCAAATACTTCTTGCGTGTGCACAAGCATAACACTCACGGTATTCCTGCACCTCCCGCACCGCAGGCACCCTCCCCTTCAGAGCCGTGTCCTCTGTGTGCTCGCCGCTTCCGGGGTCCCCGTGCGTTGCGGGCGCATCTCTTAGCCGAACACGCGCCTCCTGCGCGTCCACCGCCACCACCGCCGCCGCGGCCGCTCGAACTGCTCGCTCGGGACAAACCGTACGCGTGCTCCTTCTGTCCATTTACAACGGACGTGCTCGCGTTCCTGTTCGCACACGAGCGCGCGCACGCTCAACAGCAGCACGAGCCTCCCGAAGTGGGCGACATGTCGCAAGAATTACCTGTGGAGGCAATCGATTGCTCCGAGCCGAGGCCCGAGAACGCCACCCGAGGAGATATACCGGTCGGTGCACCCGACGGAGAGGGCGGTGGTTTAATTGAGGCCGGGGGCATGGGGGACGAGGGTGTTGGGGCGATGACGGGCCAGTACGAGTGCTCGCGGTGCGAGTTCCGCGCGAGAGAGTTCGGCGCTTTGGAGGCGCACCTGCGCGCGGCGCATGGCGGTGGGGGCGCGCTACTGGCGGTACCACGAGCGCCGCATGCACCTCTGACGATGCAGCCGTTCGTTCTGGAAGAGGCGGCGGCAGGCGGGCTGTCGCTGGTGCCGGCGCTGGTATTCCTGCCAGTACGCCGCCGCGCCACCCGCCGCGCTACCGTCACACTTACACTAACGCCGGCCTAGCGCGGCGCGACGCCCGCGACATTACACTAGGCGAGCACTACACCGGGAGAGAGTCACACCTGTATCCTTTGGTTCGTGTCTCGGTGGCGCGGCGGCGGACCGGCGGGTGGCGGCGTTGTCGCCCGATGGTTCGGCCCGCGGCCGCGCCTGCGCTAGTGATTGCTGAACTGTCGAAACTACAAATTAACGCTGTGTGCCTTCAAGCAATTGCTGAAAAATATTATGAGACGTAATTTTAATTATTGGAGAAGCTGTTTTAATGTAATTTTGTAGTTTTGATTCCAGCGGCGCCGCCGCGGCCACACCGCGTCGCGGCGCCCGCGCCCTCCTTTAGTTTACGTACGTTTTGACTTCATATATGAAATATATAACGAGCGGGTGATATATGAAACGTTGCTATTTATATATTTAATTATTATTCTCCTGCGCAGGAGTTTCTGTTGGTTCATCCGAGACAGGTTTTGAAACTTTTATTTGATCGGGAGAAGAAAAACACCCTAGGCGTAATATTATTTAACGTATTTAATTGGTCGGTATATTCATTACTGCGATAGCGTCGTAGTGCAGTTGCGATGTTGATCACTGAGCGACGCGGCGGCGCCACGTACTACGACAACCGTTCTACCTCACACGTGTTAGATTTTTATAAACTAGATGTTATACTATTGATATATTTCCAGTTGACGCATTCTGAGAGTACAAATAGTGGTAACTATGTTTTATTGTAATCGTGGCCGCCGCGACGTGCGACACGGAGGCGCGCGGCGGCCGTTGTTGTTCGAGTGACTTAAAGCACAAAGATACGTACCATTTGGGCAGTGATCAACATAATGACGTAACGTATAGATTTAAATTTGATTAGGTGTGTGGCGGCCGGCCCGGTTGTTGTCATGATACGGGTCCTGTTGCGCGGGTGGCCGGGCCGCCCCGCTTGGTCGGTCGCCGCTGGTTATTCATGGTTGTCGTCGAGTCATTTATCTGAGGTCGTTCGAGACTTGAGTTAAAACGATTTATTTATATTTAATTATCGGTAGTTTCATGTGAAGGATAGCTTGTACAAAACCATGCAGCTTCTAAAGAAAGTTCCTATGTATGTACGTAAGTCGTAAGTAAAACTTAGAGGTCGCGCCGCCCCGCGCCCGCGCTAGCGCTGGTCTATCGATGCCGCACCGGACGGTCGATGTTCATAGACATCAACCGACAGATGGAAACCTACAGAGGTCAATATTGACATTACTGTCCTTGTCAGTACATAGATCAAGGTCTAGCGGTAATTATAACTAAGGAAAATGATCTCATAATATAGTTATATCGTATGATACACGAATTTCATATAAAAACAGGGTAAAATAATTTATCAAAAGTACAAATTTGTAATACCTCGCAGAGACAAACCACTTCCTATAGTCTTCCTTCGTGACAGCGCCAAAGCGGCGCAGTGAGCGGGCGCGGGGCGAGCGCGCGCGATACAACAAATTATATTGTAATGTTTTAAAATAATAACAAAATTAATAAAAAATGTACACGTGGTCAGACCGCGCAGGCGTGATCCGCCGCCCTGAGCGCCGGAGGGGCGACGCAGGCGTCTCTACAATAATTATATATCGGGGCGAATACGGGCCACGCCGCGCGGTCGATCCTTGGCTGTAGTAAAATCTATATTGTGTTCATAAATAAGTTCAGCGAGCGTTGTACTTGAGTGGCAAAAAATTTCGAACTCAAAATCTAACTTCAAACTACATTTATAGCTAGAAGAAATTAATTTTTATATGAAAACCCGACCTATATTCGAAACAGCAAAATTTATTTATTTATTCATTTATTTATTTATTGTGGGAAAACCAACTGAAAGGAAATTTGGAGTAAACGTAGTTGCATCTGAACTTCACTCAAAAATTCACTGGCTATATACAAGTCAGCTAAAACATGCAATGTGTAGTCTTCATACATGATATCAAAATGGTACTTTTTTCTAAAAGTGTCTAAACGAGAAAAAAAAAGCAAATTTTAAATGAAAATAAATAAAAATAAATCCTGTACGTTTTGTTTACTTTGCATGTGACAAAAGAAATCAGCCAATCGCAGCACAGATCCATAACAATTTAGTTTTTTCACGGCAATGTTTCACGGTCATTATTTACAATTTTTTTCGTTGTCTATGAATATTTGATATACATACATTATTAACTTAGCTGGTTTTGTCAGACGAATGAAGCAGCGTAAACATGTGATTTTAACTGCCAGTAATTTTGATCTATTGTTTTGTTATAATCCACTTGGATTGTTATAGTTTTGAATATAATGTTGACAATTATTTCATAAAGAATATCGTCCGGTATCTAGCCACTCTATTGATTACTTGTTAAAAGATAGTATTTTTTTTTTCGACGCTCTACCATTTCGGGGACGCTATGATGAGTCAACTTAGGTTTCAAATACGCCACTTCCGAAAAATTATATTGCATGACATCAACAAAAAATATACAAAATGTAAAATACCAATATCATAAAATTATAAAAATAAAAAATAAAACTAAACTATGTGGCACCCATTTATATTTATTTGGATTTCTGGGTTCCGTACCCAAAGGGTAAAAAACGGACCCTAATACTAAGA
The DNA here is from genome assembly GCA_949709985.1 of Luffia ferchaultella. Classification (NCBI taxonomy): domain Eukaryota; kingdom Metazoa; phylum Arthropoda; class Insecta; order Lepidoptera; family Psychidae; genus Luffia; species Luffia ferchaultella. The sequence continues at coordinate 6,970,492 of OX453266.1, forward strand.
CTCCGCTGTCAGTCACCAAACTGTATCTCATAAACCGTGATAGTTAGACAGTTGAAATTTTCACAGATGATGTATTTCTGTTGCCGCTATAACAATAAATAGTAATAAACAAAATAAAATAAATATTTCAGGGGGCTCCAAAACAACAAACGTGATTTTTTTTTGTTCGTTTTTGCTCGATATTAATAACAACAACAGATAGACGCTTGAAATGTTCACAGAATATTTAGTTATATATTCAATTTAAAAATAAATAATTAAATTAAAATAAAACAAATATTTAAGGGGGGCTCCGATTTAACAAACGTGATTTTTTTTATATTGTATGGTGGTATTTAATGTGTGTGGTGGCCGGTTTTTTAACTTAAAATACAGTATTTTTTTCACTTATATATTTTACATATTAAATATACAATTTAAAGTGTCACAAATTAAATCTATAAACACCAATAAAATTTTACACACTAAATAAAAGTTAGTTATATGCTATAAGTTTCATTTTAGTCCAAGATTGTTTATATTTTGAGTTAACTTTAAACTATTACTTAAGAATTTTTAAATTCATTTTCCAAAGTAATCCACATTCGAGTACAACGCTTGACACCTACAACAGCCGCACCGAATATATTATGATCTTTTTTTGCTAGTTTTTAGTTTATTACATTCCATTGTTTTCATACTGTGAGTTCTGTATCTCAAAAAAATATAGTTTTAATAGTCTGAAGTTTATAAATATAATAACTCTAGTCTTATTTATTAAAAATGTAGATTTTAAAAAAGATAATTTATACACAAACGAGTGCGGCTGAAATTGAACCTTGTTTGGAATTCGTAAAATCTGTGTTTATTCTAGTCAAAATTATTTTATAATTCGCCATCAGTGGCAGTCACACTCGTGCAAACTATTTTGGTAAATATCGAAAATGCAAAGAGTTCGAATATATATTTGCAGTTGCCATTCAGAACGAATTTGACTTCAGATCATTTATTAAAAAAAAAAAATTAATAGCTTATATAAAAAAAAAATATAGTGACTGTCATTGTGGTATTTATTTTAAGTATAAGAAGAATTATATTCGGCTTTGAGAGTAAGCCAGTTATAAGCCGTTACAGAACCGACACTCGTTTCAACACTGTCCTATTCATATTCACCGAATTAGATGGCCTATTAAAAATCATTAATTTTAACAAATATTTAATGAAAAATTTGACCACATAAATATTTGGTCATAGAAAATTTTACGAATTTTTTGTCGAACTACGAATATGTAGTCGGTTGTGTGATTTTATAACTAATTCAGGTATAGAAACAAACAAAAGCAAGAATAAATCGCATAGATATAATAAATAAAAATATATATTAATTAGTAATCATAGAGGATCAAGATGGTAGAAGAGAGTCAAATAGCGCTGTATTCAGTCCTGTGAAAGAAATCAAAATTTTAAAAATTTTGACCAACCGAACGGCCATTCAGCATTAATATAAATCATTACGTAGTTGGCACCCTAATAAAGTCGGTCATTCAAATAAAAGCACAGAGAGCTTATGAAAAAAAACGACTACGACTACAGAGCTTTAGAATACGTTAGAGTACGTATGTAGACAGATACGCTGTCCCCTTCGAGTATGCAGTATAACGCTTACTTAAGACATCTCACAACGCAAACTCTAAAATGCTAATCAAATCGTATGAAAAATGTAAGGGAAAAGGATAATTATTTAACCGCTTTCTAAAATGAGATACATCTGAGGCGAAACTGTTAATGTATGTGTAACATTTTTAGTTATTTTCTTTGTGTGAATAGTTATTTTTGGGACACGTGTTTCCAAACAAATATCATTACATGGCACCTCTAACTTACTCGTTTCTCTATGATAAGGACTAAGTATAGAGACGATTGTCGTGATAGCCCAGAGCGCAACGAACCTGTCTCAAATTTATAAGGCCCCATAGGGCCATGGTTCGAATCCGGGCGTGTACCAATGAGTTTTTCTGACTTAAGTACACAATATCACTGACACCGTGCTTCGGAGGGCACATTAAGCAGTCGGTCCCGGACGCTGTCAATAGATGGCGGTCGTTACAGTTCCCAACCCGCACTGGAGCAGCGTGGTGGACTTAAGCTCCAAGCCCCCCTCCTCATCCTGAGGGAGGCCTAAGCCCTGCAGTGGGGTAAAATGGGCTGATGATGATGATGATAGAGACGATTCGTCACAAGAATTAGCGCACCATGTGCTACTTATAATGATACCGCATCCTTGTAATAATATATCAATGCCAGTCAGTCAGTCAATCTGGGAGTCATTGTCTAGAAGTGATATTATATAATTTAACATATTATGAACTGAAACATGTAAATGTGCCTGAATTTCAACACAAAACAACTTTTAAAAAAAATTGTATTCAAATGGCGGCATACAGATTTGTGTCTAGTCGAGAACAAGGATCAACAGAAAGAGAAAAAAAAGAAAACTGTTGCAGTTGGATCCAAGTAGGCTATACCAACAATACAACTTTGTCTCTCTTTTTCACATTTTGATAACTCTATGAACAAAAACATAACAATTTCTAATAAATTTATGAATTTCACTCTATTATTTAAGAAGGCATCACAAAAGATAATTTCACGGACGTCTTGAAGCGAGTGCCGGAAGGTAGCGGTGGGTATATGTTCCTAGATCCGTCTGTTTGTTATGTATTTGTTTTCCATTACTACGAGGCATTTCTACCATATTCAATAAATTAATTATACAACTATACTGAACACTGGACTTTTATTCATTGTACTACCAAATAAAACCTCATTTCCTCCTTCTGCAGTAGGGGTTCATATTTTCGAAGCTGTCCCTCTCAATAGACAAACGTAATAATAAGAACGTATACATCACAACAACGTCTAGGCCCCAAACTAAGCATTAGCTTGTGTTTTGGGTACCAAGCGAAGACACCACATACATATAAATAAATATGAACATACATATATAAATGACAGAAAATTGCAAGGATCAGCAATCGATGCCAGAGCTTCTAAAAAAAAGTTGTACCAAAATGTTACCAAAATAAAAAGGTTTTTAAATATTTTTCCTACACTACTAGTTACAAGGGCAACAAGCACGATTTTTTTAATTGTATTGTGCTACCAATAACTATAGCGACGGCAGAATGGCTCTACATATATACGTCGTGTCGGTCGAAAACTTGCCTTCGAACGTCGATGGCAGACGCCTTACTGAACTGTTCCACGTCCACGCACCTTCGGGTATACGGAAAATTAAAAAAAGAAATGCAAATTAAACCGCAAAATAATAAAAAGCACACAGTAATTTGGTTTTTTTAAAACCATTATTTAGTTAAAACATTCTTCATCTGTACTTGTGGCGTCATTTTCCTGAATCTAATACCCTTTATCATTAACTGCAGGTCAATACTTTGTGTTTCATACAATGGGTCCAAATTATTAAAGCTTAAGGGGATAGTTTTTCTCTCCGTGGCTTCCAATTGGCATCGCTATCTCCGTTTCAATTCCTCTTCCCAGACCTGTTCCTGAGTAACAGAGGCGACAATGGCAAATTACCAAAAATACCTATAAAATACCCATCGAAACAGCTTGCAAGTTGTAACTGTTTCCACACCGGAAATGTGTATGACTAGGAACCAAACTTTGCAGCGTCTTTAAGAAAGGATGGCCCTAGGGCGGTAAGTTTTTTTTTCTTAGATTCGCATTAATATCAAATTTATGGCTCATTATTTGAAAAAAAAAAAACTTAACAAAATGATGAAAAAAAAACAAAAAGATACCGCCCTGTGAAAGTATTCCTCCTATTATATATAAAATAGGGCGACGGAGCTTCGCTCTAACTTTTTTCTGTGATCGTGTTTACACAGTTAGACTTCCCTTGCTTTTAAGTGATAGGCACTTATGGAACACAAAAAACCGCGTAGAGATCCTCCCAGCCGTTTCAGAAAAACATATTGCATTTATCTATTGCAGCACCCCCTGATGGCAATGACCGCAAACCTTATCTTAGACATGCTCTTAGGTAATATCTATATAACGCTAGAAACCGCATCAAAATCCACACAGCCGTTTTAAAGAAACGTATCTATTGCAGCGCTCCCTTGTGGCCCGTAACCGCAAACCTTATCCATGCTATTGCCGGATTGCTATATTGTATTGCTATATTGCTGAATATGCTATTAGATGATATCTATATAATGCCAAAACCGTATCAAGATTCTCACAGCCGTTTTAAAGATACATATCTTTTGTAGTGCCCCCTTGTGGCTCGTAATCGCAAACCTTATCTAAGAATATGCTATTAAATGATATCTATATAATGCCAAAACCGTATCAAGATTCTCACAGCCGTTTTAAAGATACATATCTTTTGTAGTGCCCCCTTGTGGCCCGTAACCGCAAACCTTATTTAAACACGTGAAGATCCTCCCAGCCGTTTTAGAGAAACATATCTCTTGCAGGCATTGCCCAGCAGTGCCTCCTCGTGGCCCAAAACCTTATCTGCTTAAACCTTAAACCTAAGTTGCTCTTAGGTATCAACCTATGTAAAGCAAAAAACCGTGTAGATATCCTCCCAGCCGTGTTAGAGAAACGTATTTATTACAGCGCCCCCTGGTGGCCCATGATCGCAAATCTTATCTGAGAACCTGCTTTTAGGTGATATCTAAATAACGCAAAAAACCGCCTGACGATCCTCCCAGCCGTTTTAGAGACAAATATCTATTGCAGCGCCCCCTAGTGGCGCATAACCGCACAACAAATTTAATTATCTACCCGTAAGTGATTCCTATGTAATGTAAAAAACCTTATCTAACGTTGCGTTTAGTCCAAGCCTTTGTATCAGTAAGGCTATTAATTGGCGTTTTCTTCCATTTAAACGTTATGTAAACAGAGATATTCATTGAAAATAATAAGTCAGTGTTAAAAACTACTTGTTGCATCATGTTTATTCGTAATTAGCAAAGTAAGTTGATATTTTCACCATATAATCGTTTTTCGTTTCACGTCACAATCTTGACATGTTTGGGTGGAAATTACAGTAAATTTTGATCTTTTTTCGAGTAGATTTGAGGATATCGAGTCTGGAGGATCCCGGATAACTATACGTATACCTGTCATGGTCCTTTTAACCGCATGCTAGCCACCAGCAGTTCCGGCGAGATTGATTACGTAGAACCCAAGGAGAGGAAGAAACTGCAAGGGATCGTATATCCTCGTAGAATAAATATAAAATAAAACTAGTTTGTAAGATATAGGTAGCCTGTGATAAATGCATAAAACCATAATAACACTAACCGAAATGAAATATAATACACATTCATTCTATTCATAAAAGCCATTTATAACACGCGAACGAAGTCGCGGGCAGGTCTAGTATCATATAATATGTACTCTTATTTATATTTTCTACTACATACTACCTATAATTTCAAATTTAGTTATTTAAATCCCATATTTACAATTATTAAAATCATGACATCTTGTCAGCTAACGAAGTAAATCGGCCTACAAGTGACAGATAATGCGACATTGCCAAATCTAATAGCATGGCTTGTAACTATAGAAGGCAGTGTCTGGATAGATAGTCTACGTCACACGATTTATAAGTCTCCTAACTGTTCACCGCAAATCGTCTCAGGCTGCCTTAATAGTTGTATAACTCCACCTATATTAAACGAAAAATATGTCGTGATAGCCCAGAGCGCAACGAACCTGTCTCAAATTTATAAGGCCATGGTTCAAATCCGGGTGTGTACCAATGAGTTTTCTGACTTAAATACAAAATATCACTGACACCGTGCTTCGGAGGGCACGTTAAGCAGTCGGTCCCGGACGCTGTCAATAGATGGCGGTCGTTACAGTTCCCAACCCGCAGTGGAGCAGCGTGGTGGACTTAAGCTCCAAGCCCCCCTCCTCACCCTGGGGGAGGCCTAAGCCCCTGCAGTGGGGTAAAAATGGGCTGATAATGATGATGATGATGATGAGTTGGAGTCAGGATGGAATTGTGAAAGCACTATAAATATATAAAATATAATCACTTACCTTCATTGAGTTCAAAATTTTCAAAATTCAATACATATTAATGTCAAGCGATGTTTTTTAAAAATAAATAGGTGGTTTATGACTCTGAATATCTTAATAGTTATTGTGAAATTCGACCTGAAAAAATAGCGTTTTTTGGTTTTCAGATCCCGAAATCAGTATGGAGCCTTAAAACTAATTCCTGAACAAAAAAAGACATCTCAAATAGCTTGTCCGTTTGTATATTTGAAAAACACAAAACTCAAGTTTCCCTAAACATTTATTGATTCGATTTTTTTATTATGGTTATTATTGAAAACTATGCTGAGTTTGCTTGCGGTGTATTCGGTTACTAGACTAGACATGTATAAGTGAGTGACATAATTTTGATCCGTCTACGATTACACCACAAAAAATCCTGTGCAAAACATAACCGCTAAATCATTTCTATAATCAGTCCAAAATGCCTATAATGAAACAATTAAGAATCGATTCGAACCATTAAACAACTACAATACGAAATCAGTGAAAAAAATCACACGAAATAGATTTAATTAAGTATTACGTACGCGTCAACTGTCGGATTTGGCATTGATGGACAACAAAAAAAAAGTGTTTTTCAACAAAAATCCCCTTTTTGATCAAAAAACGACACCCATTAAAAATTACGTCCGAGGGGCGCATTGTCGCATCTGCCGTAGGGGAGTCTTTTAGTAGAACGTGGAAAGCGAAATTGTTGTTGAAAAATGGGTTAAATGTTAAAAAAATAAAGGCAAACAATGAAATCGACACGGCGCCGCCGTTCGAGGGTTGAAGCGTTGAACTGTGACAGCGAGACCGATGTCCTATTACGCGTCAGCTTAACCCTGAACTACACACTAAATTAATGTAGAATTTATCGTGTTACGAACTATCGAAATTTTAGTGGATCGAATGGTGTAGCCAAAAATGATTTTATCAAACTGGAATTGCTTAATTTGTGGTAAACACGAGTAGAATTGAGAAAGATTCTTTTCTTGAGTTTTTGTTATATAAAGATCGGTCTGGCTCGATGCGGCAACTTATTGGAATATTTGACTATTTGTTACCACAATTCTTGTTTACATTTCTTTTTGTGTTGTTTTTTTTCAGTTTTACCAAAAATCGACATCTTATTTGAAAGTACACGGCACTTCAACTCGACGCAAACCTATAGAGGTCGCAAACAAGGCTTACTCGAATCAAGTACGCCGCTTTTGGCGTAGTATTTGTTCCCGAGAATTACATGTGCGCCGGCGGGTTCTCATAGCATTGTGAAAGAGACCAAATCTTCAGTATTTTATAATAACTAAATCATTCGTTTCGAACTATCAGATGCGGCATGTTAATAATTTTGGATTTTGATATATCTAAGATAGGCGTATGATTGTAACCGATACTTAAATTTGGATACAAGTTTGGAAAAAAAGTTCTTCGATAGAGCCTACGATACTAGAAATGTGACATAGGAAAAATAGTTTGTATATTCCACCTTGTCAAGCTACTCCTGTTGTGTTCCTAATTTTCTTCTCCTTATTTACTATGAAGTTTTACATCCGCTGATCGATCTCTGTAGTATGACTAAGTTTGTAAATTCCTTATTTTAAATAGAGGGGAATCGGCAAAATCGAGACATAACAGCTGTCGGGGTGGAAACAATTAACTGCATCAAAATTTAATAATTTCTGAATTTTATAATGTTATACCGAAATACAAAGTAATATTTCTTGGTATTAAAGTCTCAAGTATTCTCTATATTTTGGTCACCGATTTTGGTGTAAATTTGTGATGTACAAATAATATTATACTACTTGAACATTCACCTTCTTAATGTCACATCGAGATCCTGGGTAGTGGGTACCTATTCCTGGTTAAATTGACTAACAAAAGCCATGGAATAACTTGTTGGAACAACGCTCAGTTAATTGATAAAATTACCAAAATAACATCAATAACCCATTGAAAATGGCTGAACACGTCTCTTTCTTTATCTCTCTTTTATAAGTCACAATCCTTGAGATCGACTTCTCTTTTTCTTATTCTATTCTAACGTGACAACCTAGAGTGGAGTCTACAGTTGAGTGCTGTCGACTGGCGATCTACTAGATGTGAGGTTAAATAGATGTTTTAAATTAAAATGAAGTTTCTTTGATTTACATTCAAAATTAGAGTCAATCATTTGACTCTATATTGAGGAAAGCATTCACTATTAGTGTATCTGGAAGACTCAAATCATGAAATACGATACCACGAATACAAGGAAGAAAAAGACGTGTCGAAACGTTTAAGTTTAAATTTTTTTTTCGTAACTTAATTATGTGAAAGCATATTTTTTCCCCACCCATTAAAACCATCCCACCAACCACCGACCACCTATCGTGTCGTGATAGCCCAAAGCGCAACGAACCTGTCTCTAATTTATAACGCCATAGGACCATGGTTCGAATCCGGGCGTGTACCAATGAGTTTTTCTGACTTAAGTACATAACTATCCCGACTCGTTACCTAGCACGTTAAGCAGTCGATCCCGGTCGCTGTAAATAGATGGCGGTCGTCACAATCCCCAACCCGCAGTGGAGTAGCGTTGTGGATTTAAGCTCCAAGTCCCCTCTCATCCTGGGGGAGGCCTAAGCCCCTGCAGCGGGGTAAAAATGAGCTGATGAAGTAAAGAAGTGTTTTTTCCTCTTCGTATTCATCGTATTTTATGATGATCTTGGTCATGTATATCAGTTGTCTGGTACCCATAATACAAGCTTTGCTTAGTTTGGGACTAGATGACGATGTATGGGATGTCCCAGATATTGTTATTATTATTATTATTCATTGCTCTACTAATAGTAATACATGGGACTAACCACACAGCGTCATCTAGTCCCAAAGTAAGCAAGTATTATGCTTGTGTTATGGGTTACTAGACCACTGATACACATACTTAAATATTCTTTATAATATATACATATATGTATAGTTTTGCGAAGACACAACACACATATAACAACCAAGACCCGGTACCAGTATCAATATTCATCATATTAATACTGACCCGACTTGGGATTCGAACCCGAGACCTCCAGCTTCATAGGCAGGGTCGCTACCCACTAGGCTAAGCGGTCGTCGTTATACCTAGTAATAGTAAATCATCATAATACTTAAAGAACGCCTTTCTCAGTGTAAAATCGCTTTTATCGCGACTTCGATGAACGTCTCTTCGTTACGCCGGCGGTCAACCCAAAAAAATTGCGACTTAAAAAACATGTGCTTTTGAAAGCTTCATACTTCTAAAGTTAAGAAGTTACAAAAATGATAGTTATATCGTTGTAAAGAACCATCCGGCGACTACACTAAATATATGTTTGACCCTCCCTTCACCCCCTGCGAAGACGTAATAGACCGCGACAGTGAGCACTGATAATGAAGTTCTGCGCGGGCGCCGCCGATCAGTGCAACTCGCGATAGCATCAAAAATACTAGTTGAATTTGAACTTTATGTTGCTTTGGAAATCATCGATGCCTGAAAAAAATAAACCAACGTAGTAGAGTAACGTAGTAGAGTTATAGAAATTTGAAAAGTTCGAGTATATAGCATAGCTTAATTTATTCATTCATATTATATACAAAATTGTTTTACTTATAAAAAAATATTAATGATGCCGAAAACGCTGGCAGCGTTCCCGCGCTGAATGGCTAGGCTGATCCTCTGAACAAAATATTCTTTGCTCAGAGAATCACCTGACACCAATCGCCGCCTTGCGCCAATTTCACGCGAGAAATATAGTGTTAGGCGGACTGCAACCACAGATTCAACCTCAAGATACACGCACCGCAGAAGCGAAGTGTCGAACAAACTTATACAAATAAAACAAATTCTACAGATTTCACGCTTTTCGCTACTATCCGAGAACGTTGGAACATCAAAAATAAAAACTTACAGTGCGTCCGCTCAAATGGTTTGCGCGCTTTATAAAGTCGCCGCCGCGCTAGCGCCGAAACGCGACGACACAGCGCGGCGTGGCGCGGCAGCTACTGCAAAGAATCGGCGCGCACTGTACACCTGCAGTGAATGTTGGTGCGTCGCGCTTTTTTAATAAACACACAAAGTACTTCAGAGGATTCGGATACTAAAGATTAAATGGTGTATTTATTTTTAGATAGTTTCCGAAATACCCTGCGGATGTACTGCAAACCAGAAGTTTCATTAAAATTGGTTTAAATATTTTAGAGTTTAGCTCGAACAGACAGAGAGATGGCCATACAAACAAAAAGTATTGTATGTCACTCCTGACAATTTCTAATCACATCTGTAAAGTTTCATTGAAATCAGTTCAGCCCTTTCGGAGATCCGTTCGAACAAACAGACGGACGGATAGACAGACAGATAAACAATAAGTGTTGTATGTCACTCCTTATAATCTTTTTATCACATTTTTGAATTTTTTATTGAAATAAGTTCAGCCCTTTCGGAGATCCGTTCGAACAAACAGACAGACGGACAGACAGACAGACAAAAAGTAGCTTATGTCACTTCCGATAATGCCTTCTGCACGTTTGCCTAGTTTCATTGAAATCGGTTCCTCCGTTTCGGAGATCAGCTCAAACAGACAGACAGACGGATAGACAGCCAGACAAAAAGTACTCAATGTTACCCCCGATAATGCCGTCTGCACCTCTGCAAAGTTTCATTGAAATCGGTTTGCTCGTTTCGGAGATTAGCCGAAACAGACAGACAGACACTACAATTTTATTAATATAGAGATTACGACTGGGATAAAGTCTTTCCGCATACAGTATGTACATACTTTTAAGAAAATTTCTTTGGCTGTACTAGTTGCATCTGGCTGGTTTTAATCCCATTAAAAAGGTTACATTTAAAAAAAAAACAATTTGTTAAAATATTGTTTCCCGCCGGTTTTCATTTGTTTGTTTTTCTGTCAAAATGAGTGTAGTAGAAATTCGATACATTTTAAATAGTTCATTGAAAAGTTACATTTGGGGTTGCGTTTTTTAGAGGACGCAATTTTATTTTTTAGATGTGTAGGGGGGGTCAGTGTAAGGTGAAAACCAAGTTTGTGGGGTCGCCACCCTTGTCCCACGGCCGCCATCTTGGAAAAAGGGGTTGAAATGGTTTTAACGGTTTATATCGTAAACTATTGGTCTCATAAAAAAAAATATTAACATTTTTTGTTGTAAATTAAATTATCTACAACTTTGGTCTAGTAATTTTTGTCGTAGAACCATAAACAAAAAAGTTATGACCAAAAATGTACAGAAATTTGATTTTTCGATATAACTTTTTTTCTAATCATTTTACGAAAAAATGATATCAGATCATTTTTGTAAATCGTGTTTTGAGGAACAACATTTTTTTGGAATATTTTTTAATTTAGTCAATAGTTAAGGTTTTACAGCGCTTCGAAGCGAGTACCATTTTTCAGTACTCATAACTATACATATATTATATGTATGTATTAATGATTTGCCATAAGTTTTTATCATCTTGTTTGTTTTTTTATGATAATCTTTTTAATTATTGATTTTGCAATATTGTTATTAATTAATTATTGACTCTTTTCCCCACCACCCACGAGGTAGAGTTTGGAGGCGCGTTTTTTTTACGTGGTATTCCCAGTAGGGATAATCCACGGTGATTTTTTAAATCACAACTAATCTGTCCTCGGTCTTTTTGATGGACCAGGCTGCGGCTCAGCATCTGGTTGGCTTTCTACATTAAATATTAGTGGGAGAACTGGAGAAGGAAGTGGTGTTAATATCGGCTGTTCATCATCAAAATCATTTTCATTTATAAATTTTGAGAGCTCCATTACGTTGCTGCAAGTCTCTCCAAAACAATGGAAGCATACTGCAGTACATTTCAGCCCTGCTTTTCGACATCCACACATCGCTCCACAGTTTCCTTTGCATTTGCAAAAAAATAATTTTAGAAGCTCAGGGGATGCTGGAGGTTTAGAGCTCTGCACTGGCATCAATAATTTTTCACATTTTTTCCAGCCCCAGTCTTCAGGATCGTTATAATTACCAAGCCACGACTGGAGCTGATGGTAGACTCGGAAACTGTGAAAGCGAGCTGTGCCTTGTGTTGGAGGAAGTGAAGATAAATTAAATGTACTTTTTGTCACTGACTTGGCGAATTGTTTATACCTTAGGCTGTCAAAAGAATTTATTAATTTTAAAAAAATAAAAAAAATAAAAGTTATTTTAAAAATCAATAATTGTAAAGTTCTGTAATGGAGTGGCAAATCAAAAATTAATTAATAATAATATTGCAAAATCAATAATTAAAAAGATTGTCATATAAAAACAAACAAGATGATAAAAACTTATAGCAAATCATTAATACATACATATAATATATGTATAGATATGAGTACTGAAAAATGGTACTCGTTTCGAAGCGCTGTGAAACCTTAACTATTGACTAAATTAAAAAATATTCCAAATAAAAGTTGTTCCTCAAAACACGATCTACAAAAATGATCTGATATCATTTTTTCGTAAAATGATTAGAAAAAAAGTTATATCGAAAAATCTAATTTCTGTACATTTTGGGTCATAACTTTTTTGTTTATGGCTCTACGACAAAAAATTACTGGACCAAAGTTGTAGATAATTTAATTTAAAACAAAAAATGTTGAAAATTTTTTTTTATAAGACCAATAGTTTACGAGATAAACCGTTAAAACCATTTCAACCCCTTTTTCCAAGATGGTGGCCGTGGGACAAGGGTGGCGACCCCACAAACTTGGTTTCAACCTTACACTGACCCCCCTACACATCTAAAAAATAAAATTGCGTCCTCTAAGAAACGCAAGGTAAGACCTAAAAAATGTAACATTTCAATGGATTAAAAATTTCATTATAAAAAAGGAAAACATGCAACGCAAGCTGCGCAAAAAATTTGTGACGTTTATGGTCCTAATGCGGTGTCAGTAAGAGTAGTAAAAAGTTGGTTTAAACGTTTTCAATCCGAGAATTTTGATGTCAAAGATGCACTTCGCTGTGGTCGCCCTGTCACGGCTAAAATGAACGCCATTTTTGAAAAAGTGGAGCAAGATTTGCATATCAGTAATTACAAAATAGTTGAAGATCTGGGAATCGACCACAAAACAGTTTTGACCCATTTGAAAAAAGCTGGCTATACAAAAAAGCTCGATATTTGGGTGCGACATGAGCTCACTGAAAGAAACCTAATGAAACGTGTACTCATTTGCGATTCTTTATTAAGACGTAATGAAACCGAACCGTTTTTGAAGAGATTAATAACTGGTGGTGAATAATTGATTAAGTAATAATAATAATAACGTACACATCACAACAACGTCTAGGCCCCAAACTAAGCATTAGCTTGTGTTTTGGGTACCAAGCGAAGACACCACATACATATAACGACCGAGACCTGGTACCAGTATCAATATTCGTCACATAAATACTGATCCGACTTGAGATTCGAACCCGGGACCGCCAGCTTCGTAGGCAGGTTCGCTATCCACTAGGCTAAGCGGTCGTCGAAGTACCATAAGAACGCGCGAAAAAGGTCGTGGTCAAAGGTCGGTCAGGCTTCGCAGACTGTGGCAAAATCCGGGCTTACTCGCAATAAGGTGATGCTGTGTTTATGATGAGATTAGAAGAGTATTGTTCATTATAAGCTTTTACAGCAGGGCAGCACCATCGATTCGGATCTCTACTGCGAACATCTGGTGAGATTAAAGCAAAAATTGAGAGAAAGCGGCCAGAATTAATCAATAGAAAAGGTGTGGTTTTTCATCACGATAACGCTTGACCTCACACAGCTTAGTCACTCAGAAAAAATTAAGAGAGTTTGGCTGGGAAGTGTTAATACATCCGCCATATAGCCCTGACCTTCAGATTTCCACCTGTTTCGGTCTGTTCAGAATTCTTTAGACAGTCTTAGGTTAACATCAAGAGAAGACTGCCAAAACTACTTGTCGCGTTTTTGGATCAGAAATCCCAAAATTTCCACAGCACGGGATCATGTCACTACCTACAAAATGGAAGACAGTCATCGAATAAAAAGGCATATATATTTTGTAATTAAATGTAAATAAAGTTTGAAAAAAAGTGTCTTGTGTTTTCATATAAAATGCGAAGAGACTTCTTTCCCGATCCAATATTTTCTCAAAATACAGACCAATATATACCTAGTTTATTTTGTTTAATATTTTAAAATATGATTAATAAAATATCCCTGTGACGTCATCTGGACAGATGTTAGTGTTTGCTTTATCTAAGACTAAATATTATATTGATATTTTGATTGATTCATTAGGATTACAGTTTCATTTGTTAAAGTGACTAACCTAAATATTTTGTACATGCTCTTACCTTTTGTTTTTTATTGTGGAAAGCAGCGGAAGAAGCTCAACTGTCCAGATGACCTCACAGAGACAACTTCAACGTAAGATGAATTTTCTTGAATATTTGACAAATTTATGAAATGTAAAAAATAGATATTTCCAATGGATGTTCTAAAACCTTATTCCTTTTAAGTTTAAAAACCGTCAGCCTATTGTTGTAATGATTCCACAACTGGATCGATGTGTCATTCACAAATTATTAGCCAAGCAACAATAACCTTGAATTCAAGGTTATTGTTGCTTGCTATAAATAATCTTGAATTCAAGATTTTTACAAGTATTCTCTATTTAAAAGGAAAAACTCCGACGTTAATCCGTTCTATTATACCTATATATTATTTTATATTAATTACAACAAAAAAGCACAAATGGCATAGCCAGCTGCGTAAATTTTAACGCCAATAACAGAATCTTTTCGATGAAATTTGAAAAAAAAAAAAACAATTTTATACAAAAACGTGTCTTTACAAAACAGTAAATCCGTTGCGACATTTTCCAAAAAAATCCCCTAAATCATACACTAAAAAGCCATTGTTTGGCACGAAAACTTTTTTAAACCCTTTTCTACGCGCGACATGCGCGCGCCGCTTTTTATTCGACAGTAAAAAAAAAGTTCAATCCGCTAAGTGCATCCACCCAGTGACCTACATACGCTTTTAAACCCCTGCGTTTCCGAAAATATGTGAAAAAACACCCCTTTTTATTTGCCGTATCGCGTAATCGAATTCAATCCTTTGGAAAAGGGTTCGGATGGAGTACAAATATTTCCAGCGCTCATTGTCGCGACGACCGTCGCGTCGCGTGCCGAAAAACGCTAGTTTTTGTAAAAATTTCGCGCCATTTACTCTACGGACATCTGCCGAGTTTTAAACACAATGCAAATGGCTGCCCCCGTGTTAGCTACGACATTAATTTTTAGGGGAAAAAATCCGAGTTTTTATGTGAAACGCGCCAAAAATGCATTTAAAGTATAACGATAGACGGTGTCCCCTCATCTCAATATTAATGTCCTTGTTTGTAACCGTATGCGGTATTGATTGTTATTACTTCGCGTTAAGGTTTCTAATTGCGTGTATTAGCGAGCAATTGTTTTCGATTCGAATAATATGCATTTTTGTTCGGGGTTTTAACTTTCATTCTCGTAAAATCTATGGCAGTTTCACCGTATAATTCTTTATGACCATTTAAACATTACATTAAACAAACGTTACAAACACTCTTATAGTAAAATTGTTATATTATTAGACGACCGCTTAGCCTAGTGGGCAGCGACCCTGCCTGCGAACTGGAGGTCCCGGGTTCGAATCCCAGGTCGGGTCAGTATTTATATGATGAATATTAATACTGGCACCGGGTCTTGGTTGTTATATGTATGTGGTGTCTTCGCTTGGTACCCAAAATACAAGCTAATGTTTAATTTGGGACCTAGACGTTGTTGTGATTGTGTGTATTATTATTATTATTGTTATGAAATCAGTAATTTCTTTAACTTACTTACTTAAACTTAACTTACTTAACTTACTTAAAAACAATAATAGAAGCTTAATACTCAGTATTAAAAAACCATTTGTATCTCTTTATTAAACGCGTTCTTGAATGAAATCTATTGGTTCCGTCTTGTTTGCCGATAATTTAAGTTCATATGTATTTGCAAAGAGCAAATTCCCAGTAATACTAGATATCATATTACAATTATGTTGATATGATAGTGTAGTTATTGACTGTTAGCTGTAATCTATATAAATAAAATCGCAGTGTTTTTCTGTCTGTCTGTTTCGGCTAATCTCCGAAACGGCTGTATTGATTTTAATGAAACTTCACAGATGTAATAAACAGGTTGTCAGAAACGACATAATAATACTTTTTGTTTGTCTGGCTGTTTATTCGAACTAAACTCCAAAACGGCTGAAGTGATTTTAATGAAACTTCGTAGACGCGAAAAGATGTTAGTCAGGAATAACTTAAGTGACTTTTTGTCTGTGCATTTGTCTGTTTGTCTTGGCTAATCTCCGAAACGACTAAACTGATTATCAGGAAAAAGGTTGTTATTATGAGTGACATATTTTAATTTTTGTTTGTGTGTTTGTTCATGTTGATAGGTATTATTTAACCAGGAGTGACAAGTATTTTTTTTTATATTCATAAATAATCGTAGTATTTGTTAGTCTGTATGACTGTTCCGATTAATTCCCAAAACAGCTGACCGAATTGGGGCCGACCTGTGTATAGTAAGTACAGAGATTTCTTAGGTAGTTAAGTTTCGGAAGGGTCGGGAAACTTTCACACAGTCCTGAACCGTCGTCACGTTCTTTTAGCTGTCTCGATACAACTGTGTAGTCCACGCGGGCGAAGCCACGGGCGGAAAGCTAGTTGTTACATAATAATACAAAAATAAGTAAATAAATTGCAACTCACTGAGTTTTTAGTAATTTTCATTTGACGTAAGATATTTTGATTCTAGTGTGTCGCCACAGACCAGTCAACCTATAGACCACGCTTTATTAAACGTCAGTATGAAAACGAAATCGCCAAAAAGTGGCGGGGTGCGGGGAGAAGTCGGCTAGTTTTCATTGGCTCGTTTAAAATTGACAATCTAATGGCTTCCTACCTGCTTCCAACTGACGGCTCACTAGTGACATAGTTATGTAGTGTCACTACATAGCCTTGGCGAATGCTACTCCCTGTCAAAGCGTGGTCTATAAGGTTGACTTGTCTGTGTGTGTCGCTGATATAAATCCTTGAAATTGTAAATAATTTTGACCTTTTGACTTGACATCAATCATTATCAATTAATTGTCTCTGTCAATTAAATACCTCATTACTTTCGATCTGACCAAATATGGTTAATGTGTAGTGATTAGGTTAAACTATCGAGAAATTTCAATCACATTCGTTAAAATGTTTTTCAGGAGGTACCACAATTATCAACATATAGAACATTTATATCGATGCATATAGGCAGCTGATACTTCGAAACGATAGAAAATTAACATTTTGTTTAAAAATTATATAATTCCAGAATTAATTAATTAATTAATTGTGTTTTAGAGCAAAAGACACGATGGTAAGACTCTGGTGCCTTGGGAGAAAGGTAAAAGGTAAAGAGAAAGGTAAAAGGTCTACTTTGAAAACCTGTATTAGCACTTTTGCCGCCTCGCACCTTAGTCGCACCACGAAATCGGCTGGAGCTGCTGCGGAAACTGCAGCTGCTAAGATACATTTGAAATACTCCGCCCTGGAGTGTCAATACTTGTTTGTCCTTCTCACCGTGGAAACTACTGGCTGCTGGGATGATGAGGCTAAATGTTTTATTGCAGACATCAGCCGTCTTTTGAGAGAAAGGGGTTTTGACTCCCGCTCCGGGTCTTTCCGGACGTGTAAATGCAACCAGCATCTTTGGCACCTTTGCGCTGAAGGCTACAAGGGATAAGTTATTAGATTAAATTTTAATACTAATATGATTTTGACGACCGCTTAGCCTAGTGGGTAGCGACCCTGCCTACGAAGCTGGAGGTCCCGGGTTCGAATCCCAGGTCGGTTCAGTATTTATATGATGAATATTGATACTGGTACCGGGTCTTGGTTGTTATATGTATGTGGTGTCTTCGCTTGGTACCCAAAACACAACCTAATGCTTAGTTTGGGGCCTAGACGTTGTTTTCATGTATACGTTATTATTATTATTATTATGATTATATTAGTGTTAAAATTTAATCTAAGAACGATTAATATTAATGATTAAATAATTATGATTAAATAATATAGATAATAATAATGATTAAATTTTATTAGTAATATAATCATATTAATATTAAAATTTAATCTAATAACCCATGGAACGAGGGATTTAATCTAATAACCCATCCCTTCTTCCATCCCACCCATTTGATTAGATAATATTTTTAATTTGTAGATTATAATGTATTTTTTATAAGTAGTTTTTAATAACTTTTTAATTTGGTATAAGCTTTTATTTTTAATTAAGTATTATGTTGTATGTTACATAGATATTCTTTATATATCTTGGTGCCTTTTGCTGTGGAGACGACGGACTTTTGGAACCTCAAGGTCAGAAATTTAATACGGAGCATCGGTCGCGGACTTAAGGAGAGTGGATGTGACCCCCGCTCGGGGTCTTTTCTCATGCAAGGCTCGCCATAGCAATACAACGCGGTAATGCTGCGAGCGTCATGAGAACCTTTGCGTCGAGTTCGCCAGGGACTGGTTATTTTTAGCTTTTTAGATTGTAAATATACCGTTTGCTTATAAATGGTTAAATCGTTTACATTTAATTTGTTTTCTAATAAGCCAAAAAATTATATTAAATCGTTAATAATTCCAGAATCTTTATTTATCGTTTTCGAGTAAGAGCTATTGTCATTGGAGAGACAGGCAGATTGCACGAAGAGTTTTTGAGATATCGGGATAAACGTGGTGTCAAAAGACGCAGCTCCGCGAGCTCTACAAGATGGTAGAAGACAATTTGGAAAAATTCTAAAACAAAAAAATTATCGGCAGAAAAACGAAAAAAAAACGCAATTTTTTTTCCCGATTTTCTATTTGGGAGCCCGATATTTCGAGAACTAGGTCCGAATAAGAAAAAAATAAAAAAATCGACTAGGGGTAATTAGACGGGGGATCGATTGAGACTAAAATTGTTAGAATCTGACAACCGGAAGTAGTGGTTAAGGGTGCTTTTAGGTGGAAGTCGGATATCCGTCGGTGTTACATTTCGTACTAATTCGGTTTGTTCGATCGAAATGTCGCATAGAATGTTATATTTCGAAGTTTAGGGGCTTATTCAGAGTTTTTTTTTTGCGAAAAAAATTTACTTTGAAAAATATTATCCAAAATATGTGTGTTTACTTTATTCCGTTAGGTTCATTTCCAATGTGGTAAGAAGTTCGTGCGAAAGCAGGAGATCCGTTGATTTTTTTACGAACATCGCACTGAATTCCACTTAACAGTGCTATGTCAAAACAAACTAGTGGCGTTCACATTTTCGTCTCTCGATGTGTACAAGTACATCTATGTTCTGGAGATATTTTCCTCACACACTTATGTTTTTGAGGTTTCAAAAACGAAGCCCATATCGTTTTTAGTCCATCGGTCTTTCGGTCTGTCTGTTTATACCTCTGTCTGTTACAATCTATTACTCGGAGACTTATTATAGATGAAAGTTAGAAAGTAGGTGTCATTTATGAACCGCTGTAATAATGTTGTGAAATAATTGAATAAAGTGATTTTGTTTTTGGTGTATGTCGTCATGTACGTAATTGAGAACGCATTAATGTTTTTAAAACTATATACATAGATGACTAACTGCTTTTTTTTTTATAAGTCAATAGTTGCTGAAATTTGCGCTCTTGAAGGCCTGCATAAGTGTCCCTATAACTTTTCAACTACGACGAGATGGAAAATTCTGAAATAAAATCAAGTTACTACAACTTATAAAACGCTTACCAAAGATCGGTATAATTAAATTACCCATTTATTTATATATTTATATTAAAAAGAACCAACAGTTATACAAAAATTAAAATAATTAGCAGTGAGTGCTTAACAGTCAACCATTTACAAGTTCCCTCTGATAGAACTAACATACTATGGTAAGTTATTCGTTTTAAAACTCTTTATTTGAATTTTGACCATAAACGTTTATCTCGACTGCAGACTCACATCAGTGTGAATGGTTCGACATGCACTAAAACGCGTTTGTAAAGATTCAACTATTAACTTGAAATTCATTTGATTTATTGACAACAAATAAAAAGAAATATTAAAAATCCTCATCACGACTGTGACTTACTAGAAAAAATCTTGTTGTATGCCAATTTTCGTTTAAACTTCATGTAATATGGAATGACTACAAAACCTTTTTGAGTATTTCAAACATTTGATGTCATGTCGTGTTAGTAATATATTTCGATATTTTTTTGGAGTCATATAAAACAGTATATTAGGTCATATATTGAAACAGTTCTGCAAAACATCCAATTTTGTAACTATAAAAGGTGAGATTTTAGTAACCGGCCAAAAATTTCCTAGATGTTAGGACCCAATAGACCTCATTGCGTAAATAAAAAATATGGGTTACATTTTCATAATAAATTATTTTATCTACAGTGTTATTTTGTTACGTATGGTTGTCTTCTTAATGCTATAGTAAACGTACGCTCCCGAGGCTTTGAAACGGAATGGGGCGGCGGGCATGAATGTTGACTAGAGTTATTGGTTTTTTCGGGAAAGATTTGTGTAGTCATATTTTACTGTATTGTTTTGTTACCAAAGATCTGTACCAAAGATCATTGTATTTAAATTTGGCTGGTCATTAAAACCCCACCCTGCATAAATATTGCTATAATATATAAATGTATTTAAAAAATTTTGAAGTCAAATAACTTCGCTCATGCGACGACGGTCAAGCAATAAAGTCGTATGTATATGTCAACATAAAAACTGTCGTTAATTTTGCCCGTTCCGGTCCAACAAAGAAAACGCATTTCTCCCCCAAAAATGTATTCGAGCAATTATTTTTACATACTAGCGTCGGCGCACAATGAGAGCGTTTCAAATTTCCGACGAAATTTGCGTTTTTGCATAAAACGAGAGCAAGGGCCGGCGCGTGCGCATTGCTCCCGGCTATCAAAAATCAACAGGGTGACTCAGCTTTCGGATAATTTTCGGAGCTTTCATGCATAAATATGATTATTACAAATTTTCAAGTTTACGAACCTATGAGTGCTACCTACATCTGGACAACTCCGTCATTCATAAAATGTCATAGAGAATAAAAACTTTTAATGAAATTCAGTTTCCTCATAACATAAATACCAGATTTATTAAAAATAAAAGTTTATAACAAATTAATTCGTGCTGCTTTATATATTTAAATTTACGAAATCTTGGCATTCCCATCCATAAAGCAATTTAATCGAATTAAAGACAATAATACTTTGCGTACATGTATCACATTAATCTACAGAAATTTTGATTAGTAATGACTAGTGTCAGGCTTACATAATCATTAAAAAATTTAAAAATCCAGAGGCAACGAAAAATTAAGTACATAAAACATATTAAAAAGGTAGACTTTTAAAAACAGTAAAATACTTATATTTATCTTATAATTTTAAAAGGTAACAACACACGGTGGTTAATCAAAATTTAAACTTTTTACTTTTTTTAAAAGACTTTAAGTGATATTTTATTATCATTTTTTTATCCCGGGTTTTATCCCGCTAGCGGTCTCACAAACACCGAACATGGTCGCCAAGGTTTTGATGTATTCACAATTGATTCGCTAAAGCTTGTGTTGCTTCCATCGATGATGCTTACTGTGCTCACGGCACCCTGTCTTTCCTTTTTTTTAACAGAGTTGATGAAAAAAAAAAAAAAAACAAAATTAACGAGACATGTGGTCACCTCACGTGACATTGTGTTCCCGCTCTTTTGTCCAGATGCAGATTAAACCGATACTGTGCCAATTTTTTTCCAGAAAAATTTAAATGAGGCCCCTCGCTGACATGTATTCCGATTTGCATGGGACTTTGGAGCGAATCGCCGATTTATGCATTGAAAATGTGTATTATTTTTATATTTTTTCAATGTACCGAAAGCGAGTACGTCGTAAATATCTGTTATTGTGAATGAAAAAGTGCTGTCTGTTGAAATTATTGTTTCTTAAAATTCGTAAGGTTCAATCAGTTGAACGGTTGTTTGTAAAATTTTGTTTTTTGCTCTTTGTGAAGTATAATAATGTATACATCACAACAACGTCTAGGCCCCAAACTAAGCATTCCAAGCGAAGACACCACACACATATAACAACCAAGACCTGGTACCAGTATCAATCATATAAATACTGACCCGACCTGGGATTCGAATCCCAGGGTTCGAACCCGGGACATCCAGCGTCGTAGGTAGGATCACTACCCACTAGGCTAAGCGGTAAGCTAAGTATGGATAGTTTGAAATGGGTATTCTTAGGAATTAAAAAAGTTTTTTCCCGTATTTGAATTATACCTCATACGTATAATACGTCCATGTACGTATACTATAAATCACATAGGGCGTTTGTATCGCACTCAAAATGTGCGACAAATACTGTTGAGGACGAAGCCAGTATCCAGCTAAGAATTATGTAGAACTGTACCCTATACCCAAATAAAACAGTGGAGTGTAATAAAAACTGAATTGTATTAATAATAGATTACAAGGAATTTAAATGGTGCGTCCGTTATCGTGTACCTACTAAGGGCAAGCGGTCCTTCCGTCCTTCGTTGCGCGCCATGAGTTAGTTCGTCTCGAACATAACTCCTGGCTTTGAAGAGTCTATAAAATTAGGCAGAGCAGAGGGCAAATGTTGTTGTATGTCCTCTGGAGAATACCCTTCCTGGTCTTGATGTCGGCCACTCTTGCGATATCATCTTGTCCAGGGAATACTTGTATTACTTGACCGAGAAACTACATGAGTGGAGGCAAAGTCCTATCCCTTATTAGTACCATGGTACCTTTAAATTTGTATTGGAATGGTGCTATTCTGTTTTAACATTGAAATTTTTTTTTGAGGCATCTGTTTATGCCCTATTTTCAGCCAAAGTGTGACATCGGCCTAGTGTCGTGGATATTAAAGGTACCTAAATGATTGGGATGTCAAATGACGCGCCTTAGCATGGATTAAAAAGAGAATTTTTTTTTATATATCAAAAGCTTTGAAAATTGCAAAAATGTAAAAAATGCAACCGTTTTTCGCCCTGTTTCAAAAAATTTCATATATATTAAAAACGAAACGCGATATAGAAAAAAATAAAAAAGTACTTAGAGATATGACTTTGGGACAGTTTTTAAAAAATATTATAGGTACGTAACATAAAAGGATAATTCTGTAGCTTAACCTTTATGACGAGAAGTTTGCGCGGAGCTTGTAAGCACGTTCGTGTAGGTACTCGTACATCAACGCTAATGGTCTGAAGGACAAATGTTTGCATAAAGCTATTTTTTGAGTTGTAAATGTAATAAAATGTTATTTTCATATCATAAAAAGTTCGCCTTTGGTCAGAAGGCGAGCGTCAGATCACCGCTCGTGCATATAGCTTATATACACGGAGCTTAATATATATATAAGTAGCTTGTGATACTGTTAAACTTATAGTAGGTATTAAGTTTTCCATTAATGTGAAAATTCTTAAGTCAAGGAAAACTAACGAAGTTTAATTCTAATTCCAAATTACTTAAGTTTTGATTTTTAAAACGCGAAATTAAAATCCAATAGTCATATTACCTTAATAAGACAATATATTTAAAATCACCGCTGTGGGAAATTTTCGTTATCGTAATCCAAAAAAATGATTATAAAGCCTATTTTTCTAGGAAAGGAAAGAAACTGCCTTATTAGTACTTCGCATATACACTAAAATTATTAAATTATTATATTATTAAAGATTTATTCTGCACAGAAAACTGTAGATGTCCATTTATTGTGACTTTTTTTATTGACTGCACTATGCTGTGAAGGATTAGTATAGATAGACAAGAACTGTATTGACTGTTTATTCATTTGTTACCAGATAATTTACTGTAAAGAATGAAAATTTGTATAGACCTTATAGATCTACTCATGGAGTAGAAAGTTCTTTCAAGTAATTCCATCCGCAATTTAGAAAAATAAGTAGCTAAATGTATTTTAAAAAACAGAACTCTAACCATTGTTAAAAGCAATGAAAGACGTGTAAGGACAATTGTTTCTCTGTGAATAGAACAGGGTAGAGATGTAGTAGAGACTTCATAAATTGCATAATAAATTGTTTGGCTACTGAAAGGATAGTGGTCATAAACCAGAAAGTATATTGTTAAAACACGTTAAGACCATGAAAAAGTCGGGATTTATTGTTCATTGGTTGCGCTTACGCGACATATTACACAAAATCAAAGGATCTCCTGCTTTCGCACGAACTTCTTACGACATTGGAAATGAAACTAACGGAATAAAGTAAACACACATAGTTTGGATAATATTTTTCGAAATAAACTTTTTTCGCAATAAAAATAACACAACTGTATCTGAATAGGCTTAAAACTTTGTAATATAACATTCTGTAGAACATTTCGATCGAACAAACCGAATCAGTATGAAATGTAACACCGACGCATATCCGACTTCCAACTAAGCACCCTTAACCACTACTTCCGGTTGTCCAATTCTAACAATTTAAGTCTCAATCGATCCCCCGTTTAATTACCCCGAGCTGTTTTTTTATTTTTTTTTCTTGTTCGGACCTAGTTCTCGAGATATCGGGCTCCCAAAATAAAGATCGGGAAAAAAAAATGGCGATTTTTTTCGTTTTTTGCCGATATTTTTTTTTGTTTTTGAACTTTTTCGGAATTGTCTTTTGCCATCTTGTAGAGCTCGCCGAGCTGCGACTTTTGACATCAGTTCATCCCTATATCTCGAAAACTCTTCGTGTAATCTGCCTGTCACACAAAACTCCCAAATGACCCCCTATACTCCAACGAAATGAAAGTCATTTCCAATGACAAAAAAATTGACCGTGAAAAGGATAGAAATGACGGCACAGCGTAAGAAAACTTTGAACGTGTCACAGTTACCCAAGTGTTACATATTATTTATTCTAATGCATTCTAATTGCTACTAGAGAGGCTAAGAAACGAAAGACTATATAGGCGGCGGCAGTCAGAATTCATCGCCAAATGTCCACAGGAAACAGCCGACCAATCTTCTCGGCATGTGACATTTGAAAAATCCTCTCTCCTTTCTAATAGTTTTTAGAACACACGATTCTAAATAGCGAGACGCGCGAGGCACCGCATTTCAGTTCGCCGCGAAAGACCACTGTAGCCCACTCAACGAAGGGAAAATAGGGGAAATAATTCGTGTAAAAGCAATTTTTGGCATAGTTGTAGAGAATGATGTCTGAAGCAACATACTCAAAGTACTGATGGATGGGGGTAAAGCTAAGGAGTAGGAGAGGGTATAAAGGTCCCTATTTTAAGTTTTTTTTTTAACAACTCGTAAACGGTGGCTCCTAGCAAAAAGGTGTCTTCTAGTCAAGTAATCTACATAAAATTCTTTACAAAAAAGGTTCTATACACTTTTTTTGTAATTATAAAACGTTAGAATAAATACAATGAAATCAAATATTAATGTTTTTATTGTTTTATTTATTTTTATTGTTTTTATGTTGTTCCCGAATTCATTTTCAATATGCCCGAAGGTCGTGGTTGACACGAGATCTAAGAATTTTTTGTTGTTGCCAAGAGATGTATTCGTTAGAGTAGGGACTCCAGAAATGTTTTCGCAGGAGTTCGATACGTTGCCATCATTGCAGTACATTAATTTTATTGCTAGAGATTTTTTGGTGGAGAATAGGTATTAACGATCGACCAATTAAAAATTTGCGGGAATGAAGGATGTGAAATCAGATGGATCACTGGATAATGGAGTTAATGGACAAGAATTAAGAATAAAATTAATTTGAAACAGGCCAACAGGCCTCTTTCTTTCAAACATTTCTTCAAATGTTTTTGCAAGACCTAGAGTACGCCGGATATGATGTTTTACTGATTTAACAGCAGATTCCTAGAGTCCACCAAAGTGCGGTGAATACACCGGTATAAATGAGTATTTTATGCCAGTTTCAGGTAAATTAGAATGTTCTTTTAACAGTTTAGATAGCTCATTGAATGTACAGACAAATGTCGTGCCTTTGTCGGAAAAGATGCTTTGCGGCTTCCCCCTACGAGCTACAAATCTATTTAAAGCGGCAATGAATGCTTCTTTGGTTAGGTCTGAGACTAACTCTAAATGTACGGCCTTCGTAGCTAATCAAACGAATATGCAAATATAGGTTTATAATAAACGGCTACCTCTGCCTTTGCGATTGAGTATCAGAATTGGTCCGGTAAAGTAAACTTCAATGTCTAAAAAGGAAAATTCTAGTTGAACATGTTGAGCCGGTGAGTTCCCCATCATCGGTTGTATAGGTAAAGACAGCTTTACACCTAGAGCATTTGGTACAAAGTCTGACAATCTTTTTTGTTAAATTCCTGCCACCTAATAGCCAATAAGTTTGGCTGATTGTATTAAATAATAATTGCTAACCAGCATGGAAAAACCGTCTATGATACATTTTTCTTATTTTTGATCTCATTTTTGTGCTGTGAATTGTATATAACTCTGTAAATTTATGAAATTATACGTTGAAGTATATAAAAATGAGAACAATTAACTATTACATTTGTAAATATGTTTCTATCTTGTGTATTGTTTGTAGTGTAAAATGTTTTCATAGTATCGGGTAAGTCTAACTTATTTATACTATTAGGTAATTTAGGACATTTAGACACATCTGACTGCAAAAAAGATGGCCCTGACCACCACAAGAAGGATTTCCAATCTGCATTTTACCCACGAGATATAAGGTCTGCGGGATCTTCCTTAGGAGGAACGTAACGCCATTCTTGATTATAAGTAGTTTTACCTTCCAGTATGTCACTGACACGATTTCATACATGTCTTTAATTGATTAGGTGACATATTCAGCTAACTTAATACAATCGTAGAATCACACCTTAACCTGCAGTGCTTAAATTTTAATTTGAGTGAATTAAGTATTTTTGTGCATAACCTACTTTCTAAAAATGCGCACCACAATTCTATAAACGTGGAATCGTTATTGTTTTAATTGGGGAAGGTGAGTACAAACGGAACCTTTATCTGTTACGCTGCGTACATACGCGCAAGTTCCGTAAGCTTTCTCAGAGGCATCGGTAAAGATATGAAGTTCTATATCTAAAAGTGAATCGCAAGTAATCCATCTAAGTATTTAAATATTATTAAGATGATGTGAAGAATTGGAGAAGCAGTTCCATACCTTTTTTAAATTTTCGGCAATTTCTTCATCCCATGAACATTTGTGGACCTATAACATTTGCAATAATAATTTTTCTTCAATAATGGAAAGACTTACAAGTCCAATAGGATCAAATATTTGAGCTATATTAGACAAACCATACCGCTTTGTGATTTTATTTTGTTTAGATAAGTTTATTAAAAAGGCAAGACTGTTTGTAGGATAATTCCAATTAAACCTTAACGTTTTTAACAATTCATTGTACCTCAAATTGATTTGAGTAGATATTGAATCATTGTTTTAAATAATATTGAGATTTTCTTTAGTATTTGAAAGCCATTTTCTGAGATGAAAAGCTCTACTAAGAATATCTATGACACCCTTACACAAATGGATTATATTTTCAAATGTATGAGACCCTGACAAAAAAACGTCAACATAGAAATCACGTGAAGTAGCACGCTACACTTCTGCATCAGGTGATGATTCTGCGAGGTGGTTGAGACATCTAGTAGCCAAAAAGGGTGCAGAGGCAGTGCCATAGGTTACAGAATTCAAGGATTTAAGTTTGTTCTTAGGTTCGGAACGCCATAAAATTTGTTGAAGAGGACGCTGAGATTCATCAACATCAATCTGGTACATTTTCTTTATGTCCGCGGAATCTACGTACTTATGTTGGCGAAAACGAAGCAAAATAGAAAATTTTGGACCGTTGAGCCAACCATCTGCATGTCGTTTAATGATTTTCCAGATGTAGTGACCGCAGAAGCATCGAAAACTACTCGCAATTTTGTAGTTGTACTTGAATTATTGAAAACTTCATGATGTTGTAAGTAATGATTTTTATTTCGATGATTTATTAGATATTTATTTTCATACGTGTGCCCTAAATGAATGTATTCATTGATGAAGTCGTTGGTTCTCTGAGTCGCTCCAAAGATAAAAATCTACGCTCGGCCATAGTAAAATAATCACCTAACGCATCTGGAGAGTCAATTAAAGGAATCTATACGAAAACACGCCCGTCTTTCTTTTGTTTAGTATTTCATAAAAAAAACTTCGTTCAAAAGCATGTTCTTCAGCTGTATAATTATGCAGTGGTAACAGTGTATCTAGTTCCCAAAAACGAGAAAGATCAACTGATCGATGGCTTTCGTGACTGAGCATACGAACCGATATTTCTAATATGTAGTATCAGACCAGTAATAACCCACCCCAAATTAGTTTTTTGCAGTGTAGGTAAAAATTTTCCTAGATGTATTCGTTGTGAATCTAGAACGTTCCAAAATGTCTCTGCTCTTACCAAAATATCAATCGATGATGGCACGGTAAATGATGAGTCTGCCAGAAATATACCCTTGGGTAATTATGTAACTGTAAATTATGTATATGTACGAGACAGGAATGGATGTAATTCTGGCAATAATAAACAATCTTTTGTTGTCCGGAAATCACTATGATAAGACTCTAGTGTAATAGAGCATGAGTGAGAATTACGCGGCACCTGACTGCTAATGCCTGTGAAATTTGAGGAAGCACACCTTTTGGATAATTTGACCTTGCCACAAAAGCTATCAGTGATGAAATTAGAGATACGTGATAGCCCAAGGCGCAACGAACCTGTCTCAAATTTATAAGGCCCATAGGGCCATGGTGCGAATCCGGGCGTGTACCAATGAGTTTTTCTGACTTAAGTACATAACTATCAATGACTCCGTGCCTCGGAGAGTACGTTAAGCAGTCGGTTCCGGACGCTGTCAATAGATGGCGGTCGTTACAGTCCCCAACCCGCAGTGGAGCAGCGTGGTGGATTTAAGCTCCAAGCCCCCCCTCCTCGCTCTGGGGGAGGCCTAGACCCCTGCAGTGGGGTAAAAATAGGCTGATGAAGTGAAGTGAAGTGAGCTTTACGTGGGTGTCCAGTTTCGTCGATGACTCGAACCAAAGCTGTAGAAAATAGGACGTGATGTGTTTGTGTGTAAAAGTCTTCGTATTCCGTACTGATAAAACAATATTATTATGACTGAGTGATGAATCAGATGTTTCTGTGTGTAATAAAGTATTGTGTTGCAGTTTGCAATACTTGCGATGTTTAATCTACATTTTAGTTCAGTGTGTCCAAAACGGAGGCAATTTAAACACACTTTCGATTCCTCGGCCCTCTAAATACGAGATTCAACTGATAATTTTCTAAATGGGCAATTAAATAACAAAAATTCTCTTCTTTACATAACATACATAAAAATTTCATTTGTTTATTTGTGTTTGCGACAATAAAACTCTTTTGTTTATTGTAAGAAAATGTTTAAATGTCTTATCCTTTGTCGTTTTAACTTTCTCCAACGTTTCTAGTAAACCTGCTCTGTTACTTAAAAAGGTAATAAATGTATTTAATATTGCTGGATCTGAAAGTGAATTTCTAAGTTCTTCTCATTCGCGCATAGTCACACTGTCGAACTTAGATGACATCACGTGGATAATCAAAGTATCCCTTGATCGGTCGGTCGGTCGAGTGTAGCTAGTGCTCTAAGATTTTTATTTGTTATGTCTATCAACTGCCGTAACGACTTGCTAGACTCTTTTTGTGTCAACTCAACATTAAACAGCGCCTGGACGTGATTATTCTCTAATAATCGCTTATCGTCATACCTAATACACAGTAAATTCCATGCAAATTCGTAATTAGCGGTTTTATAGTTTAAACTTTTATTATAAGAGCTGCGCTGTCTTGAAGAGAAGCTCGCAAATAATGGAATTTGTTAATAATAATAATATATACACGACAACAACGTCTAGGCCCCAAACTAAGCATTAGCTTGTGTTTTGGGTACCAAGCGAAGACAACACATACATATAACAACCAAGACCCGGTACCAGTATCAATATTCATCATATAGATACTGACCCGACCTGGGATTCGAACCCGGGACCTTTAGCTTCGTAGGCAGGGTCGCTACCCACTAGGCTAAGCGACCGTAATGTTTTCTATGTTATCGTTTACATCAATTAATGACAGAGAGGTGTCTCTGTACTCCAACCGATTCTAATAATTGCCACAAAATTTTGATACATCGATTTTATGTAATTTAATCAATTGTTGCCTATTTACTACACTACGAACGCTGTACGAGCCTACCTCAGAAGCATCATGCGGCCATGTGTTCCGCGCCTCGCGCCGCTCAAAGGCTGAAAATCAAGTTTCAAAGACATTCAAATACTTTTTTTCAAATGTGTCGCTTTCATCATCATCATCATCATCAGCCTATTATTATCCCACTGCAGGGGCTTAGGCCTCCCCCAGGGTGAGGAGGGGGGCTTGGAGCTTAAGTTCACCACGCTGCTCCACTGCGGGTTGGGAACTGTAACGACCGCCATCTATTGACAGCGTCCGGGACCGACTGCTTAACGTGCCCTCCAAAGCACGGAGTCAGTGATAGTTGTGTACTTAAGTCAGAAAAACTCATTGTTACACGTCCGGATTCGAACCATGTCCCTATGGGGCCTTATAAATTTGAGACAGGTTCTTTGCGCTCTGGGCTATCACGTGTGTGATGTGTCGCTTTATTGGCTTGTAATTGTATTCAAAGATTTGACACATGCCTAATAATAGCATCCAAAATAATCGAAGACATAACTGGAGTCTCAGAATTTTTTTTCGCTAAAAATTTCAGTAGAGTTAACATTGTTGTGAATCATTTTGGATTTTTTGCGATACTTCACAAAAATTTCAATAGACGCGTTTAAAAAAACAAAAACATACCGCCCTGTAACAATATTTCTCATATTACATATATTTTTTTTAATACATTTAAATATTGATGCAGAAATACACCGAGGATTACACACTGGCCGTACTCTCTTTTTTGTATGAAAATCCTACCCCCTGAAGTAGGTTTATTTCAAATGGTGGCATCTGCTGATTTCCTTAACAGAAATGCATATGTTATGGCTAGGAGCTTTTAGTTCTTTTCAGTGTTATTGAATACATTACGAATATCATCGTCATTGGTGATTTAAATATAAATCGCGTCTGTGTCAGTTTCGTGAAGTATGTCGAAAAATCCAATAATTCTAAAAGGAATTAACGCGCAACCGGGCGATGATTGAGATATTTGATCTTCAATGTCAATTGCATATAAATTTTCAGCTAAAAGATGCTGAGACGCCGATTATGTCTTCAATAATATTGGATGCTTCTTGCCAAGCATTTACCAGTCATAAAAGCGACACATTTAAGATAAGTATTTGAATGTCTATGAAACTCTATTTTCAGCTCACAATGCGCCGGCGCGCCGCCCCTGTGCAATGCCCGCACATTCCAATTAGAGATCATATAGTTTACATTATATAGTAATAATTTCAAATGATTTAATTACTGGGAATGATAAAGCAATTTCTAGGCTAAAAATTAAAAGATATATGAATATAAAAGATATTTATAAAGATACTTAACTATTTAGGGTTAGAACCACATTCAAAGGGCATGTATATATAAGATTTTTTAGATGCATTTATAAATACATAATTATAATATAAGCAATGAATATAAGTGTTCTATGGCCAGCAATATCTAATAAACAACTAACAAATCCGACTGCGGGTTTATCGTAGCCAAATAGACAACATGTAGTGTTTCATAAAAAATAATGCATATACCTTTTTATTTAGATTTATTAATTAGGTTAGATAGAAGGCTAGATCTCGTTAGATCGTGTATGTGACACCCCTGACTTGAAAGCTGGATCCGCCCTTAACTTCGACGTCTGGATGGCAGCTTGTAATGTTTCATTTGAAGAATGGACGACAAAACCAAATCTTGAATTTCTTGTTTGGCTGGTTCTTCTTTATTTTGAGGTTTGATGGACCGTATGTTGAGGACGAAGCCAGTATCCAGCTAAGAATTATATAGAACTGTACTCCATACCCAAATAAAACGTCGACTGTAATAAAAACTGAATTGTATTAATAATAGGTTAGTAGAAATTTAAATGGTGCGTCCGTTATCGTGTACGAACGCCAAGTGGTCCTTCCTTCCGTCCTCCGTTGCCCGGCAGAGCGCGCGGCGATCCGCAGCGCTGAATTATTTTGTCTCGAACAAAATATCGTTGCTCTCTAGGTTTGTAAGAGTATGTTGATACGACAGAAAAA
Organism: Luffia ferchaultella; assembly: GCA_949709985.1. Lineage (NCBI taxonomy): Eukaryota > Metazoa > Arthropoda > Insecta > Lepidoptera > Psychidae > Luffia > Luffia ferchaultella. The sequence goes on from OX453266.1 coordinate 7,002,959, forward strand.
CTGCTATTTTGGCTGTCAGTCACAAAAATAAAACTTTTATAAAGTTCAGTTCGGTCTATTCGAAGATTCAAGCGTTGATTATTTTTTAAATTTTAATTAATCTTAAATAATAGTTATTTTATGGATGTTTTGTAATATATATTTTATTTTAGACTTTTTAGTATCTAAACTTATCCGTATATGTTTAGTATCTAGCGGTTCATATGTTAGTAGCATACTATGTTTGCTACCCTTGGGTTGGGTATCTAGCTGCTCCTGCTGCTGCTGCTGCTGCACGTCCCCACCTTGAGCTTAACTTGGGAGGTAATTACTCCCGACATAGTTTTTCGCAAGCCATGACCCTATCTTATTTAGCCCGGCTCAGGGCACCACAGTGAGATTACGAGTAGCCAATGAAAGGTTATGTAATCCACCTTCCATTTCCATCATCAGAGCCTTTTATCACCGTTTGCTATGAAAAGTGTTCGTGAAGATAAACATAATATGCCTAAACTCGGTGGGTTAACTAATAGGAATTTATGGGTTCCGTTACAAACCTTCGCTCCATTATCAGACCGTCGTCACCATGTGCTATAAAAAGTGCTCGAAAAGACAAATCTACAAAGCCATTATCTGTGGGTTTACTAGTAGCCTATGAAGGGTTGTGTAATCCAATTTCCATATCCATTGTGGGACCATACCATATAGGTACTCGATGGTATAATGATTGTCGATTGTCATTTAAATTATGCATATCTGTAAAATTATATACGACTCGATTAACCGTTGAGGAGTTTCCGCGTTAGGAGACAATCCGTCCCTACATCAGTTCATGGTGAAAATCATGGTCAACTGTTTAAATTCAACTTATGTACAAAGTTTCCTGTCTGTGCTACTAACCGCTGAGGAGTGCCCTCGTGAGGAGATTACCTAGCTGTATAGTTTCGTTTCTGTACATACTAACTGTCGAGGAGACAATTCTGGCTGCAGCATCAGGTCATGCTTATTATTTTGGTGTAGTCATCAGAACTGAACGAACATATAAAGTTTCAGCTCCGCACGTACCTTAAGAGGAAGTGGTTTTTGTTTATTTATTTATTTATATAAGGAGAAAATTGAGTGGTTCATATTCGAACCAACATACAATTGAAGTTTTATTTTTAATTCATCATTGTCGCATCGATTTAATGTTTTTTAATTAGATTCAATAAATTTTGATTAAATTAGAACTGAATTAAAAATTGCTTTTAATAAGAGTAAAAAAATCAATTCCTATGTATTGTGTACGTCGATACACGAAGAGTCGTATTGAAGTTTTAAATAAAAGTTTGTGAAAATACATTATACCACTTTAGTTTTAACTTTTAAAAATTACACTTAAGTTATAAAATGGAACTTCCATGCGTGTTGGTGTGTACCTGTTATATATACCATTCTTTGACTTAAACTGGTTCCAGGGAACGACTAAAAAAAAATTATTCGTGTCCATACAAGGCGGTGATTGTGATCTTAAAAGTTATGAATAGTTTTTTGCATACTTTTGAAAGTTATTACTTCAATTTTATTATTTTCATTTATTTAGGACAACAAACAATTTGTGCGATGAAACTTAACTAAATATCTGAAGATAAATAAATATACTGATTATAAATGTGAATTGTAGTCACGTAAAACTTCGCCATCAGCGAACTAGTTTAAATCATTAGTTTGATGTAACGGTTTGTAATATTTCTTTTTTTAAACGACTTCAAAAAAGAAGGAGGTTACTCAATTCGACCGTATATATGTTTTTTTTTATGTGTGTTCAGTCAGGCATAACTTCGTTGTTTATGAACCGAATTGGATGATTTTTTTTGTGGAAGGGAGATATCTCCGGAGTGGTACCATGATAAGGAAACCAGGATCTGATGATGGCATCCCAGAGAAATCGAGGGCCACCTTCGAAAATCGTATTTTAAAGTATCGTATTTTAAGTATTTTGATAAAGTACTACTACTAGTACTATTTAATGAAGGTCGGGAGTCGATCTGATGATGGAGCTGAAAGACAGTCGAGGGAACTCCTCAACGATTTATAGCAAATACCTGGTGTTTGGACTTCATTCATTTCTATTGATGAGATCTTAGCACCCATATGGATTATAAGTGCTATTACAGGTCTGATGATGGAGACCATACACAATCGAGGGAACTCCTCAACGATTTACAGCAATTGCTTGGTGTTTGGACTTAATTCATTTCTATTGATGAGAAATTGGCACTCATATGGGTTATAAGTACCATTACAGGTCTGATGATGGAGACCATACACAGTCGAAGGAACTCCTTAACGATTTACTGCAATTGCCTGGTGTTTGGACTTAATTCATTTCTATTGATGAGAACTTTGCACTCATATGGGTTATAAGTACCATTACAGGTCTGATGATGGAGACCATACATAGTCGAAGGAACTCCTTAACGATTTACAGCAGTTACCTTTTGTTGGGCTTACGTCATATGGTTCAATATGCCAAAATGTTCAGTTCGCACAAAAATAATAATTAAGATTGAAGTTTTACATAGGAATACCACTACCTACTAGGCATGCTGATGCGTCAATTTGACACTGAATTTACGTTGCGTAATCACGGCACTGTCTCATTTGAGTAGCGCGTTTAGAAGCCCCATTTATACTAAATACAAATAAGTTACAGATGCGTTCAACTAAAAATTGAAAAATAAAATAATAAAGGAGCATTAACAGGCAGCATATAGTTAATGAAGTCGGTGCCAACTCAGACACTTTAAATGGGTACTTACCAGGTAATAACAATTACAACAATGATATATTAATAACTATAATAAATATAGAACACAATTTAAGGTGTCTGAGTTGGCACCGACTTCATTAACTATATGCCGCCTGTTAATGCTCCTTTCTTTAAAGTGAAAATTTTATTTTTAACTTTTTAGTTTATGTTTTTGAAGTTGGTTTTTTTTTTGAAAATTATTGTAGTACAATTTATTATATATTATATCTTTCAATACATTTGCACGTTTGCGTGTACGTTTTACGGTAAACACGTATTAATATACGGTGTTTATGACATCGAAACTTGTACCGTAATGTATTTTACAGTACCAGGCTTTTTTACTTTGCACCAATCACAAACGTGCATTCTGTTTGTGACGCATGCGTAAACCCCGAAAAGCTACCCGCTCGCGCCCTTATTACATTTGAAATATTATTTTAATCGCAAATGTATTGAAAAACGTCGTACGATGCTCGTACTCAGTAAGCTTATATTTCAGATCCATCCTCTGAATAAACGAAGCCGGCGCTTTTTCTATGGACTAGATAGCCGGTCATTATTCATATTTCACATCGAAATAGTTCTAGAGTTGCTACCCATTTGCTTCCAATCGTCAGAACGCTGCTTCCTACGTGTTTTGAAAATTAAATTACGTTTTAGTTTAGAGTGAAGAGCGATGCTGTCAGGATGTAAAAATTGCGCATATGATTCGATTGTTTTTTAACCAATAGTTATTACCAATACCTTCAATTGATTGTTTACATGCAATAAAAACTATGCCACGACATAATCTATATTTAAAAAATTGTAGTGTCTGTCTGTCGTTCCGGCTAATCTCCGAAACGGCTGAACAGATTTCAATGAAACTTTGCAGACCCACGGAGCGCATTATCGGGAGTGACATAGACTACTTTTTGTCTATGCGTCTGTTCGAGCTAATCTTCCAAACGGCTACACCGATTTCAATGAAACTTCACAATTGTGATATATTAATAAAATTGTAGTGTCTGTCTGTCTGTTCCGGCTAATCTCCGAAACGGCTGAACCGATTTCAATGAAACTTTGCAGACCCGCAGAGCGCATTATCGGGAGTGACATAGACTACTTTTTGTCTGTGCATCTGTTCGAGCTAATCTTCGAAACGGCTACACCGATTTCAATGAAGCTTAACAATTGTGATATATTAATAAAATTGTAGTGTCTGTCTGTTCCGGCTAATCTCCGAAACGGCTGAACCGATTTCAATGAAACTTCACAAATGTGATTGAGAAATTGTCAGGAGTAACATATAATACTTTTTGTTTAGAAATTAGATATAGATATTTCTTAGTTAAGTTGCAGAATTTTCTAGAAGGTATCACAATATTCTGGAGTGTCGCATCCATTGAGCTGTGCCGGTACAACTGTGTAGTTCACGTGGGCGTAGCCGCGGGGGAAAGCTAATATCTAATAAATAACATAAATTTCGGCCGCAATTTTCCGCTTCTGCACTTCTACTTTTGCATACTAAATGCTTTCATCTGAGTATTGTCACTATGAAAGAGGATAAAATAAGGATACTATGAGGTGAACGTATATATCATGAAGTTTGTTTACTGCTATATAAGGACCACCAAAAAAGATGAATTAAAAATGAAACAATAATCGATCTAATAAATTCCTTTTTATTTTTGTACTTCAACAAATATTTTTTTTGTAATCTCATACAATAATAAACAGAAGGGCAAGCACGTGTTTGCGCTCCGCCTTCAAATATATTTCGATTTCACAGGTAAAATTATTTTCTATACAGTAAACAATGTATGGAATATAAATATTCAAAAAATAAGGCCACTGATTATCAGTATCACATCACCTAAATCTATGTAACATCGTTTTTTTTTTATTTATATATAGTTAATATATTATACATATATTTATGTTTATAAATAATTCAAAATATAAGCCACAATGACTCGTTGCATACAAATTCAAACATACATTTTAATAATATAACATGAATATAACTCATTTACATAACAGAAACAAATAAAGTAGGTACTATCTAATACTTTGTTCAAAATCGAAGTTTTTCATTTATTCCTATATTAATGGGACATGTTTAAATATACACAGATATTTTAAATTGAAATGATAAACCAGTGCAGTGAGGAACTTGGTCTACTTTTTTTTTCTATTTTAACAAAATTTTGTGACAAAAGCTAAACGGGATGGGAGTATGTCATCGAAAACAAACCTGACGTGCGTCTGCCTTATAGAGAGAGGATAAATTGATTTCTCGGTGGAGTTATCGCCGAAACAGATTGATATATTCCGAGAGCAAATATTTCACATGTAATTGTAATTATCGTAAATTTCATAGTATTTATACAAAGAGGTAACAATTTTTGTTCACTAGGTGGCGCTCTGTGACGTTGAATCTACCAAATGAAGTCGAAGAAAAATTGCTGGTGTGTTATAACGCAATAATTCGTATAAAGTCTCGACTACTGTCGTTTATTAATAAAAAATTAACAAAATTTTATCAAATTTATACATACATTTTAACTCTTCTTTTAAAGCTGCCACTTTCAACGACCAGTCAATCATAGATAAACAGATTGACGCAATACAACAAAAGTAAAATAAAAACAATAAAACTTACAAATGATTAAGTATTAGTATGAAAGTGTCATGTAGGTTGACCTTCTGGTTCAGTGGCGCCGCGTCGTGGCAAAAAAACGAATGTTACCTTCCATTGTAACATCGTATTTATATAATTAATATTGTAGTTTTTTTTTCATAATAGATAGTCGTTAAAATCTACCAACCCGTACTGGAGCAGCGTGGTGGATTAAGTTTCAAGCCCCCTCATCCCGAGGTGAGGTCTAATAAGGAAGAGCATCAATGGGCTGATGGTATGCTATAGTATAGATAAAATTGTATACTGTTTTATTTTATTAGCAGATAGTGGGAACCTATGAAACTGGCCCTTAGTGTAACAGTAGAAACAGTGAAAAAATACAATAGGTAAAAAAACTGTAACTGTTATATTAAATTGCAATTGCAAACATTTTTGCCTCAGAAAATGATACTTTTTTTCAGAAAAATGATAAACATTGCATCAGATGAAATTACGTGATCTAAAAAAATAAAAATCTGTTACTTTTTAGATATTGTATCAAGCTGTTAATAATGTTTGTCATACTTTTCATCGATGCAACGTTTCTAAATTTACGTTACGGTCTTGTGACTAATTTCACAGCCGTACAACAGTACGTGCAACCGATCTGTGCGGCATATATTCATCGAGTTATTTACATCGCAGTAAAATAAATTAATAAAAGCGTTGTGGCGGAAAATATGGTGGACCTGCGCAATCGGGCATACGCATCGGTTTTCAGAGCCGCAGAAATCGGTGGCAGTTACGTACATTAATTTTTAATGTTGAAAATAATAAAGCTCATATTACAAACACAAAAATTTTCATTTTTAAAAAAAAGTTTTCATGTATATTCCGTCCTCTATCGTCATTATTTGGAAGGACTTAGATTTTACGCTACCTGTATAGGGCACGTGTGTTGTTTTATTTTACAGCGCCATCTGTGATTTTGAGTTAGAATAAAATTCTGTCCAAGAGTGAAGTATTGCAAATAACTATAGTTACTAATTTTGTCCCAATTCATTATTAAAATAATAAAGATCAAAGCAAAATTAAATTTAATGCTTATAAATCTAGATAAAATCCAATAGTAAATAAGTAATAATTAAATAACCAGTGTCGAATTGACAATAATTAAATAAACATACTTATATGTAGCGAATAGTTGCAATTGATTTTAAAATTGTATAATATCTATAAAATATGTACATTGCTAAATTATGGCTAACTGTGAGTTTTCTTGTAGTTTTGTATTAAGTTTTATTAAAAGAAAATAATAATTTTCTTATAAACCCGAGTGCGGTTCGAGCTATCTAAAAAAAAAAAAATTGTTAACTGCAATTGAAATAAAATATTAAGCGATGTCTTTATTTTTTTGATAATTTACATTAAAAATACATCAAAACTTAAAATATTTATATTTATTTAAACAAGTGATTTCTATATAAAACTTCAAATGAAAACTCACAGCATAAGCGAGGCACGCGGTACTAAATTATAAAAACCATTTTAACACAAAAATAATATCTAAAAATATATTCCTTTTATCACATTTTTGTAAGGTTTGTAACATTGTCCTTTCGTGTACCTCTTACATATCATTACAAAGATTGAAAAGACTTTAACACACTATGAAAAACATTATGTGTCGAAACCACATTAAATATTCTTCAGGACTTATTTCCGATTTTTGGCGCTATTTCGTGTTCTGGATGTTTTTATATAGATTTTTAGCAACATACAAAATAGCGGCATTATCGAGTTTTTTTTTGTAACAATTATATTCAAATGAAATTTTAATATTTTTGAATGTTTTTTAAGTGTTCTAAACATCATAATTGGGACTATTGTCCCTAATATGTTATCGGATAGAATGTTAAGTAAATTCGAAGTGAAGTCGAATTTAATTTACTAACGATAAAGACATCTAGCATTCGTATGACGATATTTGGTATAACCGAGTCGATTTTTTCGTCATTTATACCAAAACGGAACCGAATCGATATAGTGTTTGAATGTTTTACGAATTCACCTCAATTCAGATTCCCATGTTCGGCTGTTTGTGAGGATATATTGACCTTAAGAGGAATGTGTAGTGGCAAATTTCCATACAAACGGTGTTGACGGTTGCACCTCATCTTATTAGACCTTGACCGCATGGCGCAAAAAAAAAAATAGTATTTAGATCAACAAAACTAGGTTTCTACGTTATTAATTTTTTATATATTTTAATACATCATAAGAAAAAATCATAGTGTCGTGATAGCCCAGAGTGCAACGAACCTGTCTCAAATTTATAAGGCCATAGGCCCATGGTTCGAATCCGGGCGTGTACCAATGAGTTTTTCTGACTTAAGTACATTAACTATCACTGACGCCGTGCCTCGGAGAGCACGTTAAGCAGTCGGTCCCGGACGCTGTCAATGGGTGGCGGTCGTTACAATCCCCAACCCGCAGTGGAGTAGCGTGGTGGATTTAAGCTCCAAACCTCTTCCTCACCCTGGGGGGAGGCCTAAGCCCTTGCAGTGGGATAAAATGGGCTGATGATGATGATGATGAAGAAAAAATTAACCTAAATGCGCGGGGGTTTCTTTTTCGATTATTTTTTCTTTTTCCACAACATGTTCAACATGAAACTAATTGTATTTTCACATGTGAAAAATAAAAAATAAATAAATTGTGTACCTATTTGGATGAGATGTGTAAATCCAATTTGCCACTACCCACTCTTCTTAAACTTTGAATTTATTAAGTATTATCTTGAAAAGTACGTTTACGTATATTGGGAATTAAAAATTCAAAAAACCCAGTATTATAGTTGATATTCAACTCAAGTTTAATCGGATATTATTATAGATAATATCGTAATATGAATATATTGATTACGTCATCATATCTGTGAGAGTTAAAACTAAAATATTTTTTGAATGTCAAAAACAGCTAGTGCTATTTCTAACGACGCCGACTTTTACCGACGGGTCGCATGAGGTAGCGATAGCGGCTCATTATAGTCGGTTTTTGTAAGCCTTCACGATTATTTTATATCGCCGCTTCGGAACGTATGTAAATGTTGTAGATAGTTTAGCACCCATATTTTCATTTAGCGTATTAAAAATTTATAACACTGCTTTCCTTAATACTACACTTATTATGAGCATAGTTAACAAGGAACGACTATAATAAATTCTTGTTTATGGCTTTGTAAATCTATTCGATTTAAGTGAGACGGTAACTATGTATCCTACTACTATATCAGCAATAATTACAATATTTAAGTAAAACATAATTTAGTGAAATTTTGTTTTTTTTTTCTAAAATTCTTACATTTTTATGGTTAGTATCTTTGGCTTTTAAAATAATTTTTGAAAGCGAAATTAATTAAAAAAAGAAAAACATATATCTCATTACATCAAGCACATTTAAAATCAATCTAAGCCATATTTCCTACAACTTATTTTTTTTTCAGAATTGATATATTTTATTAAAATAAATAATACAATAAAATAAATAATACAATAGTAAAATAAACAATATGTAGTACATGAACTATTTCATTTCAAATAATTATACTTTTTACTGTATTTCTAAATTCTTTGTGCTTTTTTTGTTTTATGACATAGCTGTCTGGTCATAATCTTACACTAGCTGTTAGCTAACCACTAGTTTGGGGAACTTTGATTTACCCTTTAATTAAGTATATTAAATCAGATTTCCTAAAATCAAGCTACATAATAGGTTAGGGAGAAAGTCTTTTTGCATTTTGTACAGAAATTGTAGGTAATAAAATTTCCTTGATTTTACTTTTAGTATCTGCCCGGCTTTAATGCTATTCAAAGTTGACGTTTATAAGAAAAATAAAGAAAAGGTTGACTTCCATAATTATTGCTTTTTGGTATGAGAAAATGAGTGAAAATGACAAAAAATTAGCTATTATGAAATTTTATAAATAAATAAAAATGTGGAGCCAAATCAACACATAAGTAGTTAAAACATTGTTGAGGAACTGAATACCTAATAACCACAAAACGGCATCGACTCATTTGAAACAGTTCAAGGTATAAGAAAAAGCTAGTTATTTGGGTGCCACATAATCATACAGAAAAAAACGTATGACTAGTGTTTCTTTTTGCAATTCTTTGTAGAAATTCGAAACCATACCATTTTTGAATTTATTTATCACGAATGATCAAAAATGGGTCACTTACAACAAGAATATGTAAAACAGATCGTGGTTATAGCAAAGATAAGTTCCATATACAGTAATCCCGGTTTGATACAAAACAGTGATGATATGATGGGTTTGGAAAGGTGTCGTTTAATATGAAATTTTACCACTGAGGAAAATCATCGAATGAGACTTTACTGTCAAAACTACTTGTTGCAAGTTTTTGACCAATAGTTCCGGAATTTCTATAGCACTAGGATCATATCCTACTTACTAGACAACAACACGTTATCGACCAAACCGGTACATACTTATTACACCCAAATGTAGTAAAAAAATTAAATATTTAGTTTCCAATTTGTACAAAAAACACCAAGAAACTTTCTCCCCAACCTAATATATTAGTTTCACCTTTTAAAATTAAATTCATTTGTAATTTCAACAATATTATACAAGCTAAAAAAATTAAATACGTGTGATTTTCTTTCCCATTTCTTTTTAAATTTGTGAGACAATAGGTACATAGACTTCTAATATTGCTTACATTTCAAATATTTTTTTACCGTTAAACTAAAAATTCACATTAGAAATATTTATTATGGACCAAAGTTAACCAACTGATGCATGAATCAAAATCTGACTTAGTGGATGGACTCCTCAAGCTCCAAGGTCCATATCGAAACAGTGCTGCCTAGGATGTGAGTGAGGAGAATGAGGCGCGTGGTGATGGGGACCGCCTAGCAGTAGAGAGGGGAGGCAGCCTGCGTCGCCTAATCCCGGTAGACCGTGGCTCAAACTCATTGAAGAATCGCCCATTAGCGATGGCGCTGCAAAAGGAATAGAAATTAGTCGAACTACAAAATAAGCAAAGATTTAGCAGCGAAACGTATTGGTTAAGAAATTATTAAGTTCGTCCCTCTTGCGGTGGAAGATGCTGGCTGTTGGGGGATTGAAGCCAAAAGTTTCGTCGCGAGCATCGGTCGTCGTCTAAAAGAAAGGGGACTCGACCCCCGTTCCGGTTCCTTCCTGGTGCAAAAAATTGCCATTGCAATTCAGCGCGGTAATGCGATGAGCGTCATGGGCACATTTGCGTCGGGGGCGATGAGGGGTGGATTATTAGATTAGTTTTATTTTTTATTATTATTATTAGTTTTGTAAGTACTTACTTTGAGAATTTAGGTATATTTTTGTCGAACTTGATTGACATCTATTCAAAGTTAGCATGAGTATATTGTGCTTTTAATCTAAATACAAGGCAGGTATGTCGTAGAAATTATTAAGTAAATAGAAACAGTAGAGAAAAAAAATGACAAGACATTTTATAATAATTCTCGACATATTAATATAAATATTTGAAATACATTTTGCGACAACACTGCAAATTATTTCTAAAAACTATGAGGAATCCTTGCAATTGAGCGTAGGTACTCGCATTTCGGTTGCATTTCTTTTAGGTACATACTGACTGGTTGACCTCGTTGTGAGATATTTTCTTAAAATGACAAAAATGTACATTATTTACATGATATAACCTAAGGGTTGTTTAGAGTACTCACGGTTTGGCATAGACACGCCCAATATGTGGGTGTCGTCTGTAAGCATGCTCATGGAACGATCGGCCGCGTCCGTGACTGCGTCGCTGAGACACAGGTGACTTGTAGGTGAAGAACATAGCATAGGATCACCTAGAATAAAATAAGTTCGCTGATCATCGTCAACTTCTTTTCGCTACTAAATTCCATTGTATTACAAAATTACGTTTTTCTTAAGGTACACCCAGGTAGGTTCTAATAAAAATTATTTCATATTGTAAGGAGCCACCTGTAGAAAGTATATAAAAATCTTGACAGTGAAATGCTATAGTATTCACTGTTATACTATGATCTTTGTTATATATTGTATAAACACGCTGTGTAATGTTTATTATAATACATAAGCTTTCACTGATATCTGTCCTCGTTTTAATTCGAATCACCCGGGGGAGCTTTCTCACAGAGCTTTCTACTTTTGGGATGTGTTCAATTGGTCGACAACTTTTCTAGGCTATGCTCTCAACGGACCTGAGATAATCTGAATCTCATTTTATATTGCGTACAGTCGTTTACGATGACGTCACAGATTGGGGGCCGTTTGATGCTAAGCCGGAGCACGATATCATTTGAGTTACTTACTATTGTTACAAAGTAAACTTACAGCTAGTTAGTATTCTTAGTATTTGTAAGTATTTATATATATACTTTCATTTGTTTATTACATACAGTTTATCACACAATTTAAATCAAGAAAATTAAATATAATTAATAACAGATATCTGGGACGTCCCACACAGCGTCATCTAGTCCCAAAGTATTATGCTAGTATTATGGGGTACTAGACATAACATTCTCTAGAAAAAATCATCTGACATATTTTAATATGTTACAAAAATGATCTCCTGAAGGATCATCTGCATGGATCAGATAGGTTTTTTTACGTTTCAGCAAGGTTTTTAGTTTTTTGTAGGCTAAGCTACTCAAGTACACATACAGTGTTATTTTATATGTGCTTAAGTAACTCACCATTAAAAAATAATCATATACAATATACTTGTATCTCGAATTCAGTGTATTCCAGAGGATTAAAAAAATCCACCGAAAGTTGGATTCAACTGAACGGAGCCAATCAAAATATGATCCTAGGTGAATGCGCGAACATAACCAGCTAATAACTTTTTTTTGTTGTCAATAAATAGTTTTTACCTTGCGTCACAGGACTATGTGAATCGTCGTCCATAAGGTCTTCGATCTGTGACAGGTTAAATACAGGCCCGCTCTCTGAAGGCATGAGGCCCGGTGACGGCGACAGACGCATCTGTGAGGTAAAAAAAGGTTATATATATTAATGCGTAATTAGGTATTAAAAAGACCAAGTGAGACTGAAATGTTCTAGAACAAGCCGTTATTATTAAAATAATAATACAAGGGTGTTGTCACAGAATTAACTTTTATTGTGATCCAATTTTAGACAAGGTAAACTGGAAGTACCTTACATACAGTAGTTACTTACATAAAAATTATTTTATTTTATTTTTATTTTGTCGTATTCCAGGCCTACCAGTGCACATAAACAACAATATTCTTTTCTAATTATATTATACATAAACAATGATTGCGACGGTCGTAGGAAAATACGTAAATTTTAGGTACCAACCTTTACCGTTATGAAGACTTTGATTTAAGAAAATAATATTCGCGAATACTTTTTGACGTGGTTTTGAAGTCCAAAATCGTCCAGTTAGCTCCAAAATCGTACTAAGAAAACTAGAAGCCAAAGGAAACTTATATGCCAAGTTTCAAAAATATCTGTTAAAAAAATAACGAAATCTCACTTTTTTATTTGTTCCGATCAGCTAGTTGCAAAATGGTACAACACTAGAGGCCTAATTTCTGTGCCGAGTTTCGAAAAAATCTTTTGGAGAATAAAGAAACTTTTGCGAATGAAACGACTATTTAATATAATCAGCTCCAAAATGTTACTTGCTAAACTAGATGTCAAATGGAATCGCTGTGCCAAGTTTAAAATAAAATCCGTTGCAAAAGAAAGACGTCAGAGCGCGAACGGACGGATAGACAGACAAATTACTATACCAATATTAGAGTATGGATGCGCCCACGGGCGTTGTTATTTTTAAAATATCCCGCTAACATGTTTCTCGTCATTAACATGTACCTATTCCTACTTATCCGAAACGGTTGTTGAGAGACGACCTTCCACATCATACTCCGCCCCTTCTCTGGGTTGCGCGAACGCCCTCTGTGCGCGCGAAAAAAAGTGTCGTATCGTAAGTCGTATGCCTCCGTTGCATACATCTAGATTCGCATCACCCGCGCCCCGCACCGCACCCAGTGACCTGGTGGTAGTACGAACGTGGACGAGGATGGAGCTCGTAGCTGGATTGAGTAAGTCCTTCCTATTTATGTTCTCATATTTTGAAGCAGGGTTCTGTAGCCGTATTGCCTTTAGATTGCACAGGGAACGACAGCCTTCATTAAAATTGTAATCCCGCAAATGATAACACAAACAAAGCTCTACTTAATAAAGTTCAAGGTTGGCTGGAATGTCAACTACGAGTAGCAAACATTGTCGAATATACGCAATTTTGAATTATATTAAAATTCCGATAAAATCATTTTTTCTCGCCTAGTAATGGGTACTTAATCGTTTTATGGGATTCGTGAAGTTAAAAGACATTTTTTGTTCAATTTGTTTAGCATTCATTATTCTTTTTTCCACTCATTTAATTATCTAAGATATTGCTGTTGATAACTGTAGTGTGTAATAGATGACCTTTTTTATTCATTATTCTTTTTTCCACTCATTTAATTATCTAAGATATTGCTGTTGATAACTGTAGTGTGTAATAGATGACCTTTTTTAGTTACTAAAGGCTTGAACTTGAAATTGATTCCTTATTGTATTGTAAGGTAGAAGCACAGACAAGTCAACCTTATAGACCACGCTTATAGACAGGGAGTAGCATTCGCCAAGGCTATGTAGTGACACTACATAACTACGTCTCTTGTGAGCGGTCAGTTGGAAGCACGTCGGAAGCCATTAAATTGTCAATTTTGAACGAGCCAATGAAAACTAGCCGACCTCTCCCTGCACCCCGCCACTTTTTGGCGATTTCGTTTTCGTACTGACGTTTATTAAAGCGTGGTCTATAGGTTGACTGGTCTGTGGGTAGAAGGTAAAGACGATATGTTAAATATGAACGTTAAAAAACTTGTACTATTGCAGTTGGGGTGATTCTGTGGGTGGGGTGGGGTGATTCTGTGGGTGGGGTGGGGTGATTCTGTGGGTGGGGTGAGGTAATTCTGTGGGTGGGGTGGGGTGATTAATTTGAATACGAGCCACCAGGCAGACTGACTTAGGTAAATTATGTAACTTAAGTTCTAAGCTAACACTGACCTTTATATCTTTGTTCAAGTACTGGTCACCCACGGGATCGAGACAAAGGTCTGGTTCCAAACAGCTCAACGACAACGCATCACTATCTCGGCTGAGCGGTGAACACGAACCAAGTTTTAATCCATCTGTAAAATTGTAGGTACAGAATTTTAGTTTTGGCACTCAGGTACATACAATCAGATACACAATAGGTTATTCGACTACTAATAAATATATTATATTTATCAAGAAGATATTAGAACAGACTTTATATGATAAGAAAATTTATAAACAAAATCAACGGATCTCCTGCTTTCGCACGAACTTCTAACGACATTGGAAATGAACCTAACGGAATAAAGTAAACACAAAGTAAGGATAATATTTTTCGAAATAAATTTTTTTCGCAAAAAAAATAACACAACTGTATTTGAATAAGCTTAAAACTTCGAAATATAACATTCTATACGACATTTCGATCGCACTAACCGAATTAGTACGAAATGTAACACCGACGCATATTCGACTTCCAACTAAGGACACCCTTAACCACTACTTCCGGTTGTCCGATTCTAACAATTTTAGTCTCAATCGATCCCCCGTCTAATTATCCCAAGCCTTTTTTTTCTTATTCGGACCTAGTTCTCGAGATATCGGGCTCCCAAAATGAAAATCAGGGAAAAAAATTGCGATTTTTTCGTTTTTTGCCAATAATTTTTTTTGTTTTTGAACTTTTTCCAAATTGTCTTTTGCCATCTTGTAGAGCTCGCCGAGCTGGTTTTTCGACGTCACGTTCATCCCGATATCTCAAAAACTCTTCGTGCAATCTGCCTGTCTCACAAAACTCCCAAATGACCCCCTATACTCCAACGAAATGAAAGTCATTTCCAATGACAACATTTCCAATGACAAAATTATATTCGGTTCAAGAATATTTATTTATTTAATTTTATTATGAAAATTTTAAGCCATTGAAATTTTATGTCTGTCTCTTTCTTGCAAAACGATATTTAACATTATTTTAAATGGCCTGACGTTGTGCCTGACGTCACATGTAGGTAGGCCGTGCGGTATTGCCTTCTCAGTCTAACAGGACATTTTAAACGGCTTATGTTTAACTTATCACCAGATATAGTAAAATATTACGTCAAAAATAGTAAATGACCACCAAAATTAAAAATCGCATTTAAATGTGAAATTATAACCAAATTTTTTACCTCTTGCTATCCTATTAAAGCAAATGACTCCAAACAAATCATTGTTACCCCAAAAATAGTAAATGATCACCAAAATTATAACCGCATTTTAATGTGAAATCATAACCAAAGTTTTTACATCTTGCTATCCTATTAAAGCAAATGACTCCAAACAAATCATTGTTAACCCAAAAATTGTTTATGACCACCATAATATTAACCACATTTTAATTTAAAATAACATGCAAATATTTTCATGTCATTCAGAAGCTTATTCATCAATTTCGAATTTTGTTTTCGAAATTGATCAACAAACTTATAAATTTATAGACCATTAACCTAAACAAAACTAATTCGAAATTGATTAATAGGCTTCTGAATGGCTCGTCGCTTCGCTCCGCTTCGCTCCGCTTCGCTCCTCGCATTGACATAAACCAACCTAACCTAACCTAATGATTTCAAAAAATAGACCATTAACCTAAATTGACATGATTGGAAATTGATAAATAGACTCCTAAATAGACCATGGATAAATGACTCGTGTAACACAATAAGGAGTGAAAAATTACAAAAAGTAAGAAAGTCTTGAATACTACACCGGAAACCATACCCGAATCTAAATCGCGGGAGGGGCGGTGTCGCGGGAGGGACTTTTAAGCTGGAGACATAACTTAATTTGGCATCATTATACTTTATTTGGTAATGTACCAACATTTTATGGCAATCATGGTGGTTTATATTGGCGAAATAGCGCATTAATTTGCTCGCTAAGATTTGGTG
Organism: Luffia ferchaultella; assembly: GCA_949709985.1. NCBI lineage: Eukaryota > Metazoa > Arthropoda > Insecta > Lepidoptera > Psychidae > Luffia > Luffia ferchaultella. Next base: position 7,019,443 of record OX453266.1, read on the forward strand.
ATCATTTACTAAATTTGGTGATCATTTACTAAATTTGGTCTTTGAATATAATTTTGAAGTGCAGTCGTGACTAAAATAGCTAAAACTATTGTAATTTTAGACTTTATTTTTTGGTAAAAGAGTTTAGGGTATTAAAGTATTTTTTGGTGGTCATTATATTTGTTCCGATTTTAAACATTTATAACTTTGTTAAAAATGATTTATTTTTTGTAATCCTTTCACTATTATGATGTATTTAGAAAATTCTTTCATTAAAATAATTTTAAAAAAAATAGTCAAATAAGCCTATTAATACATAACAATGATGTTGGATTCAGTATGAATACAAATTCTTTTCAAATATGCTCCAGTTCTTTGGTACGCGTTAAAATACCGTTCCACAATTATTTTTTTTTTAAATGAAAATGTTAAATTTAATGAAAATTTAACTCATTGCAAACGGCAACAGTCACAATAATAGTTGATGAGTCTGCGAAAAGTTTAATAATTGTTTATTGTGGTTTTCGTATACATTCACGGACAAAACTAACCGCCCACCTTAATCTCTTTTCTTTCGATAGTTTTTAAATACCTAAGTTCAGATTCGCTTTGGATTCCATTTATTAATTAATTAATTTTAATTAATTGAAGGCATTAATTTGTTTTTGGTTTAATTGGTTGATTTTTTACCTATTTCATTATTAATTTATGAACGAAAAATTGTTAAGTATCTATTTGCGCGTAAATATAAAAAAAAATAATAATAAAGTGCGCGGTTAGTTTTATCTGTATTTAATATAAAGTTATAAATTCAAAGATAGATTTTAATTTTTTTTATAGGAAACCGACTCATTTTTGTTTATTTAAGGGGAGAGCAATGGCGAAGACTCTTCGATCGTCAAGTCATGGCATATAGAAACACATAAAAAAAATTATATGATATAAAATTGAAAAAGAAAGGATTACAGGACGGCCTAATATTCGTGTACTATTATACATTTTTTTAAATTAAACTTCTGTGTAGGAGGTAAAAGGTAATTTACCTAAGGCGTCTGGTACAGCAAGACAGTCGGTAGAAGGCATGTCTCGTAGTAAATCTGGCGGTTGCTCCAAGCACTCCATGGAAGGCGCTGGCTCCGTTTTGGGAACTATACGCTCCTGTGATCACATATTACATGCTATATTATCGTATTAAACTTACTATGGTGTGTTTAAAAATTATGACATTTACAACCAGATATTTCTTTTGTGTATAATAAGAGAAACATTTGTTTTCATAAACAACATTTTTCGAGCTAAGATGCTATTCACGTTTAGCGGAATTATCATTAAATATTTTTATATGTATATATCAGTAAATTATTCGACATCTACATACAATACGTAGGTCATTAAAAAATAGAAAAACTAAATTCAACTACTTTTCTATAATTATTTCTAGTTACTTTAGGTTTTCGTTCCACAGGAGACGGTACGGCATCCGAGCTTCCAGTGTCGACGCCGGAATCATCCGTATGAACACCTTCGCTCTCAGAGACTGGTAGACCATGGACACGCGCTAAGCGTTCCAATTCCTGGAATATAACGTAATATAAAATGTACTGCGTTATACTGGCTGCACTGAGAACGCTACGGGATAGGCGGTGTGGAAATTATCACCCTCATCATTTTATCTTTCTACTGCTGGACCTAGGCCTCTTCTAATTAATGAACAGCAGCCCGAACGGTCCTCAGCATCCAACCGTCTCCGCTGTCGCTCTCAGGTCATCTGTCCACCTAGGGTTAGGGGACTTCACGTACTTCGATTTCTGGTATGTGGTCTCCATTCGAGGACCTTCCTTCTTCATTGGTTGCACGTTCTTTAAATCGAGGTATATAGCCGCCCTAGTCGGTCCACTGTCACTTTGATTGCTAATTTTTCTGCTATGTGACGGTGGCGGCCTTGGGATATACCTATTTTGTAGGGAGGCAATATTCAGTGGGGAGTGGAAATAATATGCGTGTATGTTGATGTATATACGACAGGTAAATATTCTAAGTTTTTACATTTCAGGTATGAAATCGACAGTTAAACATGGTCGTAACAAAAATACATGTCGGTTCTTCTTAGTAGAAACTACATTATCAAGCGCTAGTAACTAAAAGGTTGTGTCGTGACAGCTCAAGCGCAGCGAGCCAGTTTGAAATTTATAGGGCTGTGTGGCTGTGGTTCGATTCCGGGCGTGTACCGATGAGTTTTTTCTGACTTAAATATATAAAGTATCAGTGACTCCGTGCCTCGGAGAGCACGTTAAGTAGTCGGTTCCGGTTGCTGTCAATAGATGGCAGTCGTTACAATCCGCCAACCTGAATCGGAGCAGCGTGGTAGATTTAAGCTCCAAGTCCCTCACCCTAGGGTGAGGCCTAAGCTCCTGCAGTGGGGTATAATGGGGTGATGGAATGGAACTAAAAGATAAGATGAAACATCAACTGTGACTTAATCTTGACTATTTAAAAGTACTTGCGCAAGGCTACTTGAATAAAAATATTTTGATTTCTTTTTTGCGTATAATATAACAGAACAAACAAAAGTATGGGCAGCTTGTACACTTGAGAGATTGGTCTCTTTCAAATAATGAAAGGACGTTAGACGAGAAAATATGTCGAACCTTTTGCCTGCAGCAACAAAAGTCTACAACGGTCTGGGTCTCCAGAGTTCTTCCAGAGGGTAAGGACTGGGTTTGACTCTCGTGTTAACATACGTTGGAAATATTTTTAATGGCATGTGAACATGTGTTGGGTATGTAATTAACTTGAAATAATGCAATAAATATGAGAGGTCAAAACGCCGTAATTTTTATAATCTATAAAAACAATAATAATATATAATAACGTATACACCACAACAACGTCTAGGCCCCAAACTAAGTATTAGCTTGTGTTTTGGGTGCTAAGCAAAGACACTACAAATATATAACAACCAAGACCCGGTACCAGTATCGATATTCATCATATAAATACTGACCCGACCTGGGATTCGAACCCGGGACCGCCAGCTTTGAAGGCAGGGTCTCTACCCACTAGGCTAAGCGGTCATCATACTATTTAAATAAGATAGCAATTCGTAGTCGACATGCGTTTATTTTTATCGATGCATTGTATTTGTAATAATCCAGTGATCGTTAGGTATAGGTAATTAATATCCACAGGAAGTAACGCAAAATATTCGGATTTAACTTAAAAACTATTTGACCGATTTCAATAAAATTTGGAGATAGGTGATGACCCTGAAGAAAAAAGATAACTTTTATCATGGCAATGTCTATGTTTGATACTTATTCAGAACTAAACCTTTAAATAATATTGATGAAATTTTATAGGGAGATAACTTGCGACCTATAGAAGAATATATAACCTACTTTTTAAGGCTGAAATGTGTGGTTTTTTCGCGGGTAAACAGCTGAACCGATCTTAATTTTGGAAGTTTGCATGATCTAAGCGCTATTATTATTTGTGTTAAAGCCGAATTCACAGACAAGTCAACCTTATAGACCACACTTTGACAGGAAGTAGCATTCGCCAAGGCTATGTAGTGACACTACATAACTACGTCACTAGTGAGTCGTCAGTTGGAAGCACGTCGGAAGCCATTAAATTGTCAATTTTGAACGAGCCAATGAAAACTAGCCGACCTCTCCCCGCACCCCGCCACTTTTTGGCGATTTCGTTTTCGTACTGACGTTTATTAAAGCGTGGTCTATAGGTTGACTGATCTGTGGCCGAAATACATATAAATACGAAAATATGTTTGTGTGATATATTCCCATGGCTAAGCTACTGATTACCGTTTAATGCAGAGATAAATTGATACTCCGAAAAAAACATATGTATGCGGCGTCATAGTGATTTGTCTGTTTGTTACCTTTTCATGGCCGAAATTATGAACTGATTTTAAAGATATTTGATAGAAAAGAATGTGATCATATTCATGGAGACAGGAAGACCTGTAGTTCACACGGGCGAAGCCATGGGCAGTCATGATCGGCAGATAAGCTAATGCATAAATATCGCACCTGTATTCGAAGCATCAGTTTCCTATTATGTAACTCTATCTGCTTTCTTCTTTGTTCACTATGCTTCAATCGGTTAACTTCGTCTCTGCAATGATAAGAAGTTTGTTATACGAAATTCCGAAACTATGCCATTGAATAATATCTAATTAAGACCCAGTTCTCACTAAAATTAGAAAGAGACGCTACGTGGCTGTATGTAAAGGAAAGAAAGACTAATAACATTGTGAAATATTAGCCGCTTGCTCTTATATTTACATTAAAAATAGATTTCTTGTATTAAATATTAAGTTGGAGTAAAAATTTCAAGTCTATTTATTAGTTGCAGGATAATTTTAAGTCATTTTTATATACAATTTCTTTTTCTTATTATTAACGTTTATTCATCGCTTCTTCACTATTTATAACAAACATATGTTTTTCATAAGTATAATATCGAAACCAAACGCTTGAAATTTTTTGACACAAAATTGAGAACTGGGCCTTATGTACGACGGTGGAGTAAACAGCCGACCCCAAAAGATTAAGGTGGTGGGCTTACTTATGTCCGAACTCCTTATGTCAATGTGCTGAATATAATTGTAAGGTTCTCAGATGGATGGATGGATCACCTGGTAGTGGCGTGCATTAAAGTTTTCATAGGGTAGACGGCCCGAAAAAAAGTTAAAAGGTACAGCCACACTCCGCTTCCTTTCTCGCGTTTTTTATTTTCTAATTTCCTTGAATTTCGTTTGTTATAGAGCCTTATAGAGATCTTTAGGAACAGACAAGTACATTATTGGATAAGTAAGCGAAATACAATTATATTAATGCATGCACATAAATGCACAAATAAAATTATATTTTTACATAAGCATAGTTCCAATCAAACTGTATGGCGGATCCGAACATAGGCACTAGTCGCGTCGCAGTAACCAGTTTTAGGTGTAGCGGGACGCAGTGGAGCGAGGGGTACATGAGACTGTACCTGCGCAAGCACGACTATAGCGTTGTATTCCGATCCGCCATAAAGTTTGACGCGGACTATACCACGCTTCTTCGACTCGTTCTTTTGTTTCCTTGGCAAGTATGCAAGTCATGCGGAATCCTTTGCTATAGCCACCTTATACATCCAGCCATCAACTGATACGTTATTAAACAAATCAACTAGGTATCGGATAAACAAAGTGGCCTCATAAAGGCCGGCACTCAGATGAAATCGCTTTGGTTTGAGTCACGTCTCATCTCAGTAGAAAAACATCAATCAATCAGTTGGCAACCAAATTGTATGCTTAATGAAAGTACTTGTTTGTTTATTAACAAATGAAGAACTAAAAACTATAACGTCTTTTTTATTTATATGTTAAATCGATAGGCCTATCTTTTTTTATATACGACTTTATTATTATTAAATTTTCTCATTAGTGTGCCTGTTTTTTTAGGTTAAATTTAAATTAGGTACTTACTGGTCGACAGTTAACAATTTTCAATTTATCTGTATAACAAAACATATTGAATTTGTCTGCACTATTTACTTTCAAGCAGATTTATTACAAAAGTCATATATGTGAAACTTTGCATCACTTTTGCATTAAAACAATAATAATTAACTTTATTACACACGAACCACAGACAAGTCAACCTTATAGACCACGGTCCACGCTTTGACAGGAAGTAGCATTCGCCAAGGCTATGTAGTGACACTACATAACTATGTCACTAGTGAGCCGTCAGTTGGAAGCACGTCGGAAGCCATTCAATTGTCAATTTTGAACGAGCCAATGAAAACTAGCCGACCTCTCCCCGTACCCCGCCACTTTTTGGCGATTTCGTTTTCGTACTGACGTTTATTAAAGCGTGGTCTATAGGTTGACTGGTCTGTGTCACGAACCTATAACAACCGAATGCTACAATAGGTAATTCCGTAGACGTAGTTATGAACTTATGAACAGTTATGAACGACAGATTAACCGACCGTGCTAGGAATCACCAATTCACAATCATTCGTAAGAACCACAGTAAGAACTAATTTAATTCATAAAACATTTAATATGGCGATTGGCGGCATAACACAATAGACCAATAGACTGCGGCCGTTTGTAAAAACCCCGTATTTCATATCTGATAGCACATGATATGCGACCATCTGTAATAATTAGTATTCGACAAGTTGTTGTCGCATGTTTGCGTGAAGAGACATGCAAGTGTTAATAAATTCGAAACGTTCTTAGACTTGTAGCGAGTTGTACAATTCGCCGCTAGATGGCGCTATCGAGTGTTTTTCGCTCGGTGCGAAACGCGAGAAAGTGAAATATCAATTAGGGCGCGATTTTAAAACTTATAATAAATGATTATCTGAGGGCAAAGTGCGAGTTTCTTACTATGAACTGTGTCGTTTGCGTTTTCGGTAATTTGTATGAAAACTCGTAGTTACCTAAAGCGACCGATACAAATTTTGAAAAACGCATACGATACAGTTAATAGCAAAAAACTCACACTTGGCCCTCGGAATGCGGTCTCCAGTTACTAGGGTCGGCAGTGCCTTTATGTCTGTATGATATGCATGCCCCTGCCACCTGGATGTTATTCGAGGATTAAAAAACTCATTTTGTCGTTCAAGATATGAAAGAAATAAATATGTTTAGTCGTCAACTAGCTATCGAACTGCTTAATTCCTTGATTGAAAAATTGACGTTTAGTTAGCTTTTAAAATGATTTACCTTAGGCACTTGATGTAGTCGACACTGCTTTTAAGTATGGTGCCCTTGTTAGGTCGCACGTCGCGTATCACTTCGTAGAAAGGGTCGTTGGTCTTGGGCAGCAGTGTACCCAATTCTTTGATACGATCGTTAATGTTGAATCGCCGTCGACGTTCAACTGGAAATGAATAATTTTTTTATTAGTTCTCAAACAAATTTTTCCGTTGCATTCCATCAGCGCTTTTTATACCCCACTGCAGGGGCTTAGACCTCCCCTCGAAATGAGGAGGCTTGGAGGTTAAATCCACCATGCTGCTCCAATGCGGGTTGGCGGATTGTAACGACCGCCATCTATTGACAGCAACCGGGACTGACTGCTTAACGTGCTCTCCGAGGCACGGACAAATAATAAATACTAATTACCAGTAGAGCGTACAACTAGCATACTCTTTTGTTCTCCTTTTTGTTGTCATTCTCAGTGTAGATCCTTTTAAGTACTAATAATCTCTTTCGTCTAAACTCTGCCGTCACAAGGTGCGGCATCTGTTAATTACCTGGTAATTCCTTAACGAGCCAAACAATATTTAAACATATTTTGTTTTGTTTTTACTATATTGACAAATATAGTAGATTTCACTTTTATGCCATGTGATGTGTGTTTGGGTTATTAATAGAAGTCAAGAAGATATGTGGTATCTACTCACCAGTAATTACTTCAGGTTATTTGTCAATTAAAACAAAATACATATAAATTGGTAGAAATCTCCTCTTCATCTTAAATTGGTTCAGGCAAGTCCCTCCAAAATCGTTTTCAAATTGAATTTCAGCGGTAGAGTATAATAGGCATTTTCTTATATCGTCGATAAAAATCACAAAAAAATACCGAATGAAACGGTACAAAACGTATAAACGTTTTTTTTTAGATACCGCACTTCTGCTTTTATATGTAATGGATATGTCGCAGAATAATGGCTGTATAATAAGAAGAATTATAATTGTATCAGAAAAAATATAATCTTCCGTTTAACTCTGATAATTTACAATTTTACTGCTCAATTTTAGGAAAGCGACCGCCAATCATACGTCGGTACTTACTCATGTTATGGTTGTCCTTTTTCTGTCTGTCTTTCGCGAGCGCGTGCATGTCAGCGTCATTGAGTAAGGCGTCGCCTGCTACAGAACTGGCTGCGGATGGAGGTCCTGAAGATAGAGGTCCAGCCCCACCGTCTAAAGATAAGATGTCTTCTAGGAACTCGTCTGCCTGTAAAAGTGGTAATTCTTTTTAGTATGATTTATGTTTAGTTTATAGCTTCGAAAAGATGTGACGAGTGGGAGTTTGTGCTATCTATTGCTATCTCTTTGTAATGGAAGCTTCTGTCCCTAAGCTATAGTGTCGCGGTGTTTCATTAAGCTTGCAAGTAAACCTGATTAAATAAAAATTTTATACTTGCACATTTTAATTTTGTACCAGTGTTTTTCATCAGAAAAATCACCTTAAGGTACCAATCGATGTGTATCCTATTCGACTAGACTAATATCTATACATATGATAAAATCGTAATCAATACAATCATTTACATAAGATATTGTCCAAAACAATCATTGGTGCGGGTCATGTAGACGATGTTGAACTCAACAATTTTTGGAATTTTTGTTTAATAATAATAACGTATATCACAACAACGTCTAGGCCCCAAACTAAGCATTAGCTTGTGTTTTGGGTACCAAGCGAAGACACCACATATACATAACAAAAAACCAAGACCCGGTACCAGTATCAATATCTATACTAATATTATAAAGCTGAAGAATTTGTTTGTTTGTTTGTTTGAACGCGCAAATCTCAGGAACTACTGGTTCGAACTGAAAAATTCTTTTTGTGTTGGATAGTCTATTTATTGAGGAAGGCTATAGGCTATATGTATAAAATAATACTATTTGCAAATCTCCAAAACGGCTAAACTGATATTGATGAAACTTCACAGATGTGGAAAGGAAATGGTCAAAAATGACATACACTACTTTTTGTATGTCTGTATGTACGTCCATCTGTCTATTCGAGCTAATCTCTAACACGACTAAACCGATTTTAATGAAATTTCATGGGTATGAAAAGGAGGTGGTCAAAAGTGACATACGCTACTTTTTGTCTGTCTGTCTGTCTGTACGTCTATGTGTCTATTCGAGCTAATCTCCAAAACAGCTGAACAGATTTTAATGAAACGTGCAGACGTGATAAAAGGTTGTCAAGAGTGACATCAGTTACTTTTTGTGGCTGTCTGTCGTTTGTCCTCACTGATCTATCAGCGTAGATTAAGCCGAAACTACTAAGTCTAGGAAGCCGAAATTTGGAACAGTGGTTTATTTTATAATGTGAGTATTAATTTTTTAAGAAAGGAATATTTGGAAATTTCAAATTTAAGGAGGGAGGGATGGAGGGGCTTTGTATGAGAGTCTTTGTTCTTTAAAGTTAGAAACATAAAAATTTGAACATAAATAAATAATGTCGTGGTTCAGGATTTTTGGATTTCCACATATTAAGGGTGAGAAACGGGAGGTGAAAAGTATGGGAGTATCGGTGTTCTTGAAGGAGTGAGGAGAATGAAGATTGAAAGTTTGAATGGATGTACCCAATATTAGTTTCAGCAAAAAGTATCTACGTATAAACCATTTCGAATGTTAATACTACTTGAAACAGGAATGTGTAGTCTACGCAAGCGAAGCTGCGGGCGGTCGCTAGTTCATCATATAAATACTGACCCGACCTGGGATTCGAACTCGGGATCTCCAGCTTTGTAGGCAGAGTCGCTGCCCACTAAGCTAAGCGGACGTTGTTTGTCTGTTTGTTTTATGAACACGATCAACTCAAAAACTATTAAACCGATTTCGATGAAACTTTTCTAATTTATTAGTCGTAACCCAGGGTCGATTCTAACATTCAGTTTATTACGCTTTGTTATCTTAGGACTAGATAGGGAACGATTTTCTCAAAGGGTTTTTAGGAATTTTTAGAACTAAATAATGTGAATGCTGTCATAGTTGACGCAACCGACGTCTGTAATATAATTTCATTTGTCGCAAAGATCTAGCAAGTATTTTTTCGAAGACACCTGTTTTTGCGTTATTTTATACGTGTTATGGATTCGTGTAGCTGATGCGGGATCCCGCTGCTGATTCTTAAATAAGTTGGACGCCCCAATTGCAATCAAATCAATTCAAATTGTAAATTGATTGATAGTACAAGTAGCATGGCAGTAGCTAAAAACGGGTATCAGCGGGATGGAAGCAGAACCCACGTAACTAACGCAATCGGTACCTGCGTCGACTTCAGAGGGATGTTAAGCACGATGTGTATACATACCTCCGAGTTGCTGGTGCCGACGGAACATATTCCTGGACTGAGGACGCTCGAAGAGGAGCGATCGGGGGACGGTGGAGGTCTCGCACCCAGCTCCGGCGTTGACAGAACTGGCACGCTACTGCGCTCTGATACCTGTAAACACGTATCAAATAATGTTATTAGACTGCGCTATAGAACACACGTGTCATGATAGCCGTGTGGTGACGACCGCGCTTCTTGTTTAGAAGGTCGTAGTTCAAATTCTAGAGCACGTACCAACGAGGTTTTCTTGACTTAAGTATATAATTGTTACTGACTCCGTACTTCCAGATAGTAGTTGTTAAAATCCACCAACCCACACTGGAGCAGCGTGGTGGATTAATTTCCAAGCACCCTCAACCCGAGGGTAGGCCTAAGCCCCTGCAGTGAGCCATAATTAGCTGATATGGATAGAACATTCTAGTCGTCTAGACATGTCATTAAATGAAGCTATCGGGTATTATGCTCACAGTGAACGGCTCATCAAAACTAAAGCAATCACATACGCCAGCCACGTTGTGTCTTGACCGACTGTCTGCTGCAAACGTGATTCAAAGTCCAAATTACTGTGAAAATATATGAAAATAAGCGTAACGTCTGTAAGTCGCTGATATACCTGTATAGCCCGTGAATCAACTAACTACCCAGAATTCTTTTAAGCCTACGTACAGCAAAAAGTGACAAAGGAGAAACGTTAGCAGAAATTACTTTTGGTAGATTTGCGTTTGCCTGGCGAAATTTTCACCAACCACCAATCACCAATACATAACATCTCTCAGATGAATTATAAACAGATTACAAACGCAACAAAACCACTTCGACGTCGACACAGCCAATTTTTTCATCCTGATCTGAGAATTAACAAAAATTTTCGTCAGAAACGACACTATTAAGAAATCTCTCAACACTATATAAATAGGTACTTAACTATACGACATCCAAGTCGATAATAAAATAAATAAATAGCTGGGACATCCCACACAGCGCCTTCTAGTCCCAAAGTAAGCAAGTATTATGTTTGTATTATGGGTATGTACTAGACTACTGATATACATATTTAAATATTATTTATAATATATACATATATAGATATTTTATTCCCGGCAAATATTTTATTTACAATACTAGCGTATTATATTTAATAACATTAATTAACAGTATCATTTATATTTATACATTACAGAAGTGTGCGAGCCTCATCAATGCCCATGTGGCCGTGGTGTGGACCGGCTGGGTCGCCACGGACTTTCGTGTCTCAAAAGTGCCGGTCGTATCTACCGCCACGGAGCCATTAATGACTTGATCCGCCGGGCTCTTGTGACAGCATCTATCGATATCGATGGCAAGAGACCCGACGGAGCAACGTTGGTGCCTTGGTGCCTGGGCCGTACTTTGATTTGGGATGCCACATGTGTGGATACTCTAGCTCCGTCCCCTGTCCGGGCCACGTCCCAGAGTGCTGGCGCGGCGGCCGACCAGGCCCAATTATATAAACGTCGCAAATACTCGGGGTTGATTCCTCACTACGAGTTTGCGGCGATTGCAGTAGAGACACTCGGTCCGTGGTCGTCTGATACGAAAAAATTCGTGAAGGATTTGTCCACCCGTCTGGTCAGCACTGCTGGCGATCCCAGAGTGGGTGCCTATTTCGCACAACAACTGAGCATCGCAGTGCAGCGCGGAAACAGTGCAAGCGTAATGGGATCGATGCCACATGGGACCAACCTGGACGATATTTTTATGTTGTAAATATTGTTAATTAGTCTAAGTAATTATTAATTTAACTGTACATGTATAGATATTATTTGATAATATTTCAATTTACTTTTATTACTTATTTATTTTTGTACCGGCCGAGAATCGAACCCGCGATCTTTGGTTCTGAAAGAAGGGTGAAGGAAGGGGACCACTCAGCCGATTGGTCAGTCAAATATTTCTATCGACAGACAGGCGAAATACACCGCACGTGTGTTGCTGAGAAAGACCACAAAATAGTAACATTTCTCAGATAACACTCAAATTACATAAAACCCGAATGGATCGTTTCATTGCAGCGTTCACGCCGTGAGGATCATTCGTAATACGGCTCGTATATTGTCTGGATAGAGAGTCGGCGTTAAAAAACGTAGATAAGAATATCACCTAAACGTTCGGTTATAATTCTCGCACACAGAAATGTTTTGTACATGGTTAGTATGGCGTAGCGATAGGATATGGTCTGTTGAGTCACACACACAAGTATGTAAAATTATTATTGACATTATTGCGAAGGTCCGTCCAGACATTTTATTCAAAGACTTCGTGTTATGCTCTCAGATAGTTCGGTTCACGCGCGGTTTTGCAGTTTCGATGTAATGTTTGTTGACTACTGTTAATGTTACTTGTACAGTTCCAATCAACCTTTATGGCGGATGTGAACATAGGCACAAGTCGCGTCGCAGTAACCAGTCTTAGACGTAGCGGGACGCAGTGGAGCGAGGGGCTTATGACTGAACCTGCGCAAGCATGCATAAAGCGTTGTATTCCGATCCGCCATAAAGTTTGATTGGAACTATAATTTATTTATGTTTGTGATAAATTATCTACAGCCTAGAATGCATTTTATGTCAGCATGTTAAACTTTGTCACGATTTTATAGTCTGTAATAGTGTCATGTTTTCCATGTATACATACTCGTAACACGACGTCGTCCATTTTCGCATCACGTATTTCCTTCACCAACAAAATTATTTACTTACATATCAATAATAAATAATAATAAATAAATAATAACGTATACATGACAACAACGTCTAGGCCCCAAACTAAGCATTAGCTTGTATTTTGGGTACCAAGCGAAGACACCACATACATATAATAACCAAGACCCGGTACCAGTATCCATATTCATCATATAAATACTGACTCGATCTAGGATTCGTACCCGGGACCTCTAGCTTCGTAGGCAGGGTCGCTACCCACTAGGCTAAGCGGTCGTCAATGACTGTAGAGTCCTTGCGTTTCAAGCTCATTTTTTGTATTATTACTTGTATTGTGACGTTGAAATTTACATTTTCGTACGCGACGTACCTGTTACAGGCGGCTTTGCAATAGAAACGCGACATTACATAAAACTGAAAATCAGTATCTATAAAATGTCTGTGTATAAAGTGTCTGAGTGCAAAATATCTATATATTGTAAAGAATATTTAAGTATGTATATCAGTTGTTTGGTACCCATAATACAAGCTTTCCTTAGTTTGGGACTAGATGGCAGACACAGCATATAAAAATAATGCTTATAAAATGAAATGTTAGAATATAGAGTTGCTGAACGTTTCGTGAGCTAATAAAATTAAATATGCCAAATTCCATTACCGAGTGAGTTAAATTGACTTTACTTCACTGGTGTTAAAGAACAGAGGCCAGCTTATTCAGCTAATGAAATAAAAAAAAAGTAAGACAGACCTGTCCATGAGCTTGGTATGATTCACTGAGGTATTGCCGCACTTGGTTCTTCTGCTTTTGGATCAGGTGATACCGGGTGGGATTCTCCAAAACCGTTCGAACCTGAAATAATATATTTGTATATGATATAATGATCAAAAATTTTATGATTTCAAAAGTGAACCCATACGGATCTATAGTGCATATAGTGGTTAAGATGTACTAATATTGTAGGCATTGTATTATTTTACTTTTATGTTTTAAAAGGACGATAACTGACCTATATAATAAAATAAATATTATTAACAAATAAGAAATATTTGTTCACGTCGTTCTGTAGTAGAATCTTTATAATTTCGTCCTGTTTGTCGTCTGTCCTTATGTCACAGGTAGATGTTTTATATGAACCGCCATACATTTACAGAGAAAGTATGAACTCAAATTTATGTAGAAACGGCTCTCCATACTTTGCACTAAAGGATGAGATTTTTTTTTGAGAATCCCATTGTGTGTATTATTCACAGACCAGTCAATCTATAGACCACGCTTTAATAAACGTCAGTACGAAAACGAAATCGCCAAAAAGTGGCGGGGTGCGGGGAGAGGTCGGCTAGTTTTCATTGGCTCGTTCAAAATTGACAATTTAATGGCTTCCGACGTGCTTACAACTGACCGCTCAGAAGAGACGTAGTTATGTAGTGTCACTACATAGCCTTGGCGAATGCTACTCTCTGTCAAAGCGTGGTCTATAAGGTTGACTTGCCTGTGATATTATTAGATAGGTAGATCTTTAAATGTGCAATAAAGGTTCTTTTAAATACATTTAATTTTGCTATTAATACGGTATATATGACATCGAAACTTGTACCGTAATGTTGTATTTTACAGTACCAGGCATTTTTACTTTACACCAATCACAAACGAGCATTCTGTTTGTGACGCATGCGTAAACCGCGAAAAGCCTTTTCCGCCTTTATTATATTCGAAGTATTATTTTAATTATTTGAATCGCAAATGTATTGAAAAACTTCGTATGATGCTCGTACTCTAAGCTGGCTATTATAGTCATCGGTTTATTATAAACATCTCTACTATAATGTCCAGCTTACCGTACTTGCATCATAATGTACTACTACCGACTTTTAGGTAAACATTTCGCAAAATATGAGCTTTCAAAGTAGTTGACAATGTACCCTCCTTCTAATTCCACAACTGTGAATTAATTTTTAAAAAATTAAGAAAGTAGCACTTCACGAACTATTAATTTAAATCAAATTGCCTTGGTGTTTTAAATGAAAATACTATCTAATAAAATTTCTAAAAAACCACAGACAAACAGACGGACGGACGGACATGACGAAACTGTAAGGGTTCCTTTTTTGCCATTTGTCTATGGAAGCCTAAAAAGAGTGAGAATTTAGACAATTGGCACAAATTGGCACTGGAATAATTACACTAGTGCATTGCGTGCATCCTTAAATTTCAGAATTCAATCTAGAAACTGAATTAGAATAACATAATAGCAACCTGTAAAACTTGCGGCGGCAACTCAATGTGTGGCGCGAGCCGCGAGACTTCTGTCGAAGAGGATTTCTTCTTATCTTCTTCGGCATCTTCTTTGGAAGCTGACGCTTGTGTCTGTGAATTGAAATATAATTTATTAATATTAATTTCTTTCCGCGGTGCCTGTCTAGTACGACTATTTAATGATAGATGGAGCTACCATACAGATAAATGTCACATTTCTACATTTGCAGCACTCGAAAATTAATCTTATTTACTCAGATAAACTAAATAAAGTAGATACGTCCAACTTTATAATAATAAATTAATATGTAAAATAAATATGTAAAAATAATAACAATTTATTTGCAATTAATATTCTGACATTTTGTTCGTCGGTATTGGTCCTTGATCCCCGAACTGGGATTGTCTGTGTTTTGGGGAATAGTTTCTCCCGCCTTATATAACATTTGAGTCAATTAATTTTCGAATATAGAACTAATACTGAGAACAATATTAAAGTTATTATAGAGATTGAAATTAAAATTATTATTATTAACTAATTTTAGAACAGGAGTAAGTAGCGCCACTAGTACAGTTGTCTTGCCGATTACACTTAGTATGGATTCAGTTCAGTTAAAATATGTTTTGTCCTTATCTTTCATTGTAACACTTAGGTTTGAATTAAAACCCAGAATGCCTCAGGGAAATATGCTATTTTGCCTTTGCTACCCCTAATGTGTGTCAAAACGAAATGTCTAGTCATTAACTCAAGCGAAACTGAAACGACTAAGACGCAATCCATATTTTTTGCTTATAATTACAATTCTAATCATTTATTTAGAAAATTGTTTCCATTACGTACTAGTAATTTTTCTGACGTTAAAAAAAATATTTAGTTCACGAGCATACACCAAATAGCAAAAATAAAATAAAGTCAATAAAGCAAATAAGAGTCAGTTTTTAGATTTTTGTTCTATCAACAATTTTTTTTTTTAAATTGCGTATTTGAATTCATGCGCCATTAGCTACTATTGTGTGTTCTCACACTATTTTTAATGTACTGGTTTTCGAAAATAAACTTTTGGATGCCTGATTCGTAATTAACCTACATATTTAGATCTAAAAAATAAACGTTTCTGAATTAACTGTACTGTATGACAAAAGCATACTATCAAGCTTATAATTTACGAAGATTGGTTTTGTTATGGATGAGCGCGATTTAATTTTTCTAGTCATTTATTTGACTCAGCAAAAAAAAATTTATATCCATCACTAGGTCTATTCTTTTTCCATACCACGGCCACATCTTTCCTGTTACCATTCACGCGAAGTTGGCAAAAACTAATATTGCTCAAGAGTGGTGCTTAGCGAGTCTGTAACTCAGCTCAACCTTAAGTGGACTATTCAATACAATTTAATACTAATTTTGAAGGTTCAAAGAAATAGATATAATAATAATATTGTTAAGTTTAAGTTATTTTGTAATGATATGTGATATGCCTTTGATTTATTTTTGCAATCACTGTGAATGAATAAATAAAAAAAGTGGAATTAAGAGTCGGACAAGAAGAGATTGCAATTATAGTTTGACCGAAACCGCTGTACCGTGCCTCAGGTATGTGCGCGACGAAGGGAGAAGACAGCTCCAAAGCGTTGACGACGGAAGAACAGGATCTGCCTCCCTCCGCGCCGCGAACATACCTAAAGTGTGGTACAGCGGTTCGGTAAACCACAGGATCAAACTATAGTCGCCATAAGCTGCGTAGTGTACCAGACACTGTTATTTCGCATTTGACCAGTTTTTTTTTTCATCAATGTTTAACTCAGAATTCGAACCCAAATAGTATAATTGTCATGTAATTTACTATTCTAAAAAAGTATGATTTATTTCACGTACTCACTCGGTTTACAAGTAATATGGTATTAAAAAAAACACAGCAATGATTCACAAAAGACCTTGATTAAGATACCTACAATTTGCTGTTTTTATTGTAATAATAGACAAACGTTGGGTAGGTTTATTTATATTTTGTTTCGACGTACAAAGTTCATATCTTCACTTCACTAGTAGGGGCGGCACCTGAGAATTTTCTTTTACAAAATTCAATACACATCTATGTAGCGGTTACAAACTACTTTCTCCAATAATCTTGACGTCCTCTCTTTGTAGGTACCAATAGTGCGCGGGACGGACAGACGGACAAGTGACCTTGGTTTGATCAATCAAAAGCGAAATGCAAATTGCGACTATTGACTTACAAACAACCGGTTTGTGTTCGATTGGTGAAATACGAAAGAGGCAATACCATACCATCAGCCCATTAATACCTCACTGCAGGGGCTTATACCTCCCTCAGGGATGAGGGGGCTAGGAGCTTAATACACCACGCTGCTCTAATGCAGGTTGATGAAATTTAACGATCGCCATCTATTGGTGACAACCGGAAAGCTCTTTGCAGTGCTCTATACGAATTAATTATTAAGTCGTCCATCGGGAGAGGCCGTCATACTATAACATGGCCTTGGCCATATATATATCCCTAAACCGGTGAACTTTGGCAGGTAAAACGTTACTAAAGTAAGCTAAAGGCATAATTATCGAAAAATCCGGACCATTTAGTGCGTAGTTCGTACTTTATTGGTTTGTGATTGAAAATTCGTTCGCTGATCTAGCGTGAAATAAGACGCGGAAATAATTACCACTAATTGCCGCAAATAGATTTATGGTCGTGGTGAATGGTAAGTACATAATAATAACGTTTTTACTGCCAATAGGTAGGTAGTGTTTTTTTAGGGTAGTCTTTCGAAAAGAGGACCTTTTTAAAAGACTCGTGGTTTCCTGTGGTCCGTTAATTACAATGCAATACATTTTATATATTGTTTAGGGTTATGTAGATACATCATGGCGTCTGTCCGTCAGTCCGTCTATAAGAGCCAAATTTTCTTCGAATCCTCGGATCTACAGGAAGGAAGAAGTTGAAATTCGATACATATACCGAGTTTGGTGACCCAATTACATATATATACCGTAAATAATCGAATTTTTTGTTTGGAGGTTGAATTTGGAGGCAAATTTAAAAAAGTTAAAAATAACTTTTTGAAGTTCTATTTATATTTTTATAATGAATAGTTTAAAAAATATTAAAAAAAATATAGGTACCTACAAAATTGAATATTCCAAAATAACTGAGCCTACATTTTGGACGAATACCTACGAATTTTTCACTTATATCTCACAGGCAAACCTAAAGAAAAACGAATTATCATTTTGGGGGGCAAATAAGAAATTTCAAAATAAATTTTTCTCAAGTGCATTTAATATTAAAATGCATAGTTTAAAAAAAGTTGACGAAAGAATACGAAAATCTACTATTGCTCTCCTTATCTAACCAGTGGCCGAATGGTTAGAGACCCTAACTGCAGAACCAAAGATAGCGCGTTCGATTTCCGCCCGGGACAAATATTTGTGTGCATGAACCTATGGGTGTAAAATATTCAGCCATATATGTATATATTATAAAAACTTATTTATGTATGTACATCAGTTGTCTAGTACCCATAACACAAGATTTGCTTAGTTTGCGGCTAGATGGCACTGTGATGTCCCAGGTATTATTATTATATTATCTCCGAAACTACTGAGCCTAAAGTAATGGAAAAAATACAGATGTAGAGTCACATCAAAGTCTTTAGATTTCCGAGAAAGCGAAAATATTCGTGAAAAAAAATCCGTATAAAAAGTGTTCCTTAATTACACTGAGAACTAAAAGTTTAATTGCATTTGTAGTTAATATCGTAGCTTACTTATACGAAGGAATCGAGTTCAAATTTTAACCTAAATTTAATTTAGTTTGAAAAAACGTAGGTAAATATTACAGCTAAATACACGGTCTATGATTTGTGAATGGGCGTTTATTAAAAACATATGCCGGAAACACACATTGGTTAAGAACAATACATGAATTTTAAACACAATAATAAAATTCTTTTTTTCTTAAACCATGGTTCAGCTTGAACAGAATAAATGACGACCGGTCGGCCGAGTGGTTAGAGACCCTAACTGCGTATCGCCAGTTCGATTCCCGCCCGAGATAAATATTTGTGTGCATGAACATGTCTATTTGTTACCTGTCTAAGTGTGGCGTCGTTTTGAAAATTGTGTGTCGGAACTACAATGAACTTGACTAGAGAAAATTTTCGCGCTATGATTTTTTATGAATTTCGCTGCGGCTTAAGTCAGTTAGAGATTTGCCAGAGATGTCAATCGGCATTTGGTAATAAAGCTCCATCTCGTAGCTCTGTATATACGTGGTTCAGAGATTTTAGACGTGGACGTCATTATCTCCATGACGATGTACGTGAAGGTCGACCAGCGACTGCTGTTACTGAATTTAATACTGATACCGTACGTCAATTAGTTGAGACTGATAAAAAAATTACATGTCAGCAAATTCGTTCTGTATTAGGCACAGGAATGAATCAAGTACAAAAGATTTTACATGTGCATCTAAAGGTACGGGAGGTTTATACTCGATGGATACCGCATGATTTGACGGAAGACCAGAAACGAATGTGTGTGTCGCAAAATGATAGCAAAATTTAATGGAGGGCAATCATTGGCTGTCTATAATATCGTGACAGGTGACGAAACCTGGGTTGCTTTGTACCGGAAAAAAAGTCAATCAGCAGAAAGGGTCTTTCATTTTGAAGATTTGCCATTGAAAGTTAAGAAAAGTCGAACCGTTCGCAAGAAAATGGTTGCTTCTTTTTTCGGCAAATCAGAACATTACACAAAGGTGTCACTGGAAGACCAAAGGACAGTAACTGCAGATTAGTATGTCAACACTTGCATCCTCAGAGTCTTACAAAAAGATCGGGAAAAGCTTCTTCGAAGCAAAGTCGTCCTTCACCACGATAATGCGTCCTCACATACCGCTAAAGTTACAGAAGCGTATTTGAAGGGTTCAAATGTAAAACTGATGACGCATCCGCCATACAGTCCCGACCTCGCACCATGCGACTTATTTTTATTCCCGAAAATGAAAGATAAACTTAGAGGCATACGTTTTACGAGCCTTGAATCGGCGGCGAGTGCATTCCATGAAGCTGACATGACATGACGCCCGCTTAGCCTAGTGCGTAGCGACCCTGCCTACGAAGCTGGAGGTCCCGGGTTCGAATCCCAGGTCGGGTCAGTATTTATATAATAAATATTGATACTGGTATCTGGTCTTGGTTGTTATATGTATGTGTTGTCTTCGCTTGGTACCTACCCAAAACCCATAAGCTAATGCTTAGTTTAGAGGATAGACGTTGTTGTCATGTATACGTTATTATTATTATTAGAAGTAACATATCAAGTCTTATTTATAGGAAACCAGAAAGTTACAGCATGGCCCATGTATGTAAATATTATAAAGATTATTTAAGTATATATCAGCTGTCTGGTATCCATTGTACAAGCTTTGCTTAGTTTGGAACTAGATGACACTATGTGGGATGTCTGAGACAGGTATTAATATTAAATAACACAAGAATTAAATACAAAATAATTAATACATATTATCACATAAATAACGAAATCATAGTCACTAAAGTATAAGAAAGCCGACCAAGTTGCCAGTTGAACTCGCGTCTTCAGGGTTTTGTAGTGCTGTATAACGAATTTCAAAGTATTTAAAGCTACTATGAGAGACAACACGAAAACATATATGTCAATTAAAAACGAAAAAGAAACGACTTTCGGATTTTTTCGTTTATTGCATAAAAGCAAATTACTTCGATAGAACCCTCTTCTGCGTTTACCGCCTAACCACTCATACTCTAGCTAGCTCGTGTAAGATGGCGAGTTATAGTCCGAGTTTCGGTGCGCAACGTCCCCGCGTGCCGGTCTTTACTTCGCGAAATCCCCGCGCGCCGGTTTTCAACCCGGCAGAATAGCGTAATGTCGCTTCGATACCGTGAAGTGACATTTATGACTCTATTAAAACCAAACGATGCTGTCAATTTAATTTACTCTATGGTTTATTGGTACTGTAAACCTTTCCTTTTTCCTAATTCCATGATTCTAGGTCAACGAGAAATACCTTAAAGTTTTGATGCACTCGCGAGTGTCAAATATGCGACATACATGCGTTGACGTATGAAAAAGTAAGGTCTGGTCAAGTCACAGACCAATCAACCTATAGACCACGCTTTAATAAACGTCGAAATCGCCAAAAAGTGGCAGGGTGCGGGGAGAGGTCGGCCAGTTTTCATTGGCTCGTTCAAAATTAACAATTTAATGGCTTCCGACGTGCTTCCAACTGACGGCTCACTAGTGACGTAGTTATGTAGTGTCACTACATAGCCTTGGCGAATGCTACTCCCTGTCAAAGCGTGGTCTATAAGGTTGACTTGTCTGTGGATCAAGTGTAAGCAAAACATGCATTTCGTCGGGTGCCTACGCCACGTTGGCATACCTTTAACGGTAGTTCGCACGCTAGAGTGGGACGGACTTACGGGCTAGAGTGAAAAGGAACACGTATCGCTTGAGTCAGCCGTGGACGCTTTCAGCGAACTCTTTTCTGTTTCTATGCATAAACGACCGTATTTTTTTTCATTCCCACAGGAAAATACAAAAACTAGTTGCAGCACAACGTACGCATAAACCCTTAATAATAATAATTTGATATTTTAATAGCTATGCCGGGTGTTCGGCTGAACATGGTCCAAACTCATAGAGCATGTAGAGCTTACTGAACTAAAGGTTTCAGATCAGAAGATAGCGCAAACTAACGGTTACCGAGAAAAACAAGTTAAAAGTTTAATTATTTAAACATTTTTTTTAACTTTAGTTTGCTAACTTTAGTTACATGCTCTAAAATTATAAGTATCGACTACGTTCAGCTGAACATCCGGCATGCTTTTGAGCTTTCAACTGTGTTTTTTTTTAATAAAAGCATGTTTTTGAAAGGGTTTTTTCACTTAAATAAAATTTATAGATTTCATAATTAAATAAATCTTTATTCCTTTTTTTGTATTCAAGATTTGTTTTATAGATAAGATCCTATATATAGAGAAGACATTAAAGTTTGTATGAAACAAATATAAAAGACAAGTTGCTTACCAACTCGAGAATTTGATAATATAATAAACGGACGGTTAATCAAATATTTACATTATAAAAAAAATTCCAATGGATTTTTTATGGGCTCCATGTAATATCACTGTTAAAGCTTCAAAAATCGCTAGAATTCCATTTTGATAACGAGTTTATACAATTAATTTAATCTAAACGTTTTAATGTGATTCGCAATTGGCCAATATTTTTTTTTGTTTTACGAACACTTTTTGTCGGCTCCAATGCTACGGGAACGATCAAATGAACCGTTGAGGACGATTAGAACTTTTTTAAACGCTCTCGATTTCCTTTCGAAAACATCTAGTAATCAAATAGTACTTGTTCGGACTAAACTAAAAGACCATGAAATTAGCAAATGGATTTTCAAGTGAAGTGAAAGAATTTTTAGCACAATGTTTTATTTATTTACCGGCTTTACACACGCAGCCGCTGTTACTCTAAAAATAGTGCTACTGCGCATGAACTTCAGACAGGTCATAAAGTTTGCCCTGTAAAAGTACTTCGCACTGATCTTTACCGCTCTGAGTTGCCTTCGATTGCTCAACGCGCAAGTACCTACCGCTGCGAGTCTACTGCGACGCTTTATGTAAATAACTTCACAGCGGCATAGATACGTGCGTATAACTGCACTGTAGATTTAATACCGATGCACAAACGATATAAACCAATAGGTTCGTTATTGCCAATAAACTTGTCGCAATTAATGGGCAAGTTGATGATTAACTATTCCGATACATTCACTAAAATTACGCTTCCACACTGATAGCTCGTATGTTATTATCGAGGTTAAGTGAAATCACTCAACCGGTTCGCGATCATTTGTCGATTTGACGTCACTACGTATAAACGTTATATCGTTGCTTTATACAATGATTCCAGAAAAGGCTTAAAATGTTAATTTCACGCATCACGCTTCTTAACTTTTTTTTTCCTATAAAACAAACAATTTGCAGAACTGTTGAACCTAAGTAGATAGGTTCAATAGTATAATAATACCTGGGGCATTCCACACAGTGTTATTTAGACCCAAAATAAACTGAACTTGTATTATGGATACTTGACAACTGATATATATTCTCAAATATTTTTTATAATATATTCATACATAGATGTTTTACACCCAGACACGGAACAAATAGACATTGTTCACGCACACAAATATTTGTCCCGGGCGGCAATCGAATCGGCGACCTTCGGTTCGGCAGCTAGGGTCTCTAACTATTCGGCCAATAACTGAACTAATTAACTCCGATTGCATCCTCGAATGATTCGACAGGAAAACGCATTAAATACCACCGGGAAAAAAACGAATGCGTCATTTCTTCACGAGGAATCGTGCAAAATATTAACATGTATAGATAAAAACATACGCTGATATATATTCAGAAAAACTGTCCAAACCGGTGTTCTTGAAACCAGAATCATAAAACGTGATGGTTCATAAGAAATTTATTTTAGTGGTTATATTATATTATATATATATAGTAGTTATATTACCTACTTCCATAAAGTAAATGATGTGCTTGGTTCGATGAAAACAGAGATAAATAATGTGGGTTCCCCGATGAGAAATATCAAACTAGTTACTGGCATGTTTTGGTCTACAAATTGGTGCTATTTAATCTAAAACCTACGCAGATAGATTGACATGGATTATACGTTTGTTTTTTAAAGTTTTCAGTTTTTCACCGTAAAGGGTAAATTTAAAAAAAAACGGTAAAATACATGTCAAATAAATTGTTTAGTTAATCATTTGTGCAAGGTGTCGAGTTACTAAACGAGATATTTATATTTTTTTCCATATGAAATTCAACACATATTTTCTTCTTCTTATGGGTCGATTATTGAAAATAAGTAATATGCGTGTTTAAATATTGCATTCCAGCCCTTTCTCTGATGTGATTCGTGTACAAAAACCCTTACAGATTTAATATAAATTATACAGGAGGGAAAAGACGAGAGTTGGAGGAAAAATATCATAAATATTGGTGATAGCAAATTTAACTAAAAGAAATCATTCTTATGAAGAATTTATGAAACATTGTTATTAAGAAAACATTATGCAATTTTCGTCTAAAATATGAGTAAAAATAGGTCATTTATTAAAAGATTTTTGATAAATGACCTGCTTGAGCCGAGAATTGAACCTCTAAAATATTAAAGGTAGGTATTTTTCCTTCAAGTCCCGTCTTTTATTTCATTTTTTTTTTAAATTTTATTTCATAAGATAAATAACAAATATAGGCGTGGGAGACAGTAAATGTTAGATCAAATTTTAATTACATATATTAATTAAATTTTTATGAGAAAGCGATTAGTTTCTTTTGTTCAGAATTTTACAGTACATACAACCGAAATTGTCATTACCTGCACTTAAAATCTTAAAAAAAGTCTAGACCAACAAAACTGTCAAATGTAATCGAAGGGGTAAGTGGATAAGGTACAAAAAGTTCAAAATGAGTTATGAGTGTTTTTATGTTGCTTATACCACATTTGCAAGCCTGAAATAAGCCTGCATGTTTGTCAGTTAATACCTTTGCTATAGGTCTTTATTTTTGACACGAATCAAAATTTGCGCAGTCGATTTATGACCATTTAAAATCTAATTCCATGCAAAAAGTCGATTTATTTTATTTTCTCAGATAAAACCTTTGTCTACTCACCCCTTAAATTGTCTTAATATAATGTAATTGTAGTCCCACATGACGGCAAATAAAAAAACGCTATAGAGAAAGCCACACAAGGGGGCAGAAACGTACGTTTATTGTGGCGTCAGACAGAAAACAAACACGTTACATTTTCATACCGTAGTAACTATTATATTCGAAGAGTTTTTTGGTTTTTTTTTCTCAAGCGACATGAGTTATTGCTATTGGAAGAGTGAAAACGTATATTTCGCTCTTCAAATAGCAATAACTCATGCTATTCTCTGGGTGTTTCTGCTATTTAATTGTTTTTTTTTTTCATAATTCAACACAAAACTCGGTTTAATAGCGTTAACCATTCTGAGATCAAATGTGCCAATCACGACTACTAAGGCTAATCAATGAAATTAATTAAATAAAACTGAAGTGACTCGGAAAGAAAAGAAAGAAGGCATATGTTTTACATATGTTTCATGATACGTTATATAAAGTAGTTAGCTAGTACGTATATATGAAACGGACTGGCGGTAGGGTAAATGAACTTTTGTGCCTCGTTATTTGGCTTTTACTATAGGCGCTATGCAATAAGCGCAACTGATCACATACGAGCGCCACGCGTGCTACTTCTATATATTTGTATTTACCTGAAGGGATTCTCTCCGAAGTTGTTCCTGCGCATGCTCTCGCATCAACTGTTGCTTGAGTTGAGTGCGAGAGGTGGGCGTCAGCGTTTTGAAAGTTGGCGGGCTAGAACAAATAAAATATATACACATAAATATTTTTTTTATTTCTCATAAATTATCACCGTGTGGCATTGCAGTCTTTGATGAAGTTTTCACTTTATTTTTTTTTTTAATTTTTTTTTAGTGTATGCAACACAACAACGTCTAGGCTCCAAACTAAGCATTAGCTTGTGTTTTGGGTACCAAGCGAAGACAACACATACATATGATCTAGACTTTATGTACTTAAATCTACTGGACTATCGACGTCCACTCCACTCTTACCAAATTTGCACATCACTTCGACACTGATTATTTGTTTTTTTTTTCTAAACTTGACCATCACTTCCTTGTCATCAATCAACTGACATCACACTGACTTTCACTGTCGACTTCGCTCGACTGACATCCTGAGACCCGATCAAACATTTCTATGCCTCAATGGACGTGGCAAAATATTATGTTTCCGTTCCTACTATTAAAATTGACGACCGCTTAGCCTAGTGGGTAGCGACCCTGCCTACGAAGCTGAAGGTACCGGGTTCGAATCCCAGGTCGGCTCAGTATTTATATGATGAATATTGATACTGGTACCGGGTCTTGGTTGTTATATGTATGTGGTGTCTTCGCTAGGTACCCAATATACAAACTAATGTTTAGTTTGGGGCCTAGACGTTGTTGTGATGTACCTATATGCTATTATTATTATATATCTATGATTAATACTACTACTATGAATTCGCTAGTTGACTATTTTTTTCTAATTATTATATATGAAAGAGTTTTCTAAATGTATAATAAGAGTGAAAGAACTTTAAAAAATAATTCATTATTAACAAAGTTATGAATGTTTAAAATATCCTGTTAGACAGAGAGGGCAATACCGCACGGCGTTCCCATGTGTGACGTCAGCCCATTTAAAATAATATTAAAAATCGTTTTGCTAGAAAGAGACAGAGATAATATTTTAATATCCTATACTTTTGAACCGAATATAATTTTGTTTCTAAATTATGTTATCGTATAAAATCTATTTTTATATATATTTTTTTATAAATATAATATATTTAATAATAGTCATATACCCAATTTGAATAATCTGGTTTGAAATCCTGTTATTATTTTCCTAACAAGAACCAAAAATCGTAGAACATTCCAGATGTACTGCGATGTCAGAGAAACTGCAAATATGATATACTGAACACGATATTGATTGCATGATGGTTTGGTGTAGTTGGATCTTTTTTTTCCCCTTGCGGTGGAAAGGCGGATTAAACTCTACAGTTTCCCAGGGTATGTGAATAATAAGCTGAAGCAGAATAAGGACGCGTGTCGTTAGCCCGAAAGCGCCAACGGCTTCATCAAAGCGGCTAGGGGGCAAACTAGAGTGTCACCGGCCCGAAGATGTCGAAAAACCCACAAGAGTTACTCGATGCGAAATAATTCCGTTGGCGCGGGCCTCCGGTTAAGATTTACGTTATTAATTCAACGTGAAAAGTGTTTTACTGTTCATTCATTAATTGAGATGAGGTCAGTAGTAGTAGTTGGACCAGAGTTGACAAGTGTATAGGGATGTTATATTTGAGATAGCCGCCGCACGAACAAAGTGCAAATCTCCTTGCAATCGTATCACCTTTGAATCATCATCATTATCATCAGCCCATTTTTTACCCCACTGTAGGGGCTTAGGCCTCCCCCAGGGTGAGGAGGGGGGCTTGGAGCTGAAGTCCACCACGCTGCTCCACTGCGGGTTGGGAACTGTAACGACCGCCATCTATTGACAGCGTCCGGGACCGACTGCTTAACGTGCCCTCCGAAGCACGGTGTCAGTGATATTGTGTACTTAAGTCAGAAAAACTCATTGGTACACGCCCGGATTCGAACCATGGCCCTATGAGGCCTTATAAATTTGAGACAGGTTCGTTGCGCTCTGGGCTATCACCTTTGAATGCCGGAAAAGAATTAGAAACACCGATTAGAAATTACTATACACAAGTGTCCTTTTAGGCATCGCGCTCTCGAAAAACTTCCACCCACTATACCTGCAAGCATTTGACAGTTGGTCTCTATGCGCAAAACATTACATGTTAATGAGGTAATTTTACCAGGTCACGTGTTAAATGGAGGAAGAAGTAGGAGTGGTGCATGAAGCACAGATCATTATTTCTAGGTTTTTATTTCGAAGCTCCCTCATCCCGAGGGGAGGTCTAAGCCCTGCAGTGGGGCATTAATGAGCTTATGGTACGTGTATAATATATTGGTTAAAACATTCGTAGAGCACAGAACTAAAGAACAATATTCTATTAACAGAAAGTAATTAAATTCACCGCATACGCAGAGTAATAAATGCTTTATGTGCACATAAAAAAATTTACAACGCCTCGCTCACGTCTATAATACTGAAAATTAATTCAATTATGAAAAAGGAAAGAAAAATTATGCCGATTCATTAGTAAATACATGAACAAGGTACATAATATACATCAAAACATTGCCGGCCGCGTTCAGTGTAAGCGAGAACGTTGAAATGAAAAAAATAAAATAAAATTGCCGTCGTGTATCGTAAAATTGCGTAAAAATAGTTCCACGTTATAAAAAAATTACGCCTGAATTTTATACTTTATATGAAGTGACTAGTGTATAAATAATAATAATAGTAATAATAATAATAATAATACATGGGACTTCCCACACAGCGTCATCTAGTCCCAAAGTAAGCAAGTATTATGCTTGTGTTATGGGTATATATATAGTAATAATAACGATTATTTGGAAAAAAATATAGCAAGATTAACTCTTAGAATGTGAGTCCCCAAACTTAGGATTATCCTGTATTTTGGGGAACCACTTTTTATTTAAGAAAACAAAAATACGGTTCATAACATTCAACTAGCTGACAAGCGTTACCAATAAAACCAATAAACTAATATTATACGCGAGTGCAATTTGTATATGGGTATGAGTGTGTATGATGTATGTAAGTATGTATGTATGTGAGTGTGTGAGGGGTGATGGGTGTGTTCTGATGAAGGAAGGATGGCATGCTATAAAAAGACAAGATTGTATTTTAGTACCTAATTACAGATTATCTCAGGATACTTTAATCCTATAATAATAATAATACATGGGACTTTCCACACAGCGTCATCTAGTCCCAAAGTAAGCAAGTATTATGCTTGTGTTATGGGTTACTAGACAACTGATATACATACTTAAATATTCTTTATAATATATACATATATAAATATTTTGCGAAGACACCACATACATATAACAACCAAGACCCGGTACCAGTATCAACATTCACCATATTAATACTGACCCGACCTGGGATTCGAACCCGGGACCTCCAGCTTCATAGGCAGGGTCGCTACCGACTAGACTAAGCGGTCGTCAAAATCGTCCTATGTCTCGATACTCAATAATTTTTCTGTGTGGTCATAAGTTTGACTAACCAGCCAATCGCGTACTACTTTTTTGCAACGTATGTAAGAAAAAAAGTGTACAAATGTCACAGACACATTCTATGCGGCGCCGCCAATGCGTTCTTCCGTCGAGATTAATTTCTTTGGTCGAGATAGCCTGTTTTTTTTGACACTTAATTCGAATCGTCTTACGTTTAGTTTAGAGGATGATCCCAGAACAATCATCTGGCGAAAAAAAACGTAAAGTTTTAGAGCTTAGTGTTAGAGTTACAAAAATAATAAGATGAAATAAACTACATTTTAGAAAGTGAAGTACATTCTATGGTTCGGTGTAAAAATTTAAAAAAAAAATGCCGGATAAACAGATTTACAATATAAATTGCAAAGCTCAATTCCAAAACAAAGAAGTTAAATCCAGTTTGCGACCGAATAAAAACAGTTTCGGGAGCGGAGAGGGTACATCACCATCTGATTGACCATGCAAAATAGAGTGCGCAGGCGACGAAAACTGATATTATACAACAGCTGAATCATTTTCAAAAGTTTTTTTCATTTGCGGTTCAGAACAAAATAATCGCATTTAGGAAAAAGAAAACTAGATTTAGTATATAGCGCGACTTAATCCAATCTGATATTTTTTTGGTCTGAGTCCTTTAAACATGCCTTTTCCACTCAAGTCACTACATTTTCTTCATAACTTCATCTACGTTTTTAGTAGTTCAGCGACTGCATCAGTCTGTGACGGCAATTTTCGAATTTAATCCTCATTGCCTAAATGATTGCTTTACAACCTTGAAAGCGGGTTAATAAGTAACAATACTGTTAAAAATAGTTCGAGAACCAAGGTCGTCAGTTTTTATCATTTACTGACCAAACGTAACTTCATAATAAGAGATTGCCTATAAAAATGTTTTAGAATGCCTTCCCATAGATAATAACATTATAATGAATTGATACAATAGATGACCACTCCATTCCATTCCACCAGCCAATTATGCCCCATTGCAGGGGCTTAGGCCTCCCCCCAAAGTGAGTGGACTTGGAGCTTAATCCACCACGCTGCTCTAGTGCGGGTTGGTGGATTTTAACGACCGTCATCTGTTGATGGCACCCGCTGTCCACTATAAACACAGACAAGTCAACCTTATAGACCACGCTTTGACAGGGAGTAGCATTCGCCAAGGCTATGTAGTGACACTACATAACTACGTCACTAGTGAGCCGTCAGTTGTAAGCACGTCGGAAGCCATTAAATTGTCAATTTTGAACGAGCCAATGAAAACTAGCCGACTTCTCCCCGCACCCCGCCACTTTTTGGCGATTTCGTTTTCACACTGCCGTTTATTAAAGCGTGGTCTATAGGGTGACTGGTCTGTGACTATCAAGTACAAAAAACAGTCGGGTAAAGTGCCAACCGGGCTCACCCATTGAGGGTTCCGTACCCCACACATGCATGTGCACTGGTGCCTTCGTGAAGGGTGGCCTAGTATATTGGTACCTTTGGGAAAGGTTTACGTAATCTTAACAGAATATTTTACTATTGAACGATACTAAAAAGGAACAAGACGGCCAACGGATTTTTATTAAAGGTCATTATATTAAAATTTGGCTGGTCATTAAAACCTCACCCTGTATATATAGTTTCAGCACTTAACAGAAGCGAACAAAAACCCTACGAGGTTTATCTGTTAACTGTGCGGTTTCAGTCGACGTTGATGAATCAGTTAGTTGTAAGTAAGTAAGTCAGTCAGTCATTTGCCCATTGGATACGCCTTACGAAGTGCTATGGCGTGGCGTAAGGCAATTATCCATGGTAAATGCTCACTAAAAGTAGTGCGGCGGAATGTTGAACTAATATGAATGCTTGAAGTCTTAACACTTGTTGTCAAACTTCATATAATATTTGAATAACTGCATTAAAATGCAAGGCAAACAAAGCGGCCGAACTAGTGTGATTAGTGTGTGTATGAATAAGCTTTTATTTGTTTCCCACAAGGGCTGGTCAGGCACTATAAAAATACTACAGAAACACTTGCTTGGCACTAAGTACAAGTTATGTATGTATAAGGCGGACACCTTCAGTCCACGTTTAGTCTTTCCGCTCTGGGAGACTAGGCGCGACGAGTGACGATCCTTAGTGCCACAAACGAGCCTACGGCTCCTTCGCCACCGCGTCATGTTTGACGTTTGTCGTCGGTGTTTTCCTTTTCCAGGGTACGTTAAAAGAAAAAAAAAGAAGAAAGGATGTAAATGTAAAGGGATGTAAAAAGTGGCTTGAGAACTCCAGATTGGCGGTCCGTGTACTAAACCAGATAAGCATTCCTAAAGGCAACGCCCTCTGAATTACTATATATATTCTCTGACATCGCAAGTTATAGTCCGAACCGTTCAAACGTCAAAGAGTTTACACGAATGTATATGAATAACTTTATTTCATATTTCATTCAGCACCAAATAGATCATTTATCGATACGTATTATTCCGTAAGCATTGAAAGCGCACGCGCCGCCTCGCCGGTGTTAACGCGTCAACCTTGACCGCCAATTCTCGCAGACGTTCGTGATCTATCTGTCTACGAGCGGCCTCCAAACCACTTGCTTACAAGACCATACCTATCATATGTGACCTATAGTACAATATAACTACAACCAAGGGTCAATATAATGGGTACGCGAACTGCTATATGAGTAGTGAATGAGCAGTAGTCACGCCTGTTACTCATAAGGGACAGACAGATAATATAGAACGTTTGGGAACCAACCTACAAAGTACTTCTGAAGCTTGGAACATTTCACAAGTAGCATGAGAAATAGCACATGAAATGCGTAATCATACGTTGCACGTGCTGCTTTATTTCACATGGTCTGCTACCTGCTATTTCTGTTACAAATAATACTCAACGAAATCGTACGCATTTCACAGTTTCAGTGTTTTCATTTGTAGATCGGGAGTCGTGAAGGGCGATTGTGTTGCAATTACGTATTTTACGTATTGTATGTGTGCTGCGATTTATGTAAAATTATCGTCGAATGTTTAGTCTTAGTGTAAATAAATATAGATTAGTTAAGTGCTTGTTAAGGTTTCCATTTTTTTTTTAACTGTCCGTTATTTTGAATTTTTTGGTTAGATTGCTTAAAATCAATACCTAAGGGTGTGCATGGACTCCGACCACTAATCTGTTGTCAAAATTGAATGACTTGGCCTTTTTTTTGGTCGTAATCATATAAATCATATTTCAAATTAAACTTTTAGTAGCAAATGGTATATTTTGTGATAATGATTGATTGATAGTGATTGATTGATTGGTAGTATATTACGACTGTTAAAAGTTCATGGATTTTAAAATAACTGTCTGTGAAATTTCACAGGTAAATAATTGTGAAAAATATTAGTCATTTCATCAAATGAAAATGAATTAAAAGTAGCAATCATTTCCATGCTTAGTACCTACCAAGTAGAATATTTTTGATTCATTATTCACCTGTTCGCCCCGGGAGACTAGCGTGACAGGTGGCTAGCCTAGTTTACAGCGAATAGTACGTAAAATAAATAAACACGTGTCAGTTTGACACTTGCTGACAACCCATATAGGCCATTTATGAACTTTATTTTATTACCTTATTATTACTTTATTAACTTTTTATTTTAATTCCGAATATAATATTAAAGACTAGTTGTTATATAAAAACCTTACAAACGTTAAAAATGACCGCAGACGCACCCCAACAAGGTGGACAAAAGTGGTGATGATGACGATAAGTCGTATGAGACGTTGCGATAGTAAAACCTCGAATACAACAACCAGTAGTTAGTGCAAGTGGCGTATGTAATATTGTAATAAAAGTTTCTTCAGCATGATTTGTATTATATTTTTTATCCTAATTAAATTATATATCACCTAATATAATAACGTATACATCACAACGTCTAGCCCCCAAACTAAGCATCAGCTTGGGTTTTGAGTACCAAGCGAAGACACCACATGCATATAACAACCAAGACCCGGTACCAGTATCAATATTCATCATATAAATACTGACCCGACCTATGGGATTCGAACCCGGGACCTCCAGCTTCGTAGGCAGGGTCTCTACCCACTAGGCTAAGCGGTCGTCTATGTATGTATGTATCAAACAGATATTGATATCAGAATTTTATTTTACGCACTTCTAATGACGAATAGCTTACTTTGATTGGGAATATCCGTATCAGTTGATCTGAGTTATCGGCCAATTAATTAGAAGTCTTTGCGTATAGTTTCGATCAACAATTTAGATTGGCGAATGAAGTGCATAAATTGACTTCTTCGGAAAGGAGCCCCTTTTTAGAATAGTGAACTTGAAAAATTGTAGAGAATGGGAAAAGAAAATTATGTGACAATTTCTATACAATGGAAAATTCGACAATCCAATTTTAATACCCAATAGTCTGTGTGTTTTCCTTTCAAACTATACGCATTTTTCGACATAATAATATTGTTACGTTTACGTTATGTTCGAAAGCTTATATTTTTTGTTAAAAATTAAAATACTAAGGTTCACTCAAGACACATGTAGTGGTAGCGACATCTGTGGTAAATTATAGCAACTAATTATATTTTAAATTATTTCACTACATCTACTTAATGTTTTAGCTACTCCGTCGCAATCACACAACTTCTTTTCAGTGCTTATAAAACCTCATTGACTAGACAATCCCAAAATCGAAATTAAAAATATTTAGCGTAACTTAGTTTATGATATAGATTTTCTTAAGACGGAGTCTTTTTATTTTTAAACAAATAATCATTTGTGTGGTGGGTCAATAGCAGGCTTTGTTCTTTGGATTGTTAAGTAACATCACTTATATTAAGTCAAAAACAGCCATCCTACTGCTTATAAATTGCTTAAGTATTTTATCGCGAACAGAATCACATCTTTTACCTTAGCTATTCAACAAAACTACTTTTATCCAATACACTATTGTCTCTATATTAATAGAGCTATGCTATCTATAAATTGATTTGTGTCAATAATCAAAACGTTTAGTCGATAATGTCCGTATCTACAAACGCTCAATGAACATCATTTTAATGGGTTTTCCAAGGAATTTTGTATATTTTCCGAGTACATTAAAAATGATATATGGCTTCAGGGTCACTACAATTTTTCTGGTTAATCGAAACAAAAACGAGAAAATTTGTATTTTTTGATGACCCATCAATATGGTTATAAAAACAAAAAGACGAAGCGGAGTCAAGTTATAAGTAATATGTGACGACGATCGCTTATCTGACGACCGCTTAGCTTAGTGGGTAGCGACCCAGCCTACGAAGCTGGAGGTCCCGGGTTCGAATCCCAGGTCGGATCAGTATTTATATGATGAATATTGATACTGATACCGGGTCTTGGTTGTTATATGTATGTGGTGTCTTCGCTTGGTACCCAAAACACAAGCTAATGTTTCGTTTGGGGCCTAGACGTTGTTGTCATGTATACGTTATTATTATTATTATTATTATGTATAATTTCGTATTGCCGTCATATTTGAAATAAAGTAAAAGTATATCATTTTAGCAAGATGATTAACTTTATCGGAAAGAATTCTTTTTTATTTTGTTATGTAAATATAAATACAGATTATTTTGACCCAAACAGGTCATTGAAAAAAAAAATTGCACATTAGAGCGTCACCCCAGACGATATAAGTATCGGAGTTAGAAACCGAAATTGTTATAGGTAAGTGGAAGGTGGAAGTAAATGTAAGAGTATAAAAATATTAATCATTATTTTATTATATACTTTAATAATTTATTGTTTATATATTATATACTATATTTAATAATATTGAACTATTATCGATTGTATTCAAATAAAAATTCAGGATAATCTCACGCCTTGTAATTTAAGGATCACGATAGATATTTTAAAAAACCGGTTAAGTGTGAACCTACTTCACGTCCCCTTTAGGAATCTAGTAGTTTTTTTTAACTTAAATTTGACGATTTTTGGTTTTACACAAAAATTTTGTCTTTACAAAATTACATATAATGCCGTAAATTGCATTAAAATCAAACGAAGCGTTCAAAAAAAAATTCGCAGTCTACAAATTACCGAAAAAGTGTTTCTTTAACATAATTTTGAGATTTTACGACCAATAGTTTTTTGACTTTACACAAAAGTTTTGTGTTTACAAAATTGCATAGAATGCCGTAAGCTGTAAGCCGTAATCATACGACGCGTTCAAAAGATATCGCAGTTCAAATATTTCCAAAATAACATTTTCTTTGATATGTCCCAGGTTTCTGAAGAACACTAAATGTATAGAAATTCTATTTTTGGGCTTTCAGAGCTCGGAAAATGAATATTATGAGCTGGAAGAGCTTTAAAACCACGAAAATCGATATTTTGAGTTCGAAGAGCTAAATAGCTTTCTAATTTTCGAGCGCTTTGAACTCAAAAATAGCGGGAAGCTTCAGGGATGGCCTGCAGGGTCAACGATTTTCTTACCAACAATCTATTATGAAAAATAATTAATGTTTTATAATGATTCTGCAAAAAAATGTTTAAGCTTTTTGATTAAACCTGTTATGGATTGTAAAAAGCAAATGTAAATTTTATGTAAGAGGTGTTTTTCAGTTTTCTATTGTGATAATTTTATACATTTATAAAGGAACGAAAGTATTATGTCATAATTTTTTTCTTGTTTGAAACTTAGCTAAGCTGTTGTCAAGATATATAAAGTACGGCGAAGAAAATGGGCAAACATACTTAATTCATAACTGTTAGTTTGAATTTAGATAAGAATCATAACTTTAAACCACTTTAAAATATCCTTATCGTTATCATATCAAAATGTGATATCATAGCATAGTTTATATATTATATCAGTATAGTAGTTTACTAGAAAATGGAAGGCATTGATAAAGAGACAAATAAATTTGTTAGATGTTAAACGCCGAATGAGATATCGAATCAAGGTTGTATATGAAACGTATAACAATTTTCAACAGCACCCAGACATTTCAGGATATATATGCAGTAAATGATAAGTAATCAAGTAAATCTATAATTTTCCTTAAAATACAATATAAAAGAAGTTAAAATGTTGTATGACAAATAATTAAACAAACACCTGTAACAGCCGACGACATGTCGAATCGACACAGGCGTCGACTTTTTAAGTAAACCATAGGTTACTTAGAAAGATATTTAGTAGGGCTGGTTGCTGTTGATTTAAATACTGCAGGTACAATTAATTGGCATAATCATTTTTTTGTTTACCATAACCTTGACAATGTGGCTAAGGCTAGCCTCCCCATATTCGTCTTTTTTTTTAATTAACAATTAAAATTTTAACAAATAAATTAAGAATAAAGTGTTATTTCGTCATGGTTTAAATTAACTTTTTCAGTCGTTGAAAACATGGCTTAAGTACTATACCAGATTTATTCATTTTTAATCTTTCAAGTTAAGAAGTAGCTCCCGTCAATCTAACCCATCTGGGTTGACGGAAAGCATAAAAATGCACGAATATTTGAGGATTTATAAACAGTTTAATACAAACCGTAATAATTATAACTATGTACTGAAAAATATATAGATTATAAAATATATGATTGAATAAGTCAACTTGTTCGGTCGTCATATAGAATAAACGATATGTAGAAACGTACCTACTTATTTTATTAAAATACTTATAAATATTTTTTTGTATCTGTAGAAATTAAGGCGACCATAAAGCGCACCCTATATCTTAAATAGATAAGCCATTACAGTTACGATTACAAGTGGAACCCTTTGGGACGCTTTCTGTGGCAACTTTTAGAAGTATAAAGTTATTGTGCGGTCTTTGCTAACATACCAAAACCTTGTTTGATTGAAAAACTGTCTCCTGTACGTTTCAATCCAAACCTCCTTAATATTAATCTTGTTATGATTTCGATGACTTCTCTAAGGATGTGAAGGTCGATTCTGCCTCTAACCAGGCAACTTAATATTATGCCTCGTGGAGTGTTAATAATAGAAAAAACGTTAACGGGAATCAATTAGCTAGAGCAACTATTAACACAGTCATTTGTTCTTGAATCATTTTTAGTTTTAATCATTCAATGCAATAATTTTCACTATTAACAGGGTTCTCACTCATTTTCAAAAATTAAATCCCATGACTTTTCCAAATTTTCCAGACATATATTTCAATTTCCCTAGGCATTATTTTTTTACTTGAAAATAATAAAACACACATATATTTTGTACTATAAAAAACTATTGCATGATTCGAAAAACATAATTTTCTCTTTCCCAATTTCAGAACTTGGGGACAATTTGTAATTCATCATTCAAAATTTGAATGGTACTTTGAGCTTCTTCCATTATTTTTCTTTTTTTTTCTCGGCTGTATTTTTTTCTTTTTTTTGGCGCTCCAGTTCTTCTTCATACCTTGCATGTGAATTTCTAGAGCAATGAAACATTTTTTTTTGTTATATCAGTTTTATTTATTCACATTTTGATCTTTACGATAACTTACTAACATAACATAATAACTTTGGGCAATCACAATTTTTCGTGTTTATTCTGCAATATTTTTTTTTAAATTTAATACAAACTTTGGGTGTTACTTAAATTTCTAGATATCTTACCTTTACTCACTTTATCTCTACAGCAAGGCAAGGAGGTCGCTACGTTGCGCTACTCACTCGCAAATGTCCGAAAATCATTAAATTAACGAGTGAAAATACAATATGTCTATTTTCATGACCATGGTTTGTACGGTGTATTCACCGTTGTTCTACTGTTTGTTATATTAATGGAACTGACGGGAAAAAACAATCACATCTGTTCCAATATGCGGTATCACAAAACTATTAGCTGTCGCAAGCTGTTCACAAATGTATGATCGAAAAATATATGACGGTCTCTGAAATGCGAATGATATGTGAATAAACTCCCAGGTCCTTCCGAAATGTACGATTCATAACAAGTTTTTTGCCAATTAAATTGGTTACAAAATTGCAGAAAAATATTTCTTCGATCCTTTAATTGCTTAGAGTGACAGCAGTGTCTAATCTATACTAATATTATAAAGCTGAAAAGTTTGTTTGTTTGAACGCGCAAATCTCAGGAATTAATGGTTCGAATTGAGATATTCTTTTTGTGTTGGATAGTCTATTTATTGAGGAAACCTATAGGCAGTATTTTTTGTTTGTTGGTTTGAACGCGCTAACCCCAGGAACTACCCATTCGAATTGAGAAATTCTTTTTGTGTTGGATAGTTCATTTATTGAGGAAAGCTGTAGGCTATATTTTTTATTTGTTTGTTTGAACGCGCTAATCTCAGCAACTCAGGGAAAATAGGCTTTTGGATAAAAAATCTCGTTCCCGGACGCTGTCAATAGATGGCGGTCGTTACAGTTCCCAACCCGCAGTGGAGCAGCGTGGTGGACTTAAGCTCCAAGCCCCCCTCCTCACCCTGGGGGAGGCCTAAGCCCCTGCAGTGGGGTAAAAATGGGCTGATGATGATGGTGATGGCTAAAAAATTTAACAATTAATTGATCGTCATATAAAATCAAAACCAAATACATATTTTATTATAAAATAATTTTTTTGCAGTTTCGATATCGCACATCTAGGCGACATCGGACATCTTACTCTCCCTTATCCCGGTCATTCCCCGGTGTAAGCGAGCTTTACGTTAAAGGTATCTATTCTAAATCGTTACGGAGACAATTCCTCGACTTAGCATCATGTACATAAACATCGTTCCCTACAGCCGCTCGAGTACGTCTGATCATTGAGCAGTATCAAGGCAGATGTCGTGTTTGTAATAATTATTGTCATGGCGGCTCGCGTGACTGTCACGTTACAAAGAACGTTCGCGAGGACAAGAGTTATGTTCAAAACTCGCCTTGAGTTAACTACAAGCTGTCCTTATGAAATATTTCTTCTAAAAACTGAATTCCATTCCATTCAATCAGCTCTTTTTATACCCCACTGCAGGAGCTTAGGCTTCTCCTCAATATGACGGGGCTTGGAGCTTAAAGCCACCACGCTGCTCAAATGCGGGTTGGCCAAACCCGCCAATATGAATATAAAAAGTTAACATACAACCCAATTATATTGTATAAGTAGATACACTTCTACAGCCTAGAAAATGGGCCAAGCAATACGAGCCAATTGACTCGTAAACCTGAAGAATCTGAATGGAAAGGGTTGGATGCGGGAGGTGGAGAACCGCGTAGTAGCGTACATTGGAGGATAAGAGGTTTATGTCATAATAAAATATTATTTTACTATTGTAAACTTAATGCATTTTCATCGCTATTCGAAATATTTCCAGATGCCTTTGGGGTGAGTAACCTTGAACGTTTAGGTATTGCGTAGCGTCTTTGCGACGCGGTTGTATGTAATGAAAAAGAAATTTTTTACATTTAATAGACTCAATACATAAAATAACAGTTTTTTATCCGAATGAATGGGAAATGCAGTCAAACGTGGGGTCTCTCCCATTAGACTTTTAAATATATTTATTTGGCCGAAGCGAAATACCAAGGTCGTAAATGTATACAATCGAAAATCATCCTAAATGATTTCTGGGTGATACACCTTTAGATGTAGCGGACAAATCATGAAAAAAAAAATCAAACTGAGATTAGATTACCTAAAAACGTCTTCATCAATCAACGAAAGATATTCGTTCAACAAACAGTTGCGATAAGAAAAATGGAAATAACCTAACGCAAGAACAAACTTAAATTCTTTTTATACATACCATATAAAATATATAAATATCAAGACAGTACAAAATATATGTAAAAAATAACACGTGTTATTTTTTTAACATAATATTACAATATGGTAACTATTTACAGAAGTCGGCTCATCACGTTTCGAGCTATAGACGTAGACGATAGACTGATGTAATTAATGGATTATTTGAATCGATTGACTTGAATTTGCATTATTTTATATTATACTAGCTTTCCGCCCGTGGCTCCGCTCGCGTGGACTACACTGCTGTACCGGTACCCCCCTTTCCAGGATTAAAAGTAGCCTATGTCACTCTTCAGTTTTCAAACTGTATACACGATGAGATTTTAGTAACCAGTCAAAATTTTTCTAGATGTTAGGTATCACCAATAGATCTCATTACGTAAATAAAAACATAGGTCAAATATTCATAATCTATAATTATATCCTAAATATTTTTTAACAAAATTTGGCTGCCTTCTACTTACATACGAAAGGGCGGGGCATGGAGCATGTGGGCGGGATAGGTGCATGTGGACTGGCGCCCTCGTGAATGGTGACTACTAGTCACCATTCACGAGTAGTTTTGGGAAATGTTTACGTAGTCATAACTGAATATTTTCCTATTGAACGATACTAAAAAGGAACAAGACGGCCAACGGATTTTTATCAAGGGACATTATATTAGAATTTGGCTGGTCATGAAAACCTCACCCTATATTTAACCGCTTTTCATGCCTGCGAAGTTTAATTGAACTTAGTTCAACAGTTTCGGAGAATATCCGGAACAGGAAGACAAACAAAACGAAGTATATGTCACTCCTGACAACTCTTTCTTCATATCTCCGGAATTTCATTAAAATCGGTATAAATCGTTTCGGAGATTAACTCGTACAAACAGACAGATAGACAAAAAGTTGCCTATGTAACTCCTGATAACCTTTTTTTCATGTGTGCAAAGTTTCATTGAAATCGGTCCAGTAGTTTTTGAGTTTATTCGTTACAAACATACAAAAATATAAATCTTTTGTCTTTATAACATTAGTATAGATATATTCGCCCGCGTTTATAGTTTTACTTAATCCTTTTTTTCCTACAGTAAAAAAATATTCTATATGTTGACCCTAGTACTAAATTATCTTCACATTTCAACAAAATCTATCCAGCGGCTTTTGCGTGATGTGTATACAGAGAGACGTGAAAATTAAAAAATAATTGACGACCGCTTAGCCTAGTGGGCAGCGACCCTGCCTACGAAGCTGGAGGTCCTGGGTTCGAATCCCAGGTCGGGTCAGTATTTATATGATGAATATTAATACTGGTACCGGGTCTTGGTTGTTATATGTACGTGGTGTCTTCGCTTGGTACCCAAAATACAAGCTAATGCATAGTTTGGGACCTAGTCGTTGTTGTGATTGTATGTGTTATTATTATTATTATTAAATAAATGGTGTTTCTTATCTAAATCAACAGCTATCTATACTTCCAAGTGCAATTAAAAAAAAATTACAGGCATGGTCTCGTCACAGCTTTATTGCGTAAGTCATTACAATGTCACGGGGGCAAATGAAATGTTCATTTTATTTATTGTAAAACCAAACCGGTTCCTATAATAGTAAATTAATATTTCATAAGCTGATGTTTAAAAACTATCCATTACGAGTAGAACCCACATGTAAAATTCGTATTGGAAAAGAAATGTTTGTTTGTTTTGTGTTTGTTTTGAATGTTTGAAATTACATTTCATTTAACAAAATATTTGTTAATAATGATAATGACGTATGGTCTTGCGCACCGACATTATACACCTTCGAACCAAAAAATACAATTTTAAAAGTACCTACATACTACAGTGACGTCACGTCATCCACATGATAAAACCTTTAAATAGAACTTTCACTGTGGGCGTTTTCGGTTTTTTTTTTCTATGATTTTAAGACACACCTATTTAGCCTCATAGTGCCTCAATAAAATGGCAGTGATGTATAGCGGATGAACAGATATACGTTTAGAAAAACAACCGAGATTCAACAATTCAAAAAATTTGAGAGCAATCATACGATTCCGATATTTGGCGTCTACTAAACTCGTAGAGTAAATTAATTTGACAGCAGCGTTTGGTTTTAACCATGTTTCAAGTCATAATTTAACATTTAACAGTATCGAAGTGACATTACGCAATTTTTTGGGGTTGAAGACTGGCGGCGCGGGGACTTTATGGGGGTGCAGACCGAAACTCGGAGTAAAATTTGTCATCTTGCACCAGCTAGCTAGAATATGAGTGGCAAGACGGTAAATGCAGAAGGCGACTATAAACTGAATGGAGTAATTTAGCCATGGATGGTTAGGGGCCAGCCACATAAATAAATTATTAGATTTTCTAACACCCTGATGCACTTCTTCTTTTTATTAATTTATAAATTTTGATGTCTCAACATTGAAGGCTAGGGGAATGGTATAACGGCGTGTCGGGATGACGACCGAATGAAGGGACGCTGCGTCGTCGGTCCCGTCATTTGTTGCTGTTCTGTAGATGCAATGTACTCGTAGTTTAGGCAAGAAAAAATTGATCAAAGTCACTAACTTAAGAACATTATGTTATTTCTTCAATTATAGTTTGACAAACCTAATCTGGTGGCTGCTATATCGTCACGGGTAGCAGAAGGGATTATTTTCAGCCAATTACCGCGATTTAAATGAGCAGATTCACCGCGACGACACAGGAGTAGACAGTTCAGAGTTATCGGACTATAGATATATAGCTTTTCATTTAACAGCAGGTTTGAACGCGGAAGCTTAGTCGAGCTTCCCGTCATTAAGGTAATGACCACGCGTGGACATGACTGTGGACACACGATATTATAGTTTTTATATAATAGCCGGCCGCTCTCACGGGCCGATTTGTGCTGCCCTTGGATATAGGAAGAGCATCATTTGACGCGCCACTGCAAGGCCGCGATGACTGGCCTGAGTGACTGCATGTCGCGGTCGCGACAGCGTGAGACCACCGTTAATTTACTGGTCAAGCTGGTTAATTATAATTACTTGAACGCGAATAGTTACAAGAGAAAACATTGTTTAGTTAGGAATTATAATGCATTAGACAACATACATGGGAATTGACGACAATTGTTATTGGTGCGTACTTCGGATAAAAGTCAGCGGTACAGTAATAAAAAGTTTTTGATTTAGGCAGAGTTAAATAAATGTAAAACTGTAAAATAATTTAACTCTGTTCTCTAGGCATTAGAGTTTAATTTTGGAAATCTTACTGTGATATAATTTATATTGTAATAGAATTTTCAAGCGATACAAACGCTATATCAATGATTTTTTTTACACTGTTGCTTCTAGTTTGGCAGGGTATACAAATTTATAAAAATCAACCTTATTCCTAAGACCTTAAAGATTATTGTAGTAAATGATCTTTTAAATTGTTGCACAAGACCTAGGTAACTAGAGTTTTAATTTGCTTATCACTCACTGTGACATTAAGCTTTATCATCATGACATTCGAGTTAATAAGATGCTTATTTTTTACGGATTGTGAAATCAATTTAATGCAAGGAAAATACATTATACTTATACGAATATACAAGATGCAGTATATAGTATAAAATATTTATATTCCTATTTCGAGTATAATTATTATATTCGTCAATGTTATTGAACAAAATATACCTTGTCAATTTACCCTGCCTTAGGAATACAGACAAACTATAATATTAATTTCTGGTATATTGAGGCTTACTACGTCAGTGTATTTAAATAATGCAAAATCAAAAAAAATACATCATCAAAATTGAAAATTAATACGGCTTATTTATTATTATTTATTACTAAAGCTTTAATTTTTCTAATTATCTTTGGTGTTTCTAAGTATCTTTTCTAATTATATTTATCTAAAAATCTTTGGTGTTAATACAAAAACGGTATATTCTTATTATGTAGAATGTGGTTGGCGTCAATTAAATAAACTGGAAGTTTTCAAATTCAGATTTCAGAGTCCAAACAATTTAGACCTAGTTTAGTTAAAATAGGTTAGTCCTTATCTTTCTGTTGTCACATTGAAGTTGAAAGAAAGAGATAAAACATATTGTAACTAAACTGGGTCGAAATAAATGTTTCTGAATTAAACAGCAATCAGGCCACACATGCCATCCACAAGGGTTAATTAGCACTAGGCACGCGTCGTGGGAATACTGTTGAAATAGTTAACATATATATATGAAAAGGACACGAATCTATATGTCCAAGGTGCATTTTAAACAGACATAATTTATTACACGTACATTTAAAAATACGTGACTATTATGTCATCTAGATTGATTAATTAATTGTTTTTAATATTAATAATTATGTAACAAATAAAACTATAATTTTTAGAATTTGTAAATATATATTTTTTGGAAAAAAAAATATAAATGGTTTATGTATACAAACTTAATTTAAAAATAATATTGACTTGAAAGAAGGGATCATTAGGCGGATTACAGTTTATGAAATCGATCCCAAGTTATTTACTTTATGTGTTCAATATTTGTGATAATAGATTGTAAATAATGTATAATGTGTATGTGTAATAATAATAATTAAATAATGATAAAAGTACGAATTGATTTGAAGCCCACTACTCTAGGTAGCTGGTGCAAGATGGCGAGTTTCAGTCCACGAGGTCCTCACACGTCGGTCTTCACCCTCGCGAAATTGTGTTTGACCTTTTCAATACTTGAAGTGACATTTATGACTGTATTAAAACTAAACACTTGTCAAATTCATTCACTCTATGGTAAAGTTATAAATATTCCTCGTATCATAGTTTTAGTCGTTGTTACCTGGTAAGTACCTATGTATTTAAAGTGTCTGAATTGGCAACAAATTCATAAACTATTCGTATAGGCCGCCCGTTGATGCTCTTTTATTTAAATTAAAAATATAATTTTTGACTTTTTAGTGAACAGTTCTAAGTCATCAAAATATTTTAGTACCTACGTAACTACAACTGTTAATCGGTTAACGGGAAAAGGTGAAATTTAAATAAACAAGCTTCATCTCCTTTTTTTACTCTTAGAGAGATCGAATATTTTCTTCAAAATTACATACGACCAACCAACCTCGAGATATAGCTTATTTATTTAAAGAAGGAATTAATGAAATTGGTTCAAAAACGGCAAAGATATCAAAAGACAAAAAAGCGGTCGAAGTGACATCCTATTTTCTATTTAA
This sequence comes from Luffia ferchaultella, assembly GCA_949709985.1. Classification (NCBI taxonomy): domain Eukaryota; kingdom Metazoa; phylum Arthropoda; class Insecta; order Lepidoptera; family Psychidae; genus Luffia; species Luffia ferchaultella. Next base: position 7,064,328 of record OX453266.1, read on the forward strand.
ATTAGTTAATAGGTAATTTTACAATACATTATGAAATATTACTATCTATTTAATTTTATTTTTTATTATTACTATCTATTTAAGAATTGAAAATAGACTTGTAGCGCGTTAGAATATATATATATGTAATAAGTAAAGTGGCTGCAGGTACCTAGAATGAAAGCTTTTTTTTTTCTAGAAGTGAGTAAATTGAATTAGATACCTATTTTTATTTAAATAGTTGTGGACTGACAGACTGATGATTGAAAATCTTGAAATCAGGCAACGCGATTTCCGATAAAATCATACAATTTTTCATAATGATAAATTCAAATGTTATATAATGAATACAAACCTGTGATGCCAATTACGCGATACAGTCATTGTATCCGTGGATAAAAATATCGTAACTTACAGCACAATTAACTGAATGAATGAGACTATAGAATATGAATGAACGTAGACAACGCAGGGCTATTCTATGCAAATACAGTTTTGATATCGTATCTATTAATTATGAGCGCATAACATTAAGTAAATCGGTTACATCCTTTGGCTATCTCAGATCGAGATTAAGATGTAGAGCCGGTATTTAAAACGCTACTTAACTCTAAAACAGATTTAAGTAAATGATGAACTTAATCTGAGCCATGTTGAGACTTTTTTGACCGTCCCAAAATTGACCACAAGGTATTCATTTCAGGCAGTATTTTTGTTTACTTTAAAGATGACTACATACAATTCTTACATTTCAGTATTTTTTAATTTTAATATGACAAAACATAGTTCTGTATAAGGCCATAGGGCCAAGGTTCGAATCCGGGCGTGTACCAATAAGTTTTTCTGACTTAAGTACATTAACTATCACTGACTCCGTGCCTCGGAGAGCACGTTAAGCAGTCGGTCCCGGACGCTGTCAATAGATAGCGGTCGTTACAATCCCGAACCCGCAGTGGAGTAGCGTGGTGGATTTATGCTCCAAACCCCCTCCTTACCCTGGGGGAGGCCTAAGCCCCTGCAGTGGGGTAACATAGGCTGATGATGATGATGATGATGATGATGATGATAGGTCTGTATAATATGGCCTGTTTTTTTTTACATGTATGTTTTTTGAGGCATGCGATTACTAGATAAATGCTATTTCATTTATTGAATTATCGGGAATAAACCTCTTAGGTGATCGATAACATCAAACGTGTGTAATAAAACGTATACTCACTCTTTCTTGTTGTTGACTACAATGACTAGTTTCACTTTCCGAGGGCCCTTGGTCATTTTGCAGAGTGCTTCGTTGGAGTCCGCCGGGCCCTTGGTGAGGATTTTTAGTAATGGAATGTTTGCGCCTATGTGACACTTCCGCCTTGACGGCCAGTACTAGCGTCACCTCATCACGGATTATTGTTTATTTACCCGCGCACTTAATTGCACTTGTCTATTATTACTGTCCACAGAATTCAATTAATAAATTTACAACATAAATGAAGTTGTAAGCGTCCACTGTCACTGATATTTCACTGGTACACAGTACTGTCAAAACATAAAATTTTTCAAAGATTAAAATTTTATCTACCGTATCGAGGATTTTCGATATTTGATTCAGTATTTAAATAATAACGGATTAAAATATTATCGTGATAAAGGACGACGCAGTGTGACGCAGTTATCATGGAATGATAAATCTGATGCGATTTTGGGTATGTTCAGTTGGCATATGTGAAATTCGTAGTAAACAGATTTTTGTATGTTATCTTAAGTAGTTTTATTTACTAGAGACTACATCTCAATAAAAAATCAACGGATCTCCTGCTTTCGCACGAACTTCTTACGACATTGGAAATGAACCAAACGGAATAAAGTAAGCACACATATTTTGGATAATATTTTACGAAATAAATTTTTTTCGCAAAGAAAATAACACAACTGTATAAACTTAAAACTTCGAAATATAACATTCTATATTACATTACGATCGAACAAACCGAATTAGTACGAAATGTAACACCGACGCATTTCCGACTTCCAACTAAGGGCACCCTTAACCACTACTTCCGGTTGTCCGATTCTAACTATTTCAGTCTTAATCGATCGACCGTCTAATTACCCCGAACATTTTTTTTTGTCTTATTTGGACCTAGTTCTCGAGATATCGGGCTCCCAAAATGAAAATCGGGGGAAAAAATTGCGATTTTTTTCGTTTTTTGCCGATATTTTTTTTTGTTTTTGATCTTTTTCCAAATTGTCTTTTGCCATCTTGTAGAGCTCGCTGAGCTGCGTCTATTGACACTGCGTTCATCCCGATATCTCGAAAACTCTTCGTGCAATCTGCCTGTCTCACAAAACTCCCAAATGACCCCCTATACTCCAAAGAAATGAAAGTTATTTCCAGTGACAACGTTTCCAATGACAAAACGATATTACTATTTAGATAAGATTTTTATCGTTTTTCTTAATACTTGAATATATTTATTGACATGTCTATAACACTTCTTGAAAGTTTATTATAAAATCTTATACAATTATCTTTGAATGGATTATTTTCAATGGATCCTAGTAGTGGGAACTGTGAATCTACTCCCAGTGTTGGCATTGTGTACATGACATTTTTTTTTTAATTTGATATTATGAACGCAATATAATATATTTCCATAAATATACTGAGTATGCCCCGTCATTATATTAATTTTTATGAATTTATCTCTAAGTGAATCTTTAGAACCCATTTCATATAAAGCATGAACAGCCCTCTTTAGTAGAATAAAAATATTATTAACATAATTTAAATATATTGATATTGACAGCACTACCCCACGATGAAATGGAAGTTACTGAAATAAACTAATCTTGCAGTCGCTATGTCTGTCAATTGACGATTTTTTTGAAAGCAACAAATGCGGAAACAAGTTTAGTTGAATTCCTATCTAAGTACCTACAAGATTTGAAATTGGAGCTTGGCGTCTAACGTTTATACCCAGAACTAGCATTCTATCAACTATATCCGATTCCTCATCCCCAACCACTTGCATGTTTTGGTGTGTTTACAATAGATGTAATGAATTTAATATAATAAGTTATTTATACTGAACCAGTTTTCTACTTTTGATGTAGACTATTTAAATCGTCAGAGACCACTTATTGCTGAAACAAAAGTAAAAGATGTCGTCTGCAAACAATACTATATCAAGGTTGTCCTTGTCACGTTAGATATGTAGGAAGTTTCAGGGTTTCATCATCATCATCATCAGCCCGTGTCTCTCCACTGCATGATATAGGCCTCTTTCAAAGCTCGCCACCACACACGGTCTTCCGCCTTTCGCATCCAACTACCCCCGGTATAGTGCTTCAGGTCATCTGTCCACCTGGGTTCAGGGTTTGTGACATACGAAAAAATGAAAAGATGAGACATATATGTGTTGAGCTATTTACAGCTGCGGTACGCCTATTGCAACCGATGATCCAGAGGATCGTTTTTCATTCACGCCACCCTTTGTATTCTACTCTTTAGGTCACATTTTACTTAGTTCAAAGCATATCGTCTAACTCCATAGCAAATGCTTTAGACAAATCACAAGAGATTACGCCAAAGGCATCAAAAGTACTTTTAATTAATTCAACACAAGCGACCTCATGTAAAGTCAAACGGACTATTGTGCATGAGTTCGTTTTTATAAAAGTGCTTTAATTAAAATAGGATTAATTTCTCATACATTGTACTTAACGTGTAGGTATTGGTCTAAAATTAGTGGAATCAGAAGTACTACCTGATTCAAACAATGGAGTTATTTTGCTGTGTTTCATTGAATCGGTAAAAACACTAGTCAACACCTTAAATTAAATATTACCGCTGTATCTTGTGTAACAATTTCAATTCGAAAGACAACACGAAGAACCATAAAGTCTTCTTAACATAACTTACTTTAAACGTTTTAATTACTTCTGTAGTAGCAACATGGTCAAATTTAAAATCTATACTACACACCGGTTCGTTGTTTTTTTAACAATGTAATAGCAGAGGAGGGTAATGAATTGACCAACTTGGATGTGGAAACTGGTATATTAATAAAAAATATTATAAACACAGTCGAACATCGAAATTAATAGTTTTACCATCTATGTTTAGTTACAGTCACTATTTCTTTGTTTAGATCGACCAGTTCCCTGTCAATTACTTTCAAGGTCACTTTAATCATATTTTATTTATTTTTTATTTTAGAACTACTTCCTAAAATATCTAATAATTCAATACCTAGCACACGAAAAATAATAATTGATAAGTGATGAAAAAGTTATCTAATTGTTTTCTGCTACAAAATTTTATATGATATTATTACGTAAACGACGCAATGTAGGTGAAAAGTGAGCATAGAAACTAAGCTTATCGCAATGTGCGCAAGCGCAAAACGACGTCAAGACGCTAGGATGATGAATGATGATGCATCGAGACCGAGTACCGATTGTGTTGATATCAACGTATACAGACGTTATCGCACGCAACTCTTTAGAGGAATCTTAAATTGTGTGCGGAACAAAAGATTAGGCAAATTTTACTGTTTACGAGTAAAAATAAATAATGGTTGGAACGGCAGGCTTAAGTAATTAAATAGTTAAAAGCCCGTGACCGAAAATCGTCACAAGTTTCTAAAACCTGAATTGGAAGATCGATGAGTTTATCTTGTTTAGTTTAAGAGTTCTTATGGCCATATTGGCCACCATCTAACCCCATCATCAGACCAACTTTACGGTACCATATTATTGCATTTTCTTCACCGAAGATACGCAGGTATATCAAATTTGAGCCAAATCCAACGTCAGGAAGTGGTTCTAATTTAGGTTCCAAGATGTGAACCACACATACCAACACGGCAAATTAAATAAACCCTTGCAATTAATTGAGATAATCCTATGACCGCCTACCGTCTCCATCCTCGGACCCTGGATATCATGTAGCACCAGTGCTTGCCATGACAAAACAAATGAGCCCAAACTCGATGGGTTTATCGGTTTAGAAGTTCCTGACCTCTCTCCGAAGCCATCATCAGACCAGTCCCATGGTACCATATTATTGCATTGTCACCGAAGATACGCAAGCATATCAAAGTTGAGCACAATCGAACGTCAGGAAGTGGTTCTAAATTAGCTTCCAAGATTTGATCGACACATACATACTAACACGGCAAGTTAAATAAAATCGTGTAATAATTAGACCTCCATGGGGTATAGAAAGAAAACGTCAAAGCGAATCTCTGTGCCAAAGGATTCGTTCAAAAGAACCAATTGGAAATTAACGACGCGATGTTAGAAGACAACCCCCAATTCCTCCGATTAAGTGATCCGTTGGAACTGAATTACTCCACTTCCTTCTCATCAGCCCATTTTTTACTCCACTGCAGGGGCTTAGGCCTCCCCCAGGGTGAGGAGGGGGCTTGGAGCTTAAATCCACCACGCTGCTCCACTGCGGGTTGGGGACTGTAACGACCGCTATCTATCGACAGCGTCCGGGACCGACTGCTTAACGTGCCCTCCGAAGCACGGAGTCAGTGACAGTTGTGTACTTAAGTCAGAAAACTCATTGGTACACGCCCGGATTCGAACCATGGCCCTATGGAGCCATACAAATTTCAGACAGGTTCGTTGCGCTTTGGGCTATCACGACACTTCGTTCCACTAGGCCTAAAGTGGTACTTGGAAAACTAAAGGTTAGAGCGAACCTCTCTGTCATTTTTAATGAAATCCTTTAATGAAATGGAAACGGCATTCCGTTATTTTCCAACGGATTTCATTAAAATTGATAGAGAGAATGACAACAGTAACTGATAGAAAAGAACCCTCGAAATAGATCAAAAACGTTATTTGGGGTCGCCTGTAAAATATCTAAAAAATACTTACGCCACTACGTAAGCAAAGGATGGCATTCAAAAGCGTGCCAATTGGGCGTCTTTTTCTAGCCTCGCATAATCTAGGGTCTAAGAAATTCTCGTAAATAATGGTTCACTCGATGTCTTATGCGGGGTTATAATTTAAAAGAGTTAATAAATAATAATAAATACATGTACATACATCACAACAACGTCTAGGCCCCAAACTAAGCATTAGCTTGTGTTTTGGGTACTAAGCGAAGACACCACATACATATAACAACCGAGACCCAGTATCAATATTCATCATATAAATACTGACTTGACCTGGGAGTCGAACCCGAGACCTCCAGCTTCGCAGGCAGGGTCGCTACCCACTAGGCTAAGCGGTCGTCAGTTACCAGTTACAGAAACCATAGGTACCCTTGCATATAGCCACGATCAGTGATCACAATGTCCATCGCATATAATTCAAAAGCCTATCTATGTCAGTAGCATTTAGCTTGTCGCTGTCATGAAAAAGTCATGACTTACTTGACAGGACAATAGAGTCTACATAAATCATTGTGACTGTATCTATCCTTGGTACTATCTTGAGATATGAAGTTTATACTAACGTGATCTAATTAATTATTATTATGTCATTAACAGTAACAATTTCGTAATAAGTATGTCGTATGTGTTCAGTTCTATGAACGATAACTTCTTCTTTGGTACTATTTCTATTTCTCACGCGTCTTAAATTAAATATTCTATGAAATAAATACTAGAAGTTCTAGAAATTCGTAGTTTGATATTCTTAATTAATTTGAAATAAACCTGTACACAATCTAGGTTAAAAATTAAAACTGAATGAAATAAAAATAATTATCTGACAAAAAAAATAAGCTCTACAATCTATAGAACGTGAATAAAATATAATATACTATAAATATAACTTTAACGTTATTTAAGGAAGGTAAGGTAAACGGGGGAGGCCTAAGCCCCTGCAGTGGTGTAAAAATGGGCTGATGATGATGATGATGATGATGATGAAGGTAAACGGGGCAAACTAATTAGCAAAATATGTTTGCTTATTGGTTTGAAAAGTAAGTAAAAATCTATTTTAATTTTTACAACAAATCCCCGTCCCACAACAGTCCCCGCCTGCAATACCTTATATAATATTCAAGTTATAATTATATGATAAGTAATGTATATCTTTTCAGTAAATAAATTCACGCAGTCGGTTTTATTTTTCTAAACTAAAAAACTAAAGTTCTTTACTGTTCTTCTCCGCTTGGGGCCACAAAATACACAAGCCTGAATCTTTCAAAAATATGTGAAATAATTATCTACAACTGATAGTCCAATGTGGTGCTTTGTTTTATAGTTTGTGTCAAAATGGTAGCAGAAAAGTGTAATAACATATACCTATATATTTATTTATTTGAAATTGGCTATTTACAAGCTATCGTTGGATTCCCATATTGTTCTAATAACAATCGTTTTTTTTTTGTTATCCTCCCCTTTTATAATTCTCTGATGCTAGACGGCTTGATGAAGTACACAAAACAATTGTGTATAGTTCCATTCAAACTTTATGACGGATCGGAATACAACGCTTTATGCGTGCTTGCGCAGGTTCAGTCATATGCCTCTCGCTCCACTGCGACCCGCTACACCTAAAACTAGTTACTGCGACGCGACTTGTGCCTATGTTCATATCCGCCATAAAGGTTGATTGGAACTATAACGTTCGAAATATTTTCGATTGATATAATCATGTAGGTACAGTAATGACAATATGCATTTAACAGTCTTTTTGGCTACCTCATATTAAAAACGTGACATATCACCTCTCCTCTCTCTCCAAAGTAAAAGTATTTTCAAATTACCGAAAATATTTTTTTTGTCCTAAAGAAAGCGTGAATTAGTACTATTCCTATATACAAATACCTACTATATGTAAACTAGCCGTACCGAAATTGAGTTTGGATTTTCCACACAATACTTCGTCCGGCTTATCCATTCAGTCATCACATATATTAGCGCAGACGTTGTCATGATGACGTAAAATCTGAAAAGATAATTTCATATCGGTGTTCCAAAATATTCGGATTATGACATGCAATCAGCCATTAATCATTGCAATCTGCCACCGATATATGGAACGAAACGTGAACTTAGAGATCACTGACTGATGATAAGGAATTTGGATAACGGCATATATTTTTAGGTTTAGTATTCTAAGGTGGAGCAGCGTGGTGGACTTAAGCTCCAAGCCCCCCTCCTCACCCTGGGGGAGGCCTAAGCCCCTGCAGTGGGGTAAAAATGGGCTGATGATGATGATGATGAATCTAAGGTATCTTAAGTAAAGGTTGTTTTGAAATGTGAAAGTTATACATACATATATACATACATAGACACTACACCCAGACAGGGAACAAATAATGATGATAATAATAATAATGACGTACACATCACAACAACGTCTAGGCCCCAAACTAAGCATTAGCTTGTGTTTTGGGTACCAAGCGAAGACACCACATACATATAACAGCTAAGACCCGGTACCAGTATCAATATTCATCATATAAATACCGACCCGACCTGGGATTCGAACCCGGGACCTCCAGCTTCGTAGGCAGGGTCGCTACCCACTAGGCTAAGCGGTCGTTAAGAAGATTGTACTTAATAAGGTATTTAGCATGTTTTGTCTCTCTTACTGTTCTACGGATGTAACCAAAAGCATTTATTCTTCATTATAATGACACCGTATAATGATATCGTAAAAGTGACGACGTGTGTAACGATGGTTATGAATATGTAATGATAGACCATTGTGATGGCCACCCGTGAGTCGATTAATCTTGCAATGTAAAAATAAATGACGCTTTAACATTTTAATATTCACACGTGTCCTTAGGTTTTTGGCCTCTTAGAGGCGCGTGTATTTCCAAAAAAATCGGCGAAACGCAGACATAATAAATCTAAAGACCTCTGTTCTGAACTGAAAATTGTCGCAGTCGGCGTGGGGACAAATGGGTGAAGCATCGTGTACAGTAGACTACAGTTGCGACCCAACAATCCTATCTATTTCGATACTATTCTTTCAATTCTATGTTTCACAGCAATATTTTCGCATTTATTAGGAATTTGTGTATATAACCGAATACAATCGAGAAGGAGGCGTTTTCATATTGGCTAGTAGTCGGCCATGATAAACAAGGATCAACCGTTTTCGCGGTGCTATCGGCTTTTGCGTGTACATCAAATCATGGCACATTATATTAGCCGAATGTGAAGTGACGTCCTAAGAGTGACCAATCGGTCCAATCGGTTTATTGAGTCGTTTATGTCACAGATAGATGTAACGAACATATACTTATCCTGATATACGTGACAAATTAATATTTTTTCTTTCTTTCTTTCTTTCTAAATCACTCGAGTGGTATAAATACTTATAGGGTGAGGTTTTAATGACCAGGCAAATTTTTATATAATGATCTTTGGTAGAAAACCGAATGCCGTCTTGTTTCCTTTTAGTATCGTTCTATAGAAAAATATTGAGATATGACTACACAAACCTTTTCCGAAAAAACTCTAGTCACCATTCATGCCCGCCGCCCCATTCCGTTTCAAGGCCTCGGGCGCGTACGTTTACTATAGCGTTAAGAAGGCAACCAAACGTTATAAAATAATACATAGGACTATATCTCGACTTATGTACGTCACGTATGTTGAACTAGAGGTGTTAATTCTTTTCTTTAACTTCTGGTACGTAAATCGATTGTTTACAAAAACACTTACACATCTTACCTACTTACACGATGCCATCAATTCAAACATCTATAAAATCGAATTGAATCAGCGATGTGACGGCGAATGTGTGCACCTAATTTATAGAGGAATTTGGTTTTAATAGTCACGTATCGAAAATGTCAAGCGCAATTTCGCGGGGTTGAAGACGGGCGCGCGGGGATTTGCGGGGTTGAAGACCGGCGCGCGGAGACCTCACGGACTGAAAGTAGTTTTCTTTTTTCTTGAACCAACTAGCTAGAGTATGAGTGGTTAGATGGTAAACGCAGAAGAGGGCTTCTAGCCAATTCGTAGTTTTATGATCTAATTGTTTTAGAGCAAACGCGATGCCACTTGGCACTGAGATTTGATAAATATTTACATTGAAGATGTGTTTAAGTTTAAGTGGAAAACTTTCCTGTTCGGATAGCACAGAGAGAATGAACATACGTAGTGTATATACTGGTATCACAGACAAGTCAACCTTTAGACCACGCTTTAACAGGGAGTAGCATTCGCCAAGGCTATGTAGTGACACTACATAACTACGTCACTAGTGAGCCGTCAATTGGAAGCACGTTGGAAGCCATTAAATTGTCAATTTTGAACGAGCCAATGAAAACTAGCCGACCTCTCCCCGCACCCCGCCACTATTTGGCGATTTCGTTTTCGTACTGACGTTTATTAAAGCGTGGTCTAAAGGTTGACTTGTCTGTGACTGGTATATACGTCAAATGTGGACACCCGGTGTGCGGTCACATGTTTACCGTATGACTATGCAGCGTACGTTGACACACATATGGGACGCCACGCGAAGACACATTGTAGATTATTTTTTTTACTGAAACGGACTTTGAAGGACGATCTTTTTCGTTAGTTTTATTCATTCACGCATTATTCAGAAATGGTATCGCAGCTTACATTTACCGCCAGCTAAATCTACCGGTGTGACATGACTGCAGATACAAGCTTTGGCATCTTATTTGTTAACCCTAAATCACCATCAGTAGAAGTTCAACTGACATCATAATATTCAGCAGATGCAGTTTGGGTAGTGTTATGAAATTAACCCCGTTGATACACAAAACTTGCTTTCGACTATAATATTGTATTTTGATACGAAAATAAATTTTTATGCATTATTTTTGAACTAGTCACCGTCGGAGAAGGTTTAAGTGAGGTCTTGGAGATAGAGAATATTTCACCCACTCGAGCTAATAATAATAATAATAATTTATTTTGTCAATAACACCATTTAGGTATACAAAATTGAAATAGGTACAGAACACAATGCAATACTATTTTTACAATAAAATTATTTACAATAAAATTATTCACGATAAAATTATTTACAATATTATATGTCAAAAAATTATCTGATTGAATGATAAGGATTACTCAGTAAATACTCTTTTAGTTTCCTTTGAAATGTATTTATATTAATTACTGTCAGTGATTTCCCTACTTATGTAATTATAAACTTTCAAGCTCACGCCTCACCAAATCACGCCTTTTTACGCTTGCATATCAGAAAGAAAAACACTAAGTTAAAGACCCTAAATTATGCTTAGCGAAATCGCCATTTTTTCCACCCAACACTCGCGCACGTCTCGTCGCCGTAAATAATTACTTCAAAAAAACAAAAAATTGCGTTAAGTTACCAAAAGGCAGATTTACAGTGCCCGTTAATTACAATGTTCTTTGCAACTAACCAAAAAATAAAATAAATGACGCGATAAAACTGTAAAATATGATTTCATTACGCTCGGCAAAGCGACGTGGCTCCAATCCGAAATATCGGCGCAGGACTATCACATTGCGACCTAAGTAAGGCGCCTAAGCGAAAAAGCACGTTTTTATTTGATTTTACTAAACGTACTTATAATTGCAATAAAATAAATAGGCAACGGATAGACACATATCTATTTTATGATTTTTTTGGATAGAATTTTGGATAAAGTGTTTTTAAAAAGGTATGTTTGTAATCTTTTTCTGTCCTGAGATATAAACCTAAACGCTTTTAGGGAAGCAGTATTTTAAGAAACATTTTTTTCGAAAAGCCATTTCAAGTCTTATAGGTTCTCAAGATTCGAGTGAAAACATGTTGCCGAAGTAACAAAAGCATTGCATAACGTTTCCCGCTATTCGTAACTGTTATGACATCTCTACATGAAAGATGTGAAATGAGTTCCAATCATGGGTGGTCACAAACTGATAGGTACCTTAATGCCTTATTTCATCTATTCAAGTTTAATTAAAATTTATTAGACTGTTGGCTCAACTTACTAATAAATTATAATTGAACCTGAATATATAGACTTCATTGTTGGGGTCTTGTAATCGCGACATCTAGTTTACTAGTCACGTACTGCTATTGCTAGGTCGTAATAATATTTCTATAAAATATGACTTTTAGAATACGAGTCCGTGGAATGTGATCGAACAAGGGGTATGAGTAATTAATAATTAATTTAATTAGAGCTATAACTATGTAGTATCCACCAACCCGCTTCGGAGTAGCGTGGTGGATTAAGCTCCAAGCCATCTCATCGCGAGTAGAGGCCTAAGCTCCTGCAGTGTGGCATTGATGGGCTGATGGTATGGTATGGTATAGTATGTAGAATTCTAGAACACTATAATTTTATCTTTCAAACTATATCTGAAGAAATACATTTTGTAATAAAGCTATTATACTACCTACTTGTACATAGTACGTCTGTATTATCAGTACCAAAAAAAAGTTTTATTTAACAAGATATTCAATAAAAACTAGTCAAAAGTTAAAAAAGGAGAGGAGCCGACAAGTAACTCCTTCAGGCTTTTTTTTACCATTGAAGAAAATGCCTGCTGAAAATCGTCGTCGCAAATACCTACGTCGACTTCTTGTCAATCCACTTCCATTTCCTACATATCTACTAAATGCACCAACGAATTTTGTCAGTTTTTGTACTGTGCGTATAGTTATGTGCACAGATCATATTATCCTTGAATCAGCTATCCTAATGATAGTTTAGTTATAATCTGTGGTTTAGTTTACTTAACAATAACTCGTGTTTCAACGGCTGTACCTACCAAACGCACCAAAGATCATGCCGGCAGACCGACTCCATTCTGTTCACATAAGTGATCTGCTCGCTATTGATACTAAATCAGCCATCCTAATGACAGATTATTCAATCCGCTACCGCTTCTTATACTACAATCTTATTATGGACATACTTTATATTTATATAAACGTACTGGCAAGGTGCCGTGTGTTTGGAAAGCGGTCTCATATAAAATGTATGCAGGCTGTACTGAAATGAAGCATACAAAGCGCCGCTGTGTCGCGTCGGAAGTCGTACATAGTCGGTAATGACAAAAATAATTTCGCTATTATGACGAAAGTTGGCATCTTTTCAAGTCAAGTCAATATTGCTTGGTAGTTTCTTTAAAAGACTGGCATAAATATGTACGCGGTGTCACGTAAGCATTGACTAAAGCAAAAAACTGGAGTAGAACAAAATGCTGTTCGTGGTTCACAATGATTTGGATACTTTGTTTTGAAAATTTTTAGTCTTTAACGCACTTTGCAATGATTGACGACGACGACGTTTTGACGACCGCTTAGCCTAGTGGGTAGCGACCCTGCCTGCGAAGCTGGAGGTCCCGGGTTCGAATCCCAGGTCGGGTCAGTATTTATATGTTGAATATCGAATACTCAAAACACAAGCTAATGCTTAGTTTGGGGCCTAGACGTTGTTGTCATGTATACGTTATTATTATTATTGCCTTGCCAATATCAAGAGCACATATCTTTTAAAAAGGTTTTAAAAACGTCTACGCGACTTACCTTTACAAGAACAAATTGAATGATCATCAATAATGTCCTCATTGAGACTAGCACGGTTCTATAAAATTGTTTATAAGAAAATTGATTTTGTAAATGCTAGGAGTTTCCAAACTTAGTAGAAAGTCTACCTAACCGCAGTACGTCTGAATGTTTTGAAAGCATATGCATTGATATGGAAAACAATTTGTTATTAATTTAGTTAGAAATATCATTCACTTCACTTCATCAGCCCATTTTTACCCCACTGCAGGGACTTAGGCCTCCTCGAGGGTGAGAATGGGGGCTTGGAGTTTAAATCCACCACGTTGCTACACTGCGGGTTGGGGATTGTAACGATCGCCATCTGTTGACAGCACCCGGGACCGACTGCTTAACGTGCTCTCCGAGGCACGGAGTCAGTGATAGGTATGTACTTAAGTCAGAAAAACTCATTGGTACATGCCCGGATTCAGTTTTCATTGAGACAGGTTCGTTTCGCTTTGGGCTATCACGATACGATTCAAATTATCCTGGCAAAGATCATGATTCACAGCACAAGTACCTAGTGCGTTTACAAAATACATCCAAACTAATTTAGCAAGTTATACGCTACATAGCTTTGACCTAAACAGATTTAGAAGTCAGACTTGTCAGACAATATAAAACTGTTTCAAGACTAATTTACTTATAATAATAATAATAACACCTGGGATATTCTATTCAGCACCATCTATTCCCAAAGTAAGCAAGTATTATGCTTGTATGATGGGTACTTGACTAGATATACATACTTGAGTATTCTTTATTATATTATACATATTAGTATATATACAGATATTTTACAGTCAGACACGGAACAGTCTATTAATAATTAATTTTCATTTCAAACATAGTCCATGTAACTTATGCAACAGTTATTTGGTAAAAATACGTTTGTGACTTATGTGTTACCACTGTTTATTTGTTGGATCATAACGTATCCAAAAAAGATATGCGCTTGGAATTGTTAATTAATATTTTATTAAATTAATACTATTACTTAGAAATAAAGATCAAAATATGTTCATCGGACTATACTGCGCGTGCACGCAGAGGTGACTTCTTTGTGTGATTTTTAACTTACCTATTTAAAAAATAATCGTTAGTAATATAAAGTGCATATGTTTTTTGAAATCGATACATGATATCGATGTATCGAAGACCATGATCCGATAACTCGTATCTACCATTATTGGCTTGAGTACAGACTTACGGGACACCTTGTATAATTGCGTTGTTTAAACAAATGTATTTAAACGGAATAAAGTAAAAACGATCGTCGTATCGATATTATGATTAAATTATCGAAATCGAAAAAAAACACAATGAGATTTGCATTTGTTCGTAATTAATTTTTTTTTTTTATTTTAAATTTTACTAATTTTCTCTTTTATACTCATTCAAATAGTTTTGATTTAAACAAAAAGAAATTCAACAGAGCTGTCTTAAGGAAAAGTCAACAACTAAGTTGAAATTATATAGGTACCTATTCGTCCACGTACAAGAATAAATCATCATTAATAATATGTATATATTATTCGTCGAACGTAGTTATCAATAATAGTTTAACAGCCATGAAGCCATGACGTGCGACGCGGTGAAAAATTAAACAATAAGTTGAATGACAAAGAAAAATCACAGCAAATAAACTGCGACCCAGTTGAAATGTGTACACAAGATAACTCAGTTACAGAGCGAATAGCAAACAGAAGCGACAGGTTTTAATATACATATATACTATTGTATTAGCAATGCGAATATTTCATATTATATATTAATATTTAAAATGCTTTTTTGTGCGATTTTATTCTAACTTCGTTTATTTTACTCTGTAGAATATTTTTTGAATACCAGTGCTCAATTTAAATCGTATCAATAAATTGAATATTGGAAATAAACTTCCTAAATTAAATTTACTATATAAATAATAATAATAACGTATACATTACAACAACGTCTAGGCCTCAAACTAAGCATTAACTTGTGATTTGGGTACCAAGCGAAGATACCATTTACATATAACTACCAGTATCCCGGTACCATACCATATAACCCGGTACCAGTATCAATATTCATCATATAAATACTGACCCGACCTGAGATTCGAACCCGGGACCTCCAGCTTCGTAGGCAGGGTCGCTACCCACTAGGCTAAGCGGTCGTCGAAATGTATTTGAAATCATTATACGTTTAGGATTAGAAATCGAATTGAATATATTTAATAGTATTATAAAATCTATATCTAAAAAGCTAAATTAACCAGTCCCTCTCGAGCCCGGCGCAAAAGTTCAAATAACGCTCGCGGCATTACTGCGTTGGATGGCTATGGCGAGCCTCTGTGCCAGAAACTACCCAGAACGGGGGTAACAACCATCTCTTTAAATCGGTGACCGATGCTCCAATTTATATTCAATATAATGTACCAGGTGCATGACATTCGAAATTTTAATACTATGATCTATATTGAAAGTAATGAAATAAGGGTTTTTGAAGTGGAAACTTCTTTAGCATCGTTGTGATTTGAAAGTCGATGAAACGAAAAAGCGAAAGTAAAAAGAGACAGACACATAAATTCTTAAGATTTAACGTGGGAGAAAATGAGATAGAAAGCATTATACAGTGTTTATGTTCGTGGTTCTCTTTGTGCTCTGCTTCGTACCCCTTCCACTCGTGTTTACCAAGGCATAGTGGGAGTTTGCTTTTCTTGGGCCTCAGCGTTATACGTATATACGTTATACGTGTATACATACAAAGCATGAGCAAAGGCGTCACAACAACCGTGGTGTTTTGTATACGTGTACGTATTATTTATAATAAAATTCTTCAAATATGCCGAAAACGAATGCAAAATATTGTTGCGATTATCGAAAAAAAAAGGAAAACAAGATTAAAATCATCTAACTTTGTATCACTATGATTATTACTAAAACCTACAAATTATCCTCTTCCCGAAATTTTACATTCGTCTCATTGTCTTGAAACCAAAATTTTTGAATTTTTCACTTCTACCACGTGTGAATTGCACACATGTTTTATATTTTATTTTAATATCACTCTGTATTAACATATAGAGATATTGTGCCACAAAGTTATCGAATTAGCGTGGCTATGCGCGGGCGACTGACAATCGCAAAAATGGAGTTGTCACATGATACCTACTGCCTTTGTTTACAAAATCTTGGTGCTCTCCTCCAAACCGTAATTCAGTTTGAAAATATGCATACAAAATATTCAAGATTACCTTGTATAAATGTACCATAAATGTCACTTCACAGTATCGAAAATGTCAAAAGCAATTTTGCGGGGTTGAATACTGATACCACTGAATCTTGGACTGAAACTCGTCATCTTACACGAGCTAGCTAGAGTATGAGTGGATAGACGGTAAACGTAGAAGAGGGCTTCTAGTCAATTCGTACTTGTATGCCTTGCGTAGTATTAATACATATAATACAATGATTAACCGAAATTATAGTCACATAATAGACTTTTAAAAGTGTATGGTGCTAGGCCTATACAAACATACAGGTTTCAGTAAAGAGCCTATATAAACATACACGTTTAAGTAAAGAGTCTATATAAATATACACGTTTAAGTAAAGAGCCTATATAAACATACACGTTTAAGTAAAGAGCCTATATAAACATACACGTTTAAGTAAAGAGCCTATATAAACATACACGTTTAAGTAAAGAGCCTATATAAACATACACGTTTAAATAAAGAGCCTATATGAACATACAAGTTTAAGTAAAGAAAAGTGTCATGATACAGTGGACAAACTTTACGACTGTAGGTTTCTAAGAGTCAGATGACTGTAGCTTTGCTGTTGTTTCCGTTCTCGCATGGAACCGCATGCTCCCTTTCGATCCCTGATTCTGTAGAAATTTTTCGTCTGAACTTATTTTCTTAGAGACTCTTTCAAGAAAGCCGATCATAATGATTGCTTAGGATGTGTGTAACGGGGCATAGAGACCATATGGATTGTGAATACCATTGGACGCATTTTCAGTAAAGTGGGACGTTGTTGGCCCTTTGTTGGATAGATTTGGACTGCTCGTGAAAGTTGGACCTTGTTGATGTCGAGTTTTTCACCTAATTGGATCTAAACACAGTGTTTGGATTGGTCGAGAATCCAATATGTAAGGAGCTACTTTGCTTGAACTCCTTTATCATCTGTCCAAACCACGAGAGCAATATTTAGCCAATACGTAGGTCAGCTTTAAAACTTGGGATGTAGTTGAAACCAAGAAAACTTGGTTTTTAAATTCTAAATACTTTTCAGATCTCAACACAGAACTATTATTTCAGCTACTTTGTCATCGAGACCTTGAATGTTTTACATAAGCGAAGGCGGTTAACTTTTCAGCGTGTCGATAAATCTCTGAAAAGCCATTATCTTGACGCGCATCGTGGCCTACGACAGACTTAATATGGAATCTTATCAAATCATTCGATAAAAAAGTTTTTAAGGCGCGGTACTAATAGCTATAACTGAAAATAACAGATATCAAGTTCAAGACTTGACAGGAGCACTTGTAACTGAAATCCAGCACCAAGATTACTTATCTTGGTAAAAAGTTTGATTGACCGCTCCTATGATAAACTGATGCCAGACGTGTAGTATCATTTAGTTAAAAAATACTGATTTAAGGAAATATATTAAACACTAACAGCCCGTCATTACTTTCGCCCGTCCTCGATTCGGGATTTGCGATCAGAGAATTCAGGAAAATACTCTATTTGAGACCCTGAAAATTTCAGCTAAATATTTTTTTTTCATGAAAATCAGATTTTTACAAACTAACTTTTACCCACGGGTGCACTCGCGTGCATATACCTACATAAATATTCTTATAAACAATATTCGTCGTATAAACAATATATGTCTTGATAGCCCAGAGCGCAACGAACCTGTCTCAAGGCCCATAGGGCCATGGTTCGAATCCGGGCGTGTACCAATGAGTTTTTCTGACTTAAGTACATAACTATCATTGACTCCGTGCCTCGGAGAGCACGTTAAGCAGTCGGTCCCGGACGCTGTCAATAGATGGCGGTCGTTACAATCCCAAACCCACAGTGGAGTAGCGTGGTGGATTTAAGCTCCAAACCCCCTCCTCACCCTAGAGGAGGCCTAAGCCCCTGCAGTGGGGTAAAATGGACTGATGATGATGATAAACAATATTTTGCCATTCCTATTCGCACAACGGTAACACTTAAATTCTGCTCAAATCACTCCAATTTCACAACTCAAGGCTTTGCTCTTATTTAGTTTAAAACCTGATTAGTTTTGGATTTCACGGAAACCTTCGATCAGAATAAACATTAGCCTATGTTACTTGCCGTCCTTTCAACTGCATTCGTGCAAAAAATCAATTCGTTTCGTTGCTCCGTTACGATATGAAAAAATGGTAGCATAAAAGTGTTATATACTTGGAATCGGTTATTGACGGTATATGACGACCGCTTGGCCTAGTGGGTCGTGAACCTGCCTACGAAGCTGGGGGTACCGGGTTCGAATCCTAGGTCCGTTCAGCATTTATATGATGAATATTGATACTAGTACCGAGCTTGGTTGTTATATGTATGTGGTTTTTTCGTTTAATACCCAAAACACAAGCTAATGCTTAGTTTGGGGTTTAGACGTTATTGTGATGTATTTACTAACTTGTATTCAATACCCATATTGTTATAAAAAATATACATTCCTCTCTCTTCTTTACATCACATACATATTTAAATAGTATACCCTATGTCAATACCGTAATTAAGACTAAAACTCAACAAAACACCAAACACCAAACACCAAAACAAGTTGAAATCTACCAAGCTGTTTAGAATACAGAGCGTGCCAAAGAAATACGAGTAGACGTACGAACATACTCTCGAAAAACGTTACTCTCCGCTTTCCGATTCTTCAGTTTTCCCTTGTACTTAATAGATATTTGGGTAGGGTAGGTTAGGGTAGCTACAAAAACAACAAAAACCTAATAGTTGAATGAATGAATGAAATAATAATTTATTTAAAAAAGTTCATTAACATGCATTTGACTAATCAAAAACCACTATTGTGGTTACTACAATATTGTGTAGGTATTGTTAAAGTTTAACATTTACCGCATTTTCTAACTTGGTAGTACCTAGATATTGTATTGTTTACAACATTATTTTTAAGAGAACTTCTATTCAAATCACTATATGATAATTGTGTTGGGAATCATATCATGGAGTCGTGATAGCCCGAACGCAGCGACAGCGAACCGGTTTCAAATCAATAAGGTCATGTGGCCGTGGTTCGAATCCGGGCGTGTACCAATGAGTTTTTTCTGACTTAAGGACATTAACTACCACTGACTCCGTGCCTCGGAGAGCACGTTAAGCAGTCGGTCCCGGTTGCTGTCAATAGATGGCGGTCGTTACAATCCACCAACCCGCATTGAAGCAGCGGGGTGGATTTAAGCTTCAAGCACCCTCACCTAGAGGGGAGGCCTAAGCCCCCTGCAGTGAGGTATAAAAAAGGGCTGATGGAATGAAACGGGAATCAAAAACAGATTTTATATTTGCAAAACTTTTGTTCCAGTGGCAAATTTATTTCATTTATCATTCGAAAAATAAAACTTAAACCAATTATGTAAATCATGCAACACTCAAAGGTGGCTGAGACATATTTTAAGTTTTCGTTTCGCGGCGTTACGTAAACGACCTCCGAATAGACAAAGGGGCCAATCCATGTCGATCGTCTTGAAAGTGGTGGCCATTTATTTAACAAGGATGGCCCGTCCGGCTCGGTCACTCCGCTAATTACTTGAAATATTCCGTATTCACTTAATAACTGACGTGATTACGATGAAAAACGTAATGTCGATCGAGAAACGACCTGTATCAATTTTCATGGAAATCGTGTTTTTCAACGATCTACGAAGGTTTCGTTTTATGTCGTTGTATTAAGTCTCAAAGGGCAGTTATAGATGTTGGTTATTTCGGAAAATAAAAAAAAACCTTGAATATATTTGTAGGTAGGTAATACTAATATGTCTACGTCTAATTTCATATAATAATGGACATACATAATTACTTAGCTATCATAAAGCTTTGAAAAAGCTGATATTTTGAATTTCTGAACAGTTTTATATTTGTCGTAATCTTCTACTGTAGATATTAAAATCAGCTTGTTGAATTCTCTGAGGCCATGTAAATTACTAGGCTATATATATGTCTATACTTATAAAAGTACGAATTGACTAGAAGCCCTCTTCCGCGTTTACCGTCTAACCACTCATAATCTAGCTAGCTGGTGCAATATGGCGAGTTTACGTCTGCACGAGGTCCTCGCGCGCCGGTCTTCACCCCCGCGAAATTGCGTTTGACATTTACTGTGAAGTGACATCTATGACTCTATTAAAACCTAACGTTGCTGACAAATTTACTCCATGGTAATTGTAAACAATTAGGTATAGCAGTTCGGTATCACGAAAAAAATATATAAATAATTTTATTTTTGACAACCGAAATAGCAACAAAAAAGTACACAAAGTATTAATTGGACTAGCGTACCGAGGGTTCCGTATCACCACGCAATACATTTGAGTTAGATATGTATTTACAAAAAAAAACAAAGTTTATTATTATCATCATCATCAGTCCGTCTCTCCACTGCAGGATATAGGCCTCTCCCAAGGCTCGCCACCACACACGGGCCTCCGCCTTTCGCATACAACTACCCCCGGTATGGTGCTTCAGGTCATCTGTCCACCTGGCCGGGGGGAGTACAACGCTTATAATCGCTAAAAAATATTCCTTTTTGCGTTATAAGTATATTTACAAATTCAACATTTTCGGAATTTACTTGTGCTATGAAACTTTGTTTCTTGCCAAATTTCATGACTCAAGGTCAACGGGAAGTACCCTATACGTTTAGATTTATTTGCGAGTGTGAAAATATAATGGCCGTATTTTTGGATTGCTTTGATAGAGAAGCTCAATTTTTTAAGCTGCGAAGGACCGTAGATTTAAACATTTGATATTAATTTGAACTGGATACCTACACGCGTTCCTGAGAAAAACAGTCTTGACAGGCAGACGGACAACGAAATGAAGTTACAAGCGTTATTTGGGCCTTTTAAGGGACGAAACGGAACGGATGTCAGCTGTTTAAGACGTTGAGAACAGCCAAAGACCTTGAGCAACAGGTATTGACCAGACAATCTGGAGCATTTTAGTATTTTTAAAATTAAATGATAATACCCCGAACATCCCACACAGTGCCATCTAGTTCCGAAGTAAACGAGTATTATGCTTGTATCATGGGTACTAGATCACTGATATACATACTTAAATATTCTTATTATATATATTTATAAAGATTTTGTTTTGCACCCAGACACGGAAGAAACAGAAATGTTCACGCAAACAAAAATTTGAGCCGCTACCTTTGAATCCCGATTCTGTAGTTAGCTATTCAGCCATTAAGTCAATATGTATGGATTTTCAGGGTATAATCAATTGTTAAAAATAGCTATTGACGTCACAACTTATACTATAACTTATTACTCGTTATAGCTACAATGTTCCACATTTGCACTTTTTTGTATGGATGTCGACCGCTGCATGTAGTAATGACATCAGGTTAATGTTTCACGTTTTCTATTATAACGAATAACACCTATTCCTATAAATATAGAAATGTTTGGACCATGTAACAAAGTTTTAAACAATGTCCATTGACTAGCTGTTCGCCTTACCGCCCACTGTCGTTTTGACTATGAGTGAAAAAGCACTGTTACGTTTTCCGTTGAATTGACTTCGTAAAATATGAAAAATAATAAATATGGTGAAATCTAGCTACTTAATTAAATAGGTATATTAATTAGAGGCGTTTTTTATATGATATATAATTTTTTTTTATTTCAGCAAGATACTGTTAAATTTAACAGAAAATAAATATTTATGAAATTGTATTTTAAGAGGTGACTTCGTAATTTTTTTTATCGAGAGAAGTTTGGGTATGTAACATGTTTTGGAATCGGTCAGGTTTTTCTAAATACAATCAATTATGTATATTTTTTTCGCGTTCGTAAATTATACGGATTTAAGAAAAAGCTCAATTTTCTTAAGCAGCGTCTTAAACGTGAAACTACAGCGAAGTCGGTTAATCGGTTATTAAATTAAAAGCTTTCAAATATCACTTCATTATAGATTTATATTTGACGACCGCTTAGCCTAGTGGGTAGCGACCCTGCCTACGAAGCTGGAGGTCCCGGGTTCGAATCCCAGATCGGGTCAGTATTAATATTTGGTTGTTATATGTGTGGTGTCTTCGCAAAAATATATATATATATATAATAATAATATACAATAATAAAGAATATTTAAGTATGTATATCTGTTATCTAATAACCCATAACACAAGTATAATACTTGCTTAATTTGGGACTAGATGGCGCTGTGTGGGAAGTCCCATGTATTATTATATTAAATTTTTTTAAGAAGTTAAAATTTTTATATCCATATCAGTTACAGCGATTGCGATATCAATAACGGTTACATGTCATAAAGAGGTTATTTAACGTGTGTGTATCTACATTATCAGATGGAACATCCGAAAATACACAACGATAATGAAAACAATACTGAAAGGTAGACGCTGAAATGGAGCCAAGGTACGAGTATCATCAACATTTTTCACCGAGACGAGATAAAACCGCTTCTGTAAATTAACAACTGCATGTTCCACATTTAGCGACGTTTAAAACGATGTGAAATAAAATTGTTCCTGTTATGTGAGATTAAAATTTACCGAAATGTTAATTTGAATTAATTTAGGGATTTTTAAAATGTTACGTCCTTTCTAATAATTTTATACTTTATTAGAAATATTTCTTTTAAGGCTGGGTCTCATTAAAATATGCTTTTCGCGGTGTTTGAGACGTTACACCTGCAAAATAAAATAGAAGTGGCGAAAAAGGCGTGCTGTTCGTGTGGCCCCGGCGGCGTTATGAATACAGCGTGAGTCCTTAATTCTATGTTTTTCAAGGACACAACGACAGTCATTCTCAAAACGAACAATTTTATTCTATGGGTTTTTTTCTGAAACGTGTGTGATCTATCTAGGTAGATGTAGACTTAAAAATAAAAATAATTTATTTCGCGATAAGTAAAGAAACAATATTTCTTTTATTTATTCCGATATTAAATATAAGATAAAACCTATTTCGTGAAAAACCGTAGCTGCATTAAGTTATTTTTGGAGTCCGCCGAAACTTAAAATTACAAAAGTTTTTCACTACGATGAGAACTGTTCGTCCTTACAAAACGCAGTGAAGATAGGGACAAGTGGTAAACGGATTATATTTTTAAACAATTAACGTTTATTACATAAAGTAATTTATAGTTTACGGTAAATGATTATTTTCCTCGACTTACATGTTACAACTATTTATTTTATATATACACGTGATATTTTCACAACACAAATCGCGTTCACACGTCCGACGCGGCCGCACGCGCGGTTACACGATTGTGGACTGATATGATAATGTAAAAAAAAAACTTCAACGTAAAATACATAAATAAATTGAGATAACGCAGCGGCGCCTCGCGTAACGCCCCCGCGGTAGGCAGTTAATCAGTCAGGAAATTCCACTTATATTTGATTATCGTCTGATAGTTGTTTACAGGTTAAGTAGAATATTGTTTTGTGAACGTTAACCGTAAAACGTAATCTTTTCAAGCGCGCACTCTCGACGCAGATTATGAACACTTTCTTATCAGTAGATACGTGCCAGAAGGTACAGTGAAAAACAAGCGACGAATAACTGACGGGATCTTTCTGGGTAACGCCACGTCATAGGGCTGTGCACACGACAACCATGTCAATCAAGTTTGAGGAAGTGATGTGAAGATTTTACAGAAATGGATACTGTTAAAATAATGGCTTTATTTTGTTGTTAAGTGATGTGTAGCGAAGTTGTCAAAATAATTTGCCATTAGGTACTGGGAGTCACACAGAACCTCGGGTCGTAAACCTGACAAAATAACAAATGAAGGGCATAGAGAGTGGATGGACCCTGCCTCTACTACAAAGAACCCCTGGAAACAATAATTATTACGTATATATTATTTGAAGACAGCTAATTTTAGAAAAAAAATGGAACTAAGGTCTAGTTCCATTTTTTTGAACTTTGAAAAAGAACTTTGAAGTTAATTTCGAAAGGATTTTGGCATTTTAGAATATTTGGAAATTTCGTTTAGAATTCCATAGAAACAAGTTTCCGTTTGCCCTAATTTTTCAAGTTGTCTCTTATTTCTTTAAAATACTAAAGATGGTAACATATTGTAAGATTTTTTTTCAACTTTTAACTTAAAAGTTTCTTCTTTTTATATTAGTAATTGACAATGATTTTAATCAATCAATATTAGAATCCTGGTTTTTGTTTTCTGATTTCGCCCTGTCCTCATTTGCATCACTAAGTAACCCATCGTGTTGTTTCCATTTTAGAGATGAAGTTTGCCCATGATATTTTGACACGTGCGTTTTATAACTGTATGCTCTAGCTACAATTTCCTTTATCCAATTTAGTATATTAATATGTATGTGAGGTGTTATTCAATGTCGTGATAGCCCAGAGCGCAACGAACCTGTCTCAAATTTATAAGGCCATGGTTCGAATCCGGGCGTGTACCAATGAGTTTTTCTGACTTAAGTACACAATATCACTGACACCGTGCTTCGGAGGGCACGTTAAGCAGTCGGTCCCGGACGCTGTCAATAGATGGCGGTCGTTACAGTTCCCAACCCGCAGTGGAGCAGCGTGGTGAACTTAAGCTCTAAGCCCCCCTCCTCACCCTGGGGGAGGCCTAAGCCCCAGCAGTGGGGTTAAAATGGGCTGATGATGATGATGATGATGATGATGAGGTGTTATTTCCCTGAACACTAGTAAACACATTTTATACATACTTTCAAATAAATTGCTTTGTGTAAACATTCTTTTGTAGACAAACTCTACATCCATTTCAAGACCATAGTGTAAATAAGATTGAGATAATTTAATTTTATAGCGTGAATATTAAAATTTCCACTACACTGTATGTTAATTCTTCCGGATTACTTTTATAGATAAACGTCTTACTTGATTCATATTTGTGATAATGTAAATGTTTTTAATTTAATATATAATCGTGGTCCTTCTAAGTCGTTTTGAAGCCTCATTTAGTATTTTAAAATTTTATTTTGGAAATCAGTGGTTTTCAATATTTTGAACGATTAGATGGACAAATTAGCTAAATTCAATAATGGAAAACTGCCAGTATAATAATATTTCTTTCGTGGCGTAACTTTTTTCACATCGATCATTATATATATATTAAATATTAGACATATTTAAGCCATCAATTATTTGTAAAGTCACATGAAATTAAAAATCTACAGGACTATTCAGTAACATTGAAAATGAACACCCGAAATGCATAATCAACAAATCATCATCATCATCAGCCCATTTTTACCCCACTGCAGGGGCTTAGGCCTCCCCCAGGGTAAGGAGGGGGGCTTGGAGCTTAAGTCCACCACGCTGCTCCACTGCGGGTTGGGAACTGTAACGACCGCCATCTATTGACAGCGTCCGGGACCGACTGCTTAACGTGCCCTCCGAAGCACATTTCATAATCAATACATTTTAATACATTTTATTATATATTTCTTTTTATTCTAGACAGAACTCGGAAACAATATCTTTTCACATAAAACGTACACAAATTGTATTTATAGGCCTCAAAAATCTCTATAGATACATGTCTAATTTCTAAGAATCAATTAAAAAAAAAACTTAAAAATTTTTGTAAAAAAGGGTCCTAGAATAAATCTATGCTAATCCATATACGAGTATATATATCAACACTTTTAAATAACTCAATAAAAAGTGTTAAATAAGCTACCCTTTCAAACACCATTTCTTATCCCATTTTTTTTTTTCGATATTCGAAATCTATATACGCAACTTCCTAACCTAACCCAAATAAAATCATCCCTTTAACCCTTCAACTTCCAGAGATATAGCGGATTCCTCTTTCTCTGGGTTTTCGTTTTTGTATAACTTTAAAGACATTTTCAATGTTAAAAATAATTAATTGTATATTAAAGGGATGTCCTTAGCTTTTGGGAACAAATAATAATAAGGCTTTACAAATAATAAATGGCTTCACGAATGCCAAATAAGTCCTTGGTAAAATAAGTGGTAAAATGAAAGAAGTTCCTCGAAATTTAAAAAATACGAGTGTCACTAATAAGAAACTACCTCTAATTCGCTTTGAATGCGAAGGCAGTAATAACAAAACCACGCTATTTCTACATCAACAAGGCTTACATTAAACTTTAGCGAAGCAGTTATTTAGTTGATATGTTTCCTTTAACAAAGTTAACAACAATACTGAAATATTCTCCTTGTCCAAATTTGAATGTAAAAAGAAACTCAATTCGTGGTTGCAAGAGTCACTTTTAGCCATTGTGTCATAATTCCTTGCCTACTTTAGTTTTATTTCTATTTGATACAATAAATAATAAATACAATTATTCATGCATGCAATATAGGTACGCAGGTATGCAGTATATACACTAAGTAACATCACATTAACATTCACTCACTCACACTATCACTCTACATTCAGACGCAAACTCTCAATGACACTCATTCACATACATACACTCCCAAATACTCTCTAACTCTTTCTTTTTAACTTTTATACATTAAACATTTTAAGTTCAAAATAGTTTAATCTAATAAGTCACGGGGTCTGGAGACCTATGAGAACAGGTTCGACCTAGTTTAGGCTCCAGACTCCCACAATTAGCTGTACTATTATATAGTCCGCTTAGCCTAGTGGGCAGCGACCCTGCCTGCGAAGCTGGAGGTCCCGGGTTCGAATCCCAGGTCGGGTCAGTATTTATATGATGAATATTAATACTGGCACCGGGTCTTGGTTGTTATATGTATGTGGTGTCTTCGCTTGGTACCCAAAATACAAGCTAATGCTTAGTTTGGGGCCAAGACGTTGTTGTGATTGTGTGTGTTATTATTATTATTATTGTTATTATTAATATTATTATTATTATTATAGTCTTTCTATCTTTTAGTTGTGAGAAATAAATAAATATATAGATTGTATGATAAATAATTAAAAAAAATATGGTATGCATTTTGATACGCATACGATTTACGCAATAAAAATTGATATCTCAACAGACAGCGAAACTATATTATCGCCATAATAAAATATGATTCAGTTGCACACTTCAATCACATGATAATAGATTAAGTACATGTTTTATTCTTTTCCAACAAAGTTATTCCAGTTTTGGATTTCATCGTATCTAATTATAAACAATATATACTTGTTAGCCAATAAATAAGATTCACTACATTTTTTGTTGAATGTATTAATAACAATTAACAAATTATAATTATTATTAACGACATATACAGAATTTCTGCCGGCTTTCAGATGGATGTCGTTATAATCCGCCAACCCGCATTGGAGCAGCGTGGTGGATTTAAGCTCTAAGCCTTCTCATCTTGAGGGGAGGCCTATGCCCCTGCAGTGGGGTATAAAAAAGGGCTGATGGAAAAAAAATACAGAATTACCAGATTTTAGTTCCGTGCATACTGTGCATAGCAGAATTATCGAGAATCAGCCTATAAGAGATAAAGATGACCCTTAAACAAATGAAGACTAATAAGGCGTACGTCAGATATAGACGAAATAGACACAGAGCTTTTGAAAGCGAATTAATAGATGCTTTAGTGAAAAAATATGTTATTACACGGAAACTCTTCAATACAGCATTGAAAGGTGTCTTCAAGCTATTGAATTTTTTTTTATAACGTACACATGACAACAACGTCTAGGCCCCAAACTAAGCATTAACTTGTATTTTATGTACCAAGTGAAGACACCACATACATTTCACAACCAAGACCCGGTACCAGTATCGATATTCATCATATAAATACTGACCCGACCTGGGATTCGAAATCGGCACCTCCAGCTTCGTAGGCAGTGTCGCTACCCACTAGGCTAAGCGGTCGTCGAAGTAATTGGAAAGGTTATGCCATATAAATATTAATAGTGAAGAAATCGCCTATCTTCAGTTAGCTAAAGAATTGTTATAGCACGGTAAAGTCACGTAGAATCTAAAGTTTAGTAGAGATTTCGGCGTCATGGTGAGAGAGCTCGGTAGAAAATCCCAAAAAAGGTTTTAAGTGAACACAGACAACATGAAAATGTTGCGCCCGCTCTAGTGGTTGTTGAAGACTCAATAATCGAAGTTGGTGAGGAGTTCAACTACGAAAGAGAGGTGAAACAATACGGCACATCGCTTGCGGAGTCTGTTATCGCTGGGGTAGAATCAACTTTTGGGGTAAAAATCAACTCCGGAAGAAATCACTAATTCGTAGAGATGTTCTTCTATTTTGTGGCAGTTTTTTGTGTAAGGTTATTCACCTGTTTATTGGTTTTGTCTTCTAGGGTGTTTAAAATCAAGTTGTTGTTTTTAATTATCGCTTATTGTGCTTTTGCTTTTGCTGCTTGTAGTATTCGGCCTTTTTTTTCACCACAGCGCAACGTTGGTTCATCTAGGTTTCCAGTTACTTTTAATCTGGTTTGGTTGAAGTATGCGCGGTTTCGAATATATATATTTTCGCCCTTTTACTTGAAAATTCTATTTCAAACGGTCTTTTGAGACTTTGTTTTCCATAAGGATTCGAAATGCCGACCACACATCAGAAGTCGTAGCGTGGGTGTACTGATGAACTAGAAAAGGACGCAGGCCGCCGTAATGATCTGTGCCCAATAGCGTTTATTGTGCATGCTCAGAGGGAAGGCCTATGTCCGGCAGTGGACGTCTGGTAGCTGAAACGCACAACGAATGTAGAAGCCGTGACAGTAGAACCTAGTCAATCTGTTCCACAAGTTTATGTGTCCACCAACAGAGTCTCGACAGACAGACACTAAGCTTTGTAATTTGACACAAGGATGTAGAGTTACGACGTGCAAACAGTTTCAAAGTTGTTCTCGAGTCATTACACCGAGGTTATGTTAAGTTGTTCAACGAAATGCAACGTCGATCTATCAGCGAATAAGAAAACTTCCGAAATCAAAACAGAACAAATAACACGTTCTAAATAATAGGTGGGTACTGAGAAGTTAAACCACTTTATATTGAAGTAGCAAACGGATGTGAAACTTTGTACGGGCTAAATATTATTGATATTGTTTAAGTTTGAGAAAAATCATTATGTCCGTTTGCAATAAATCTTAGATTTTGGTTAGTAAATTAATGAAAATAAATATATAAACAGGCTGAAGTTTTAGTGACCAGCCAAATAATACTTGAGAAACCTTTGGAAAAAATCAGTTGGCCGTCTTGTTCCTTTTTAGTATCGTTCAATAGGAAAATATTCAGTTAAGACTATGTAAACTTTTTCCAAAACTACCAATATACTAGTCACCATTCACGAGGGCGCCAGTGCACGCGCCACGCCCACATGCCCTAAGTCTCGCCCTTTCGTTCTATGTAAGTAAACGGTAGCCAAATTTTGTTAAAAAATATTTATGATATAATTCATTATGAATATTTGACCTATATTTTTATTTACGTGATGAGGTCTATTGGTGATACCTAACATCTAGAAAAATTTTGGCTGGTTACTAAAATCTCATCCCGTATAGTAAATTATTTATTGTCAAATTTACGAGATGAATGAATAATAAAGTCAGTAACGACATGTTTATTTGTTAGTGACAGCTGCTGTTACATCTAAATGGACGGAAATCAATAACATAATCGCAAACATTGCAGAAAGTCGGAGAAAAATCAATATTCAAATCTGGGAAATTCGTTTTCGAGATTCTGTGCTACCGAACTACCATGTATTGAATAATAGTAACGTGCGCTACAATTTACATCAAATCCGTGACATAAATTCTTCTTTAAAAAAAAAAAGTATTGCGTCTCGTGTTAACGGATCCGCTAAAATCTATTTATATTCGAGCGGTAAACAGATTGGCAATTTCGAGATTGTGTCGTAGCGTAAAAAAAAAATTGCTAAATAATAAGGTCCTCGATGTTAAATTGGTGAGACACGCATTTATGTGTGTTCGGTGCGAATGTCGGGCCCCGCTAATCGATACAATCACGACTCGTCGCAACCATCCAAGAAACGTACGACGTAATGTTCGTTTGTTTGTATGTTATCCGCGACTACGTCAAATCACACAACCGTTGCGTAAAAGTGAAACATTTTCTTCACTTCACTTCACTTCATCAGCCCATTTTTACCCCACTGCAGGGGTTTAGGGCTCCTCCAGGGTGTGGAGGGGCCTTGGAGCTTAAATCCACCACGCTGCTCCACTGTGGGTTGAGGACTGTAACGACCGCCATCTATTGACAGCGTCCGGCACCGACTGCTTAACGTGCTCTCCGAAGCACGGAGTCAGTGATAGTTATGTACTTAAGTCAGAAAAACTCATTGGTACACGCCCGGATTCGAACCATGGTCCTATGGGGCCTTATAAATTTGAGACAGGTTCGTTGCGCTTTGGGCTATCAGGACACATTTTACGACGACACATTTGAAACATTTTAAAGGTGCTAAATTATTTGCGATAGATTCAGTTAGCTTATAGTTTGGGCGGCCACCGCTATAAACCCTACCTTAAAAAGCTTTAAAAGGGCTAGGATTTGAAATTGGCTGCACTGATTTGAATAATGTCTTGTATTTAGAATAAAAATACACTTGTTTCTCAAAAACTGAACCAAAATAAGATAACAGATTATTAAACAAAATTGACATTACCTGTTTTATTATGGAAATGAGAAAAAATAACTTTACTACGATTGTTCGGCGAAAACGGACAGAAAAAATAATACTTATGGTGCTGAGCATTTTCTCTTTTCTTAAAAAGGTATGAAATCGGCACGCGGGGATTAGCAATATATATTGCGAATTCAACTCGGATGTAAGCCCCATAGAGCAGGATTTTGCGCACGATGAGTATAGTTAGACATGTTTCCGTGAGTCCATTATATACAGCTTTGAACAGTAAAAAATACACTATCCATTTACAATAAAACTATATGTTCAGTAATTTTCGCGATGTAATCGTACTTCATTTTTTATTTCAATAACAAAACTGGTTTTGGCAATGTTATTTGAAAGAGGTTAGTACGATTACAGTACCTATTTCATTTTTAATTGTTTTTCGAATGTAACAACGCGTCCTTAGGCCTAGCGCTAACTATCGATATTTAATCGATTAACAGTTTAGTTGTGTATCAAAAGACAATTGGCTTATATGGGAGTGCGCGCACTATCGACACGATCGTAGTTCGACAGAAAAATCATAAATCAATCGATGAGGACTTTCGATTAAAAAATCGAACCACTATCGATCACAATTCTATGTTCACGTCCGTTTAAGGAAGAGCGTAGACCATTGACTAAAATAATCGACGCACGTCAAATGCCATGATTGCCTGCTGACGTTTGCACAGTAGGCTTGTGTTCGGTTTTCGCTATGACGGGGGTTATTACAAACGACACGGAATTATTTATAGAGTCCATAGAGAAAAGGCCTGCTTTGTATTTGAAGAAATTTTCCCCTGAATAATTCTTCGCTTAATATAGGACGAACCGAGTATTTCTGTTTTTGTCTTCATTTTTTTTTTTTTTTAATACATAGGACTTCCCACACAGCGCCATCTAGTCCCAAAGTAAGCAAGTATTATGCTTGTGTTATGGGTTACTAGACAACTGATATACATACTTAAATATTCTTTATAATATATACATATATAAATATTATTATTATTATTATTATTATTTTTTTTATACGAGGCATGTTTTTTAAGTAAGTACCGTTTTGCGATTCCGCCGCCGCAGCGCTACGGTCGGCGTTCCGCGCATACGCGCTGGTTACCTACATCTCTTGTCTACGCACTGACGCCATTACAGTCTGATTCTTCATTGTTATGCGTTGTGTACTTAGTATTTAAGATGCCTCCGACAATCATGAGTCCCGCCGATTGTGAAGTACGGGCTGTTATAAGATTTCTTAGTGCTAAAGGCGTAAAATCGATCGATATTCATCGCGAGATCTGTGAAGTTTACGGACAAAACATTATGAGTGATGGAATGGTAAGGAAATGGGTGAGAGCATTTAAAGATGGCTGCACAAATGTGCATGATGAAGAACGGAGTGGGCGTCCTTCGGTCCTTAATGAAGATTTTCAATGGGAAACTCAAGATCATCCTCCATACAGCCCTGATCTGGCGCCCAGCGACTACCATTTGTTCCTGCACTTGAAGAAACACCAGGCGGTCAGCGTCTTCAAGACGATAACGAAGTCAAAACAGTTGTGATACCGTGGTTGTCAGGCGGCAGAATTTTATGAGGAGGGTATTCAAAAACTGGTGCCACGTTATGACAAGTGCCTCAATATTCACGGAAATTATTTAGGAAAGTAGATTAAGGTACAGGCTTCCATGTAAAAATTAAATTATTGCCATATCTTTGCACGTCTTTTTTTAATTCCAAAACGGTACTTACTTAAAAAACATGCCTCGTATATATATAACAACCAAGACCCGGTACCAGTATCAATATTCATCATATTAATACTGACCCGACCTGGGATTCGAACCCGGGACCTCTAGCTTCGTAGGCAGGGTCGCTACCCACTAGGCTAAGCGGTCGTCAATTATAAGTAAAGCGCAAACCATAGACATATATATACTAGCGTAGGAGACCAACTGACATCTAAACATCGCATGACCGAAACGGAAATGAGTATGTGTGCAAAATTCACATGTGGTTGAGCCAGTTTTAGTGATGTACATGGGTGTTTTTTATATTATCGATAGCACGTAGTACTTTCATGATAATGTGTCGTTGAAGTTACCGCGATATCATAAGTCGAAATCGGCAATCCTATTTATTATTTTGAATCTGCTATACTACATAATTTTTGTTTTGAGTTACTTTTCCTAACTTTTAGTTTTTTAAAATGACAAATCATCAATCAGTCAATTCAAATGCCATTTCCTTTACTACAATAAATATTTTTTTTTGTTAACCGTTGATAATAAAAAATTTGCAGAAGTAAAGAAAGCGTTAACATCATTATGGAAATGTTAATATTTAGTTGAATACAAGCCAAGTAATAAATAAAACAATATAAATAAACGATTTTTATTTTTAATTACAATACGTCACGTTGCAACGCATAACAACAAAATTTTAACTCTTTGTAAACAAAAAAATGAGAATGTACAAAACAAAAACATTTACAATAGAGAAGTTCATGATGTTCAAAATATACAATTTAACTCGATAGAATTGAAAGATAAACCAAAACTAATAAAACAGTGAAAGTTTTTTTCAAATTCGTCAATAAATGACTGAGAAATAAATTATTGGTATTTATTAATTTGACGACCGCTTAGCCTAGTGGGTAGCGACCCTGCCTACGAAGCTGGAGGTCCCGGGTTCGAATCCCAGGTCGGGTCAGTATTTATATGATGAATATCGATACTGGTACCGGGTCTTGGTTGTTATATGTATGTGATGTCTTCGCTTGGTACGCAAAACACAAGCTAATGCTTAGTTTGGGGCCACGACGTTGTAATGTGCACGTTATTATTATTATTATTATGTATTTTCGTGCGGTTTGACTGGTGGATTCTTACTGCCCATGACGTCACATTGTCTACTCGATTGAGTGTCGCGTCGTCTCACTACACCACAAATTATGCCTTGGATGCCTTGGACTAGTCTATAATATCTTTTGTTTCTTTGTGTAATAGGTAATTAAGTTTTATTTGAATATAAAGGAACAAGTTTTTGTAAAAGACATAGTGATAATTTGCCTAAAATTGATATTTTCACTGTGATGGACTTTTCTTCAAATCCATTTTATATTAGTGCTGAAATAAAGGTTTAGGCTCTAAAGTTGAAGGTCCTGGTGACATATCCCGGTAAACGTACGCTGACACCGATCGCTTGGTCTTCAGATTGACCTGTACAGAAATTACAGTTGGCATAAATGCTCTGACTTTAGATATTAAGTATTATTAGTATATTACTTAATATACTTAGTAAGCACATATGAAAAAAAAGAAACCCCTAACGGCACAAATTCAGTAGGTATAGATCCTTTCTTCAAAAGTCGTCGGTGATTTAGTTAGACAAAACAGTTATCCGTAAAATGTCTACTGCAAACCAAAGAATGTTTTCGAGGAGTCCCACCTGTTCTATTTAACATTTTTTTCCATTGTTCTATGCTAACCGTGTTTACAGGAAACCTGGATATTATGAAATAGTCATCATTATCAGGAAGCATTTTTTAACACCGCAGTTTCTTGGAGGAAAATGAGGTTAAACTATTGTATACAGTAGTTTTGTCATTCAAAGTTTAAGTATTTACGACGTTCATAATCAGAGAACAGATAGAACGTCAGACTTTAAATCATAAATAAATAACGATTAAAATTAAATAGAGCATCAGATTTTAAATCATAAATAAATAACGATTAAAATTAATTGTGTATATATCTTATATTTTCATTTGAAAAAGTCTTGTATTTACATATATACCCTATGTGTAGTATATATGTATAGATGTCATACTTTCCCTTACAATGTGCTGCTAGGCTAAATAAACCTCACAATATGTTTAAAAACAGTTAACGACATCATTCCAGTGGAACAGGTTCAATTAGGTAATATCAAATTTACAAAATATTTATATTTGAAAATATCGACATATCGATACATTTTGTGCAATCCCTATGCTTCATTGTTTGATTGTAATTTTACACAATATTTTTGTATCGTACACATAATTGTTTAAAATAACAAATTATTTACAAAATAAAGTATTTACCGTATACTACTGATGTATAACCAAGTAAATTTAGGATTGCTTTTTATAAAAATAAGCATTAAGATAACAGTATGTTATTGGCAGTACTTACCGGTGAAATGTCTCTTTATTTGGATTATTAACATATGTTACAGTGCAATTTAAAACTGAACACTACACCATTTTTATCACAAGAATTAATTTTTGTAGAATTCAAAACGATTATAACACAAAATAGAAAACAAAGCTGGACCTTATTTTGACAAGTGAGTAAAGAAGACTAAATGTGTTCAAAGAGGTTTTATGTCAGATTTTCTTGCATTTCTTTCTCGCATGTAGGATTTCCGCAAAGAGCTGGATGTCATTCGCACACTGTGTTCCTCTCTTACGCTAGTATATATACCTTTATGGCGCAAACTAATACCTTTCTATTGAACATTCTGATCGACTGTCGACACTAGACGATCGATCATTTGCGCCACCAACATAAACTAAACTTTTGATCGTGGTGAAATCGCGAAGCGCACACAACTCGACTCAATAGTTTAGTCGTTTAATAATCGATAGTTAGCGCTAGGCCTTAACGCGCAACAGTATTTTAGTGTATGTCCTATGTCTCATTCTCTAGGTAGGTATAGTTCCAATCAAACTTTATGGCAGATCGGAATACAATGCTTTATGCATGCTTGCGCAGGTTCAGTCATATGCCCCTCGCTCCACCGCATTCCGCTACACCTAAAACTGGTCACTGCGACGCGACTTGTGCTTATGTTCACATCCGCCATAAAGTTTGATTGGAGCTGTACTTTGTATTTATTGTCTTACAAAACTACCAAAAACAGCCTGTGGTTGGGTTGAAGAGTGTAGCCATGTAACTTAAAAAAAATTAAATTATGTTTAGCGTACCACGAATCCGTTTCACATGACGTAACAGACAAACAGATCGTCTCGTACAATGGTAGAGTATAAAAATGAAAAGTCTTAAATGCGTTACTGCCTAGGTAACTGTTATCGCGAGTTACGCAGTGTGACAGTGTAACATTGGCTTGGTCACGTTTGTTCGCGTGAAACATTTTGTCACGACTGCCATATATTATTATCGGTGAATAAAAACTTATATAGATCTCTGTATATTTAGAATTTGTATGACCTTAGATAAATAACGTTGCGGTTTGAATTATTACACATTACCTTTACGTAGTGCAGTTTCGTCAGTGTGGACTACACATTCGTACTGCGTCCGTTAAAAATTGATCGAGCACATGTTCCATTCCTCATTATACTATTTTACAAATATTTGTTTGCATGAACATGTCTATTTGTTCCGTGTCTGGGTGTGAAATATCTATATATGTATATATCATAAAGAATATTATAAGATTAGAATATATATCAGTTGCCTGGTATCCATAACACAAGCTTTGCTTAGTTTGGGACTAGATGGCGCTGTGTGGGATGTCCCAGATATTATTATTATCAGTCAAAATATTCGCATATATAACCTATTATATTTATATATGAAAAATATAAAACGATTACTGTGGGTTATCCCTAGGAGACAGACATATACTAAATCGGTAATAAGTACATTATTTCGATGTATCTCATGAAATATAGCAGCGCTATGGCAACGTAAGCGCCCGAAAATATTCTTTTTATAATTTCATTACAAAAACATCGATTTTTCTACTTTCTATAAATATAATATGCATATGTTATACAAAATTATATAAACCTTTTAGAAAAAAATCTCTATATTGTTACGAACGGACAGAGTAATGACCGCCATCTAGCGTCAACCAGTGAAACCACTTTGTAGAAGGGTTTTACAAGAAGGACAACATGAAACCCCTACTCAATACTAGATGGCGTTGGAGGAAAGAACCGCGGGGCTTTCTGGAACTATTTAGTGATTTCTGGAACGCTCGAGAAGGTTCTTACGACTCATATAAATAGCCGCAGGAGCGTGAGCGATCTCAGTTCATTTTTGGGCTACGATTAAGCGACTACAAAGCGAAACTAGTGATACACAAGTGAAACCTACGACTTGGCTACGACCTAATACATCGTGAGTGCTTAGTGTTTGGACTTAGTGCTTAGTGTTTGGACTTAGTGCTTTGTGTTGGACCTAGTGTAGTGAATAAAGTCTTCAAAAGAGTCAGCAGGTCTTTCTCTCCAAGTTCGACGAACCTTAACACGTAACAACTAGTGTCGGAAGTGAAATTTGGAGATGCCATTGACTCCGAGAGAGGACTTCCAGGAGGGCGTCAGGACAAGGGCACGAGCTGCGAAGGCCACGCCCACTGAGGACCAAACTCCGCCCACTGTGGGCGGAGCCACACTCACTGGCCCCGCCCACCAGGCTCCGCCCACTGACCACGCCAACCAGACCACGCCCACTTTGGCTCAAGCCACGCCCACTGGCTCCGCCCACCGGGACACGCCCACTCAGGCCACGCTCACTGGCCCCGCTCACTGCGCCACGCCCACCGGACAAGCCACGCCTACCGGCGACACCGTACTTTCTACAGCCCCTCAAGTGGCTCTTCAATTAGGGAGCTTAATGGAATTAATGCAGGCAATGAAGGAATCACAAGAACGCAAGCTCGGCGCTTTACAAGAATCACAAGAGCAACAAAAAGACCTCCAAGAAAAAGCGCTTCAGGCTATAAATAATGTCGAAATAATGTCGAAAATGTGAAAGCCGGCCTCGCTGAACTACAGAAGAAAGTAGTGCGCCTTGAAACCACGGGTGTTGCGATGTCTAGTGGAACTACCGGAGTGGCGCAAGGACCGAGAATGAAGGTGCCGCCATACGACGGCACTACTTCTTGGAACGCTTATCGTCAGCAATTCCAAACTGTTGCTACTGCCAACGGATGGACGGAAGAACAATGCTTGACCGCTCTCACTGTTGCGCTCAGAGGGCAAGCTTTGTCGGTACTGGAAGCACTGCCACAAACAGGAAATGGGTTCCAAGACCTAATGGAGGCACTGGAATCCAGATACGGGGAGCGACACCTGGAGCACGTGTTCCGTGCCCAGCTGCGTGACCGAGTCCAACGCTCAGGAGAAGGACTACAACAATGGGC
This sequence comes from Luffia ferchaultella, assembly GCA_949709985.1. NCBI lineage: Eukaryota > Metazoa > Arthropoda > Insecta > Lepidoptera > Psychidae > Luffia > Luffia ferchaultella. Next base: position 7,102,798 of record OX453266.1, read on the forward strand.
GTTGGAAATCCAAAAACTCGTCAGGAAGGCACACCCAGGAGCTGACACCAAGATGGTAGACACAAATATTGTTCAAGCATTTGTCGACGGAATCAAAGTCCTGGAGGTCAGGGCTGCAGTGAGGCTTCGTCGCCATACTTCACTAAAGGAAGCATTGGCGCATGCGTTGGAGGTCGAGGCTGTTCGCCATGACATACAGTAGACCCATAAGATCCGCGTGGTCTCTGAAGAAGTCAAGGAGGTTAAGGCTCCTACGAAGAGAAGTTCTGGAGCCATGTGCTACAAGTGCGGCGAGAGGGGCCATCTTCAGCTCAACTGCCCGCAGAAGATGACCCAGATATCAAGGATGAAAAGGATCGAGCAACAAATAGAGGAGCTGAAGAAGCAAGGAACTTTGTCTCCTGCTCGGATGCTGGTGAAACTGCCACCAGCTGGAAAGAAAAAGTGTAATTCGATGACAGGCGCAGACTCTGCAAACAGCAACAACTACGGATTCGTGACTGAGCTACTCGATGACTGCAAGAGTAATCTGACTTATTCGCAAGGCATGAAAGCTAAGAAGTTTTTACAGCGCTACGCGAATATCTTCTCCAGTCAAGAAGGGGACCTTGGAAGAACGTCGATGGTTCAGCACAGGATAGATACCGGAAGCGAGAGACCAATTCGTCAACGAGCAAGACGGATACCAATTGCAAAGGAAAAAGAAGTTGAAGGTCTTTTGGAGGACATGAGAAAAAATAAGATTATTGAACCGTCTGCAAGTCCATGGTGCTCACCTGTGGTATTAGTAAAGAAGAAAGATGGTAGCACGAGATTTTGTGTGGACTATAGGCGTCTCAATGATGTCACTAAGAAGGACTGTTACCCGTTACCTCGAATCGACGACACCTTGGATACCTTGAGTGGCATGAAATGGTTTTCGACCTTAGACCTGAAATCTGGATACTGGCAGGTGGAAATTCATCCAAAAGACAAGGAGAAGATAGCTTTCTCGACCGGTAAAGGTTTATGGCAATTTAACGTCATGCCCTTCGGATTGTGCAACGCACCTGCCACATTTGAGCGGCTCATGGAGTGTGTACTGGCAGGCTTAGTTGGAGAGGCTTGCTTAGTCTATTTGGATGACGTCATTATTGTCGGCCGTGACTTCGAAGACCATTTGCGAAACTTGGAGCGAGTTTTCGCCAAAATAGAGGGAACCAAATTAAAGTTGAACCCGAAAAAGTGTCGTTTATTCAGGAGTGAGGTCAATTATCTCGGCCATGTTATCTCCAGTAATGGAATCCAGACAGACCCGGAGAAACTGGAAGCGGTTCAAAAATGGCCTACCCCTAAGGACAAAACGGAAGTGCGGGCATTCCTCGGCCTATGCTCATACTACAGGCGTTTTGTTAAGGGATTCTCAGAGATAGCCAAGCCATTACATCGGCTGACAGAAGATAAACGACAATTTAGTTGGGATGAGACTTGTGAAGATTCTTTTCAGAAACTGAAGAAACATCTGTGTGAAACACCAATCCTGGGGTATCCACAAACTGAAGGTCTGTTTATAGTTGACACGGACGCAAGCAACACAGCCATTGGAGGGGTGTTATCTCAAAAACAGGGCGAGAGAGAAGTTGTTATTGCATATTTCAGCAAATCTTTATCTAGGCCAGAGAGAAACTACTGTGTGACAAGAAGAGAACTCTTGGCTGTTGTAAAGACGCTACAACATTTCAACAAATACCTCATCGGGAGACAGTTTCTACTGCGAACTGATTACGCAGCCTTGAAGTGGCTACTGCAATTCAAGAACCCGGAAGGTCAAGTGGCTCGATGGATTGAACAGCTCCAAGAGTATGACTTCAATACGGAACACCGCAGCGGAAAGACGCATGGGAATGCCGACACACTCTCACGAAGGCCGTGTTCGGAAGACTGCAAACATTGTGTTAAGCAGGAATCTAAGGAAGTAACATTAAAGCTAACGAGAACAAGTCCTTTGGGTCTCTGGGAGAATGATGCTATGAGGGAGGCTTAAGAAAGAGATGACGACCTTCGGCACATCATCACATGGAAGAAACGGGGTGACCTAAAACCGACCTGGAGTGAGGTTGCACCCACTGGCGCTGTCACTAAGGCGTACTGGGCGCAATGGGACAGTCTGATACTCCAAAACGGAATACTCTACCGGAAATGGGAGAAGACTAACGGCAGAGAGTTCCATCTTCAGATAATTGTCCCAAGAACGAGAGTACCAGATGTTCTCCGTGAAATACATGATGACATATCAGGAGGTCATCTAGGTGTCAAGAGGACGTTAACAAAAGTACGAGAACGATTCTACTGGTTGCATTGTCGAGATGATGTACAGGATTGGTGCCGCAAATGTACTACGTGCGCTGCTGTGAAAGGACCACAGACCAGGAGCCGTGGGAACCTGCGGTTGTATAACGTCGGTGCACCGTGGGAACGAATTGCAGTTGACGTAGCTGGGCCATTTCCTGTAACGGAATCGGGAAACAAGTATTTTATGGTCGTCATTGACTACTTCACCAAATGGCCCGAAGTGTTCGCCATACCAAACCAAGAAGCTACAACAGTCGCTTCTAAGTTAGTCGAAGAAGTGATATGTCGCTTTGGTGTGCCTCTAGAAATCCATTCTGATCAGGGCAGGAACTTCGAATCGCAAGTATTCCAGGAAGTGTGCAGAATTTTGGGCATGCATAAGACGAGGACTACCGCGTACCATCCACAGTCTGATGGAATGGTTGAGAGGTTTAACCAGACCCTTGAGAGGTATTTGGCGAAATTGGTAGACGACAAACAAAAGGATTGGGACAAGTATATACCACTCTTCCTTCTGTCGTACCGAACCGCCGAGCATGAGAGCATAAAAGCTACCCCGGCGTATGTCAATTACGGTAGAGAACTACGAATACCAGTAGACCTATTGGCAGGAGGGTCACCGGAGGAACCAAAGACCGTACAAAACTATGTCTGCGATTTAAGGGATAAAATGCGATATAGACACGCCTTGGTTCGGGAAAATGGGTTACAGTCAAGTGAGAACATGAAAACCAGATACGACCGGAAATCGAACACGAGCGGCTTCGAGGAAGGGTCACTGGTGTGGCTGCATAACCCAACTCGCCGGAAAGGAAAATCTCCAAAGTTGCAGACCAAGTGGGACGGTCCATACAAAGTGGGTCCCCGACTGAATGATGTGACTTATAGGATTCAAAGGCAACCTAGAGGGACATTCAAAGTGGTACACATAGACCGTCTGGCGCGCTACCATGGCAGTAACAACGATGCTCGGGACGAGCACCTCTAAGAAGGGAGTAGTGTTACGAACGGACAGAGTAATGACCGCCATCTAGCGTCAACCAGTGAAACCACTTTGTAGAAGGGTTTTACAAGAAGGACAACATGAAACCCCTACTCAATACTAGATGGCGTTGGAGGAAAGAACCGCGGGGCTTTCTGGAACTATTTAGTGATTTCTGGAACGCTCGAGAAGGTTCTTACGACTCATATAAATAGCCGCAGAAGCGTGAGCGATCTCAGTTCATTTTTGGGCTACGATTAAGCGACTACAAAGCGAAACTAGTGATACACAAGTGAAACCTACGACTTGGCTACGACCTAATACATCGTGAGTGCTTAGTGTTTGGACTTAGTGCTTTGTGTTGGACCTAGTGTAGTGAATAAAGTCTTCAAAAGAGTCAGCAGGTCTTTTATCTCCAAGTTCGACGAACTTTAACACGTAACAATATGATGAAAACCGTATTAAAATCCGTTGCGTAGTTTATAGAACTAAACGTACAATGAAATAGACGTGAATGACGACTTTGGTTTAAACAATTTTGTGCAAGAGATTTTTTCGAGTGTATTTAAAAAAACCTTGAAATCATTTTTTAAGACCTATCGTTTGGTACCTCCCGCGTTAGTATACGATGAATTTTTTTTTCGTACTTCAGTTACATGTATGGCGACCTATCCCAAATTTTTTTTTTCTTATTTTCACTACGTCATTGTGTAGCGATTTATAGTTTACACCTACCTTCCGAATTTCATCTATACATTGTCAATAGTTTCCGAGAAAAACCGACAGACAGACGGACGCACGGACGGATATGGTGAAACTATAAGGGTTCCTTTCTTGCCATTTGGCTACGGAACCCTAAAAAACCATTCATTGTAGTATAACAATAAGTTTGTTTTTCTATTTGTTTATAAGTTGAAATATTTTCTGTTGTTTTTAGAATAATTTAGTCAAAATTAAGATTATGATTTCTAACGCATAAAATAATAAAATATACAGTTTACTTTTCTTAATTTATGGCATAAAAAGCTTCTTTTCGGAATAATGAGAACAACTGCGATAGTAGAGCAGTCGTAAGACAACATTCAAAACTGTATAGCGTATTTGTCTTATTTTGGTGCTAGCCGGTCAAAGACCTTTGACCGAACCCAAAAAATCTTATCGCAGCAATCCGAGCGATCCCGAACGAGTTTCGCTATCGGCAACTAAAGTAGATATATGAAGATCATTCTTGTATGAACCGTCGACTTGTACGCTGGTCAAATGCTTTTAAAATATTTCCTTTTCTTCTTTGTTCGTGTTTGCTAACATTGTTTAAATGCCGCGCTAAATATACCGTAATTAAATACCGTAAATACCGTAATGTGCATATACGTTTAAATTAAATTAGGGGCCGTCCATTAATCACGTGATCTTTTTTTAAGCATTTTTTAACCCCCCCTTCCCCTTGGTGATACATGGTGAGGTTTAAGACTACCCCCCACCCCCACCCAACATCACTTGTATTATTAGTACCTATCTACAAAAATTCTTAAATTTTTTAGAATATTTTAGAATATTATCTTAAATACGAGTATAAAGTATAATCTTATTTTATTCTGAAATTAAGGACCATGATAAAAATGTCTAGACAGAAAAGTTGCAGGTTGTTTTTGATTGGTATAAAAATAATAAACGAATGGTGTACACTACATGCCGCTTTTCGATTTAAAAATAGCGCGTTTGAAAAAATAAATACACGTGATATCTTACTACACCCCCCTCCCCCCTTGTGACATTTCGTGATTTTTGTCAATCCCCTCCCCCCCTTTCAAGCCTCACGTGATTAATGGACGGCCCCTTACTCGCCCGCGAACTAACACGCCTGATATAATGTAAGTAGGTACCTACATGCCAAAACGAAATTGAAGGATAGTGTTCAAACTAAAGTTTATTATTAGAAATTCTACCGAGCTATGATATTATAATTACAAGAAAAAAAAAAACATGATTTAGCCAGACATGACTTTAACTAAAGCATTAAAAGGTAATAATTAACAAATAATTGCGTAATAACGTAAACGTGTCACGAGAAATAACGTACAATGTGTGTCAAGTGTAAAACACATAGGCTGATAACGTGTGTGAGATTGGAATTTCAGTGAAAGATGACCCATCAAATGGATACATATAACGTGTGGTGGTATTGTGTTACGTTATCAGTATTACTTGACGACCGCTTAGCCTAGTGGGTAGTGACCCTGCCTACGGGGCTGGAGGTCCCGGGTTCGAATCCCAGGTCGGGTCAGTATTAATATGATGGATATTGATACTGGTACCGGGCAGTGGCGGTCACTCATAATAACACGATTCCTTTCGAGTTACCTTTTGAATTGACGTGATTCATAAACATTAATAATAAACTGATAATTCAAATCATAGCGCGCGGCGTGGTGCGGCGCTCTGTGTACGTAAACACGTGTGTGTGTAAACCGATGCGACGGTGTAATTACAATCATCACATTTAAAATCAGTTTCAATAATTCATAGTTAATATGAACTTTATTGCATATGTAATAAGGTGCCTTTTACTTAATGTCTTTATAGGTAACTCCATTTGAAACAGGACGACGTTACGCGGCCAAATTAAGACGCCTTCATACACCGCTATCTTATTAAAAGCAGCACACTCCGTGGTTTGAGAATATATATTTGGCTGTCGTATAGCACACAGCTGCTCATTCGTTACAAGTAACACGTCTTAAACCGAGTTATTTTGGCTAATTTTCTTTGAAATATGTTCGTTCACTGATTGGTATTGAGTGAACCAGATATCAGTTATGTATTTAAGAACGAACTTAAACAATTCATAACGGCTACTGGACTGGTTGCTGGTTGACTAACGTTTACATGTGCAAATATTTGAAAATTTATTTTAATTAATGATTGCTGGTTGATTTAGTGATAAAGTGTGTGAGTCTTAGATAATTAACGTACATATTTTGAGTGGCGTTCGTAATATCTGTAAATAGTTATCTTATTTTTGCAAATAAACAAATTTTTCCTACGCAAGTACAACTTTTTTATTAAGTTAGATAGGTAGGTACGTAAGTAGGTAGGTAAGTAGGTACGTAAATAACGAAATATGGCTCTTATAGCAATAGAATGTTGTTCAGTGGATTTTTTATTAAATCCTGCAACCGAATTTCCAAAATTATCTTTTAGTCAAAAACAAAGAATTTTAGAAATTGGGCGCGCTAAACCAAATTTACGGATAGATTATAAAAGGAAAGATGGTTTTACGAAGCATTTTCATTTATCAATGTACGATAAATACAATTGGCTTACCGGAAGTTGCAAGTTAAATAAACTGTATTGTTTTCCATGTTTATTATTTTCTAATTCATGCAGTGTTTGGAGTAAAACGGGGTTTACGGATATAAATAATCTTGCCAATTCTACAAAAAAACATATTCATACTGAAAAACATATCCGCAGTTGTCTTAACTTGCACGAATTTGGTACGATAAGAATTGAAACGTCGCTTGTAAATTCATTTTCTGTACATAAACAAAAAGTAAAACGAAATCGCGAAATTATGAAAAGATTAATCGATACCGTTGTGCTTTTAGGTAAACAAGAATTATCCTTCCGTGGTAATGACGAAAAACAGTATTCAGACAATCGTGGTAATTATGTAGAAACATTATTGTTTTTAAAAAGTTATGATTCTATTTTAGAGACCCATTTTGATATATGTTCAGAAAGTCGTAACGGAATTTTTTCGGGCTTATCAAATCATATTCAAAATGATCTAATAGAAAGCGTCGCGGCCGTTATAAAACATGAAATAAAACGTGAAATTTCTAAAACCGATTTTATTTCAATAATGATCGACGAAACTCCAGATAATAGTCACCGCGAACAAGTTACAGTTGTTTTCAGGTATTTAACTGAAACTGGTGTAGAGGAACGATTTGTAGGGTTTCAGGATGTCAGTAGAAGTATGGACGCGGAAATTTTAAGCAAAGTTGTTTTAGATCATACAGAAGAATATAACTGTATGCAAAAATTGATAGGTCAAACGTACGATGGCGCGTCGGTAATGACTGGTTCCGTAACTGGTGTTAAAACTAGAGTCCAAGAAAAATGCCCTATGGCAATCTTTGTTCCATGTTATGCTCACATTCTAAATCTTGTTTTATCGCGGTCAACTGAAAATATTCCGGAATGTAAAACTTTTTTCGGGGCCTTAAATAATTTGATTCGATTTTTTAATAAATCTACCAAAAGATCGTATCTTTTAAAGTGCATCGCGGAACGCCGTTTGCCTGGAGTAGCAGAAACTCGTTGGCAATATAATTCGCGTATTGTTAACGTAATTTTAAATTGCAAACCGGATATAATTAAAACTCTAGACAATCCACAAGATATTAGAAAATCCACAAGACTGGGATAAAGACAGTTTATTTCTCGCGGAAAATATTTTAACAAAATTGACCGAATTCGAATTTTGTTTTTTGTTGAATATTTTTTCAGAAATATTTGGACGATCAGATATTTTGTTTGCGCTCATTCAAAATAAACAAGTAGATATTGAAATTGCTAATAAGGAAATCAAATCATTTCGGTCATGGTTATGCAATGAAATGTTAAATAAATTTGATTCGATTTACGATGAACTGTCAAAATCCTTAGAACCGCCGCGTAAACGTCGCCGTCAAACACAAGGTATCGATACTAAAACCGCTTTTAAAAGACTTTTTCGTGAAATAATCGATAATATCAATATGCAAATTAATGACCGATATAATTCATTCGACCAATTAGAATTTTTGGATTTAGTAAACAAATCAAAATACGATAGTTACGGTACATTTCCCGATAGTAAAATCAATCTTTTAAATCGACAATTCCCTAAATTGTTTGATTACAACGCTTTAAAAATGAGCTAAAAGTCATATATTCATCGCAATCGTTACGTCAATTAGATGTCTATGAATTATTGTTTCATCTTAAACAGCCAACTTTAAAAGATGCTTTCCAACAAACATTACAATTGTGTAAATTAATTGTGACACTGCCGTTCAGTGTTGCGTCCCCAGAACGATCTTTTTCGGCATTAAAACGCATACATACCTATTGTAGAAATACTCATAGCGAACAAAGGTTGTCCAATTTGGCTTTAATATCTATTGAAAAACACTTGTTATTAAAACTAAAAGGTAAGGAAAATTTTTATGACAATGTATTATCACATTTTGTTCAAAAAGATAGAAGAATAGCTTTAGAATATAAATAGGCGAAAGAGATAGAGAGCAGGTTAAAAAATGTCTCTGTTAGGTATGTCAAACAAAATATATACGTTTCTTCAACTAAAACACTACAAAATTTGTTGAGCACATTCCAATAGTCGCCCATGCTGCTATATTTACTATACATTACAATGTATAGTCAAAAAAGGCTTTTTTCAAAGCCGCTACTCAATCAATTGTTTCTAATGACGCTCTACGTCTTTTCTGGACCAAAGACAACCATGTCTTCGAAGAAGATGAGCTATAGGAGGCAAGGAATCATTTTCATCACGGTAAGAAATTATATTTTAAGTGTTAAATATTTTCAAATACCATAAAACATCCCAATATGAACAACGGGTGTATGTATAATGGCCTAGATTAACGCGGCCGGCTTCCCTTGGTACAGAGGTCACCGCACGTCACTGGTACCGGGTCTTGGTTGTTATATGTATGTGGTGTCTTCGCAAAAATATTTATATATGTATATTTATAAAGAATATTTAAGTATGTATATCAGTTGTCTAGTGACCCATAACACAAGCATAATACTTGCTTACTTTGGGACTAGATGACGCTGTGTGGAAAGTCCGATGCATTATTATTATTATTATTATTATTATTATTACTCTGATTATAGAACATCCGGACGTGGCATAGCGAACTAACTAGTATGTCAGCTTGTTATGCATATCATAGTATACACACTCACATCATAGTATGTCTATCAATCGCCTTTGTATACGGCGAAATTCCACTGACACTTTCGCCGCCATTCATTGGTTGTTCAGTGACAGTCAGTCTAGAATTTTTAATACGTCTATCGATAGATCACTGCAGAAAAATAAAATATGCATTAATCTTGATTAATGCATATTTTATTTCACACGCACATGTTCTCATGACAACTTGTTAATTTCATTTGTAAATCTTAATCCTCACGTCGTTGTCATTACTGACTAATCTAACTGACATTTTGGTCCTGAAGTGCACCGTCCTCCTATATATTCGAAGATTCGGACGTTCTAGCGTTTTTCAGTAAGATCATGTCTAATTGATAGTCGCTTGTCTTACACGGTACTTTCTGGAACCAAACTAGTAACGCGAGTATGTCTATTTTCGGCGTCTAGAATGTGCACGTAACATTCCCTACTGGAAACTAGAAATTCTGAACCCACCTGTAACCCCTCAAATATTTCATAGATAAGTAGGAAAAAACAATTTTTACAGCATTGAGGTATAGCAATTTTGTGTCGCATCCTCTGGAGGCAACATTAAATAAATTTTGTATAAAAACACGAATACCAATCTCCACGAGGCGAGCGTGAGGCATGCGTTCGGGTGCATGCGAATATCGTAGCAAACACAACGAGACAGCAATCATGTCATAAAAGGTCATGATTGAGATAGAGATGATGATTTCTCTCTTGTTCTGCCCCGTCTATTTTATGCTTGCTACACAAGGGCTGGCGTGTAAAAACAAAAACCACGTTTTAGAGGTCACAAGTGATCACAGTCTCGACCGTTGTATTAATAGAACATGGAATTATTTCTAGGCACCAGGGTCATATTTTTAGTTTTAGCACAAACTTTCCCTATCAAGTCAGTTCAAGCAGTAATCTAGCAGTTTTCTCCTTTTAAGGATCATCGACGACGCCACGATCGACGCTAATAAAATTAATCTCAATTCAAGATATGCAAGATATTCTATCATTAGAAAATATCGTATAATTATCACATTTTAGATTAGGTAAAGGTAAGATTATAATATATAAATATAATAAAGCGAAATAAATAACATCAGATTGTATTTCCATCTTTATTTATATAGACATACTGACTTAGATTTCGTAACACACTGTCAACGTGGTAAGGTACTATTCATAAGTGATGATAGCTTATCAGTTTACAACTTTATCAACGCGAAACATGGTGTCGCGACTTGGCCATCCATCAGTCTGTCACATGTGTCACCTTGAATACCAGCGGTTACTAGCTTCGGACCTTGGATGTCATAAAGAAGGAGATACCGCTTCGTAACTATAAAGATATAAACAAAAAAGTACTCCTAGATATACCTTGAGGTTCTACGATCGTTGCAATGTTGTTTCTTGTAGCGAAAGAGAGAATGATATGAACATGAATATTTACATTTAGGAATATTAATTTTAATAAATACAGAATATCCTTTGAGGCCAGTGCAATATTTTGTTTACTTGGGGATGCCGAGGACTACCATGTAACAATAAAAATACTGTTTGTATTTATCGACATTTCTTCACCAGAATATTCGGTGAAAAACTGAGTAATTACTTAATTCTAATGAGATCTTTCTGGGAAGCGTCTGATCAGCCCCACCTAGTACCAGTAGCGCATGTAGTAAGGGAGGCTGAGCTTCACATAAATCAACTGATTACCCACAACAATCTCGATTATAAAAACTTTTTCATAAAATTATTCGAGAGCTATGTTGCCTATTGGTTAATTTATATAAACTCAAAAACTTTACAATAAACTTTATGATAGTAATTTTATGTTTAGTGAACGTACCATCTCTGATCAGTGGCGCGATTAAGTCAACTAAGGCTAGAAATAACTTATCTTCACCAGCGTCGTACATTGCGTAGTTTCAGCGAAGACAGCCAGATAATTATTAACCCATGCAGCAATGGACTACGCTCTCATTTGTAAACGCAGAGGTAAGTGACTTCCTAGCCTCGCTGCTCGAATCCGCCGAATCACGTAACTCGAGTCGCATATTTCCGAAATACATCTGCTTTCTTTTCAGTTATATTTTTATAACGACCGAGTTTAACCGTCGATTTCATACCAATGTAAAAACTTAAGAAAATTTACCTTCCATGTATATTATTTTATATTTTACTCCACCATAAATTTACGTAATCCACGTAGAATTGAAGTGCATATTAGTAGTTTGTGTCGCTGTGAACAATAATTGTGAGCGAAATAAACCATAAATGACTGCCGCGCGTTTTGCTGACAATCAGAACCTAGCATTAGCGGTTATAACAATCTACTCGTAAATATTAAAAAAAAAATTAAAACTCATTTATAAGAAAAGCTTTTTAACAGACCTCCCATAACCGAGAAGTCCAATCGCTTGTTGTAAGAAACATGCATTCCATGCATAATACTAAATAATTTTTGAATAGACCGCCTTTTGTTTAACTTATTTGCAAAATAGGCCATGCAATATTTGAAAATGTCCTAGTATTGTTTTAAATATCTTCCATAGTTTAATTTGTCTTTGTGTTTGATAATTGAAGTGTTTATTTAACATAAGCTGCACTTAAAGTGTAATTCTCATTGTTTTTCAGGACGCAAAATTTTAATTGTAGTCTTTTCATGAAAATTGTTCTGTTAACTGTTAACAATTTCAACATGGAATTCGCTGACATTAGGAAAAGATCTACAATTACGTTATACTTAGTGTTTCTTAACTTGAATTTTGGCAATACCTATAGCTGGAGATGCACCGAATTGTAAACTGACGAAATACGAAACAATAACATAGACATAGCAAACCACAGACAAGTCAACCTTATAGACCACGCTTTGACAGGGAGTAGCATTCGCCAAGGCTATGTAGTGACACTACATAACTACGTCTCTTGTGAGCGGTCAGTTGGAAGCACGTCGGAAGCCATTAAATTGTCAATTTTGAACGAGCCAATGAAAACTAGCCGACCTCTCCCCGCACCCCGCCACTTTTTGGCGATTTCGTTTTCGTACTGACGTTTATTAAAGCGTGGTCTATAGGTTGACTGATCTGTGTAGCAAACAAAGACATAGCACTATTATATTCAATCTATTAGACGACTTCGATAACGCTCCGTGACTGGTGATTTTATGCTGATTGGTCCAAGTGCAAGTAAATAATGCTATTGTTTTCAATTGTAATTCTTAAACTAAAACTAAGCACCGGTATGAGGTAATGCAGTTCCATGCAAAATTCTTTTTCAGGTTAGTCTTCGTGTTAGAAAATAATCATATAGCAACTAAATAGCAACATGGACTTCTCTCCACTTCTAGAGGAATACATATTGCGGTTCCTTGGATCTTCTCACGTACACATAATTTAATCAAGATTAATTTGTGTCATATTCAATCTGCTGAGAATACCTTCATCAGGTAATCTTGTAAATTGTATAATTCCAATTTAAGTAGTACTGACATATTTAATAACTCTATACTTAGTTGCATAAACCGAAAGCGTTTAAACTTCTTTGTATCAATAATTATCGTTTAATAGGTATAACATATACACATTATAGATATATATCCTATTTTATGTAACTCTTGTATTGTATTCTATTTGAATATTTTATGGAACTCTTTGTCTATAAGTACGGGTATCTTCAATTTGTGTTATTGTTTGCATGTGACTGCATGTTTAATATTAAAAATAAAAATAACACACACAATCACAACAAGGTCTAGGTCCCAAACTAAGCATTAGCTTGTATTTTGGGTACCAAGCGAAGACACCACATACATATAACAACCAAGTCCCGGTGCCAGTATTAATATTCATCATATAAATACTGACCCGACCTGGGATTCGAACCCGGTACCTCCAGCTTCGCAGGCAGGGTCGCTGCCCACTAGGCTAAGCGGTCGTTTCCTGATAAATAAATAGATTAATTAATATACATATTCAATCAAATATATCAGTTAGTATAATATAGTAAATAATAAATGAATTAATGTTAGCTCATCATCACTGCACCTTATACCTTCACTACTAGTACCTACAACCTGTCTTTTGACGAGTTTTCTACCTAAACGTAAGTTTTATCAACTGCGATTTGTTATCGTACATATACAGTCAACGATTTAAAAAATTGATTAAACACAACCGTGGAATTGCAAGTAGGCAAACGTATTTGAGAAAATAAAGGTACATAATATTTGTATCTCTTTACATTTACACTAATATTATAAACAGGTTAAGTTCGTTTTCCCTCACCGATATTTATAGTAGACCTTCAGGGTGAATATAGGCTATAATAGGGTGATCATCATCATCAGCCCGTGTCTCTCCGTTGCAGGATATAGACTTCTCCCAAGGCTCGGCACCACACTCGAATTTCCGCCTTTGACCTCCATATAATACGGTATTTCACTACTATTAAATATATTATATTTATCAAGAAAATATAAAAATAGACTATAAACGATAACAAAATTATGTTCGGTTGAAGAATATGGAAATTAAAAGCTATTAAAATTGTATCTCTGTCTCTTTCTTGCAAAACTAAATTTAACATTATTTTAAATGACCTGACGTCACACATAGGTACGCCGTGCGGTGTTGCCCTCTCTGTCTAACAGGATATTTTAAACATTCGTAACTTTGTTAATAATGATTTATTTTTTAAAATTCTTTCACTGTTAACATATATTTAGAAAAATCTTATTTTATAAAATAATTTAAAAGAAATAGTCAACTAGCCCATTCTGACTGTCAGGTCTCTTTGTTCGGGCAAATTTCCGGTGGCTGAACCGATTTTGATTGATCTTTCATTGGTAATAACACAGAAAAGTCGGTTTGTGATTTCAAAATCAAGAATCTTTCTTTAAAGCTCATACGAAACTAGGCTACGTTTTTCATGAAAATATTCGTATAACGTATACATACATGACAACAACGTCTAGGCCCCAAACTAAGCATTAGCTTGTGCTTTGGGTACCAAGCGAAGACACCACTAGGCTAAGCGGTCGCCTATTCATCTATTCTTTACATATAATTAAACTAGAAGAGTCCGTGATTTCAAAATGAAAGCTTCTTCTTAATATGTGCTTATTTATCGTATGACTCTCACTTCAGTTTTGAAATGATAAGCGAAGAGCCAAGAAAAGTGATTAATATAAAATAGGACGAAAAGCAATGGATCTACCCCTTATCCATTAAGAATATAAACATGTAGTCCACGCGAGCTGAGTCTCGGGCGGTCGCTATATTTAATACAATGATTCAAATAAAATGCAAGGAAGGCCAAGGCAGAACACAATGCATAATATTTCATTCAAATTGCATATTGGCATTCGTTATGTATTTTGTGACGAACCGAACGTGCATTTAAACCGTAAAATTCATCATGTATCATGGAAGAGCTTATTCACTCCCATCGATCAATTTACCAATGAAAATAATTTATTGTAAATAGATTAATTTGAAAGCTCGGCTATGTCAAATGACACAAAATATATCTAATATATAAAATTCTCGTGTCACAGTTTTAGTTGCCATACTCCTCCGAAACGGCTTGACCGATTTCGATGAAATTTTTTGTGCTTATCCGGTATCTATGAGAATCAGCCAACATCTATTTTTCATCCCCCTAAATGTTAGGGGTAGTCCACCCCTAATTTTTTTTTTTTAGACAAAATTTTTAATTTCTATTTTTTTATGATACAACATACAAAAATACATACAATCCTCAATTTTCACCCTTCTACGATCAACCCTTATTTTTTAATAGCCATTTTAGTAATTTTATAATTGCATAACTAAATATTATTTCGCAAAAGTGTAATTTATTTAATTAAGACTGACAGAAATTGTTGAAACGATAAATATTTGTGTTACGGGAACGAAAACGGGAAAGGGAAGAACGGGAAAGAGTTAAGACTGAAATAAAAAAGTTGTACTTGATGAGAATGGAAACAAAAAGGAAATGAGACCAGGGCCAGGAACGGAAACGATAAAATATTTATGCGATGGGAACAAAACGGGAAAGGGAAGAACGGGAATGAGTTAAGACGGAGATAAAAAAGTTATTTTTGATGAGAATAGAAACGAAAACGAAGCTACACTAGGGCCAAGAACAGAAATAATAAAGTATTTTTGCGATGGGAACGAAAAAATGAAAGGAAGAACGGGAATGAGACAAGACTGAGATAAAAAAAGTGATTCTTATGAGAAACGAATACTACCCGTGCGAAGCCGGGACGGGCCGCTAGTAAATTTATAAAATATACAAAGTTGTAATAAATTATTCCGATTCGGAATATAAGTCCTTATTCTTGTAGTGAATTACAACTTTTAAGCTTTACTTGATTACTGTAAAAACAAACACTTTAAAAGTAAGAAATGATACTTGTTTATTAAATTTTTAAATTGTTTTTGATGCACAAAGGCGTTGATGACTTATAACACTTCCTTCACTGCATCAGCCTATTTTTACCGCACTGCAGGGGCTTAGGCCTCCCCCAGAGTGAGGGGGCTTGGAGCTTAAATCCACCACGCTGCTCCACTGCGGATTGGGGATTGTAAGGACCGCCATCTATTGACAGCACCCGGGACCAACTGCTTAACATGCTCTCCGAGGCACGGAGTCAGTGATAGTTATGCACTTAAGTCAGCAAAACTCATTGGTACCCGCCCGGGTTCGAACCATGGCCCTATGGCCTTATAAATTTAAGACAGGTTCGTTTCGCTTTGGGCTATCACGACACACACATTTATATCAAACTTATACCAAATACGGAGTATCTATATTTTGCTGTAAGATAACATGAAAGATTCGAACTGATGTTGGTAATGACTTTGCTAAGCGGTGGCCAACGTCTGTACATATAAGCATAAAAAATCACTTGAAAATTTAGTAAATAGAAATTATTTTAGACTTTTATGTGTTTAAAAATAATTAATTTTTTCTTCAAGCCTTTTAAACTTATACTTTTTTTTAAAAAAAAAAAATCTTGGGGGAAATATATTTTCTTTTTACCTAAAAACCATTGAGATTAAATCAGCTTTCAAATTTTGCCAAACTTATAATACCGGTTGTTTTTCTTTTTAAGTATTTTAGAGCTTTTCTTCCTTATAAAATAACCGATTATTTGCCTTTCTGTAGTAATTGAACGAAATAGACAGCAGAAATATTTTGTTACTCTAAGCTAAGCATTCTGTCAACTGAAACTTTCTATTCGTGACCAAGAAAGAAATACACTTAGCCATCACAATCGCAAATCCATCCGGAAGTTGTTTAGTGGACATAGAAAAATGTCATGAAATAAACAATAATCAATAAATGGAACGGAACGGTGGTTTAACACAAAGAATTCGTTATAGACAATTGTGTAATAAATAAACAGTCTGCGAGGTCGCTGTGACCTCAATTTTTTGTAATTTCTGGATTCAGGGGCGCCGTGACAAACTTTTCGCTTCATTAGATGTGTATAATCATTTTATTAGAACATCGCAAAAATGATAAGGTCTTTATTTGTCTACCCTACAAAACACAATTTTTATGTATAAATACACTGAACTATCAGTGTAGCCCGTCGTAAAATTTGTCAACGTATCCTGTTAAAAACGATTTTCGTTGAAAGTCTGTTAAGTGCGGCATCTTAATTTTGTCGGATTTTTTCATCCACGGTTGAAAGGTGAAAAGAGGATGACACATGTTACCGATGTTAGGAGCTTATATATCCTGCAAAATATTTACCTTATGAAAAAGTCACTAAATATGGAAATTATGGGAATTTCTAAGATTTGTTTGATGGATCACTCACGATTGGATACCGAATTTTTTTTTCCATGTCTTAGGAATGGAGATTCACCCCTGAATCAATTATTTTTCATAATTTATATACAGAATTGTATGTTGGTTTACATGGGACGCCGATGAAAGTCCATCAGGATTGATGGAAAGATGGCGTAAATGTAGGTAAGCCTGGCACATACAGACAGACGGATATGATGAAATTATGAGGGTTCTGCTTTTGCCATCTGGTTCCGGAACTCTACAAACAGCCGCTCATAACCTACTTGAATGTGACAGTCTACCGCCATCACCAAACTTCTTTACTCAATGACAAGGAGGGATTGTACTCCAGTAAGGAGGCATCACAGCGATCGCGATAGTTAAATATTAAAAATAGTTCAGGAAGTATGAGACTAACACACAGATTTTATGTTAGAAATCTATTACTCAATATTAGTAAACTTGCCATTTAACAAATTTCATCCTAGATATGGGGGAAACGGTACTTTTTTTTGTAAAACAGTTATGGAGAAATTTTCGAAAATTTGGACCATACGATGCCTCACATGCCCCTGCATCTTTTGACACCACTGCTTTTCGTCTACCATCATAAAATATAAAAGTGCACGTTACCAAGTTCAAGTATGTTATGTCAAAAAACAGTGACAGGTAGGCAGACGTAAAAGTGATCTTATAAGAGTACCTACCGTTTCGTTTTAATAATAAACCGTTTATCTATCGTTTTTTTTTCTTTTAAATAAATTATTATTTCATTAATTTCTTTTTGCTATACGTAACCCTAAAAACCGTTTCCGTTGACAATACGTTGTAACAGAGTGACTGTCATTTCGAGAATCGTCATTGTTAATTGAGGAATTGGTTCCGCGACGCGCGACCTCATGTCTGCTATGCAGCCTTCCGGGTGTAACTTTGTCAATAATACCACACACATCATGGAAACCATTGGAAAAAAATACATCATTACTTGAGGATATTTGAAAAAAAAATTTATTCCAATGTTATCTTACCATGAATAAAATTTTGAACTCTTCTATCATCAAAGACACAGTAAATATATAGCTATATATACAGGTTGAGGTTTTAATGACCAGCCAAATTTTAATATAATGACCTTTGATAAAAATCCGTTGGCCGTCTTGTTCCGTTTTAGTATCGTTGAATAGGAAAATAAATATCCAGTTAAGATTACGTAAAACTTTCCCAAAACTACCAATATTACTAGTCACCGTTCACGAGTGGGCCAGTGCACGTGCACGCGCCCCGCCCATATGCCCCATGCCCCGCCCTTTCGTATGTAAGTAGAAGGTAGCCAATTTTGTTAAAAATATTTAGGATGTAATTATTGATTATGTATATTTGACCTATATTTTTATTTATGTAATGAGGTCTATTGGTGATTCCTAACATCTAGAAAAATTTTGGCTGGTGACTAAAATCTCACCCTGTATACGTATCAAAATATTAGAAAGAGAGTAAAGTTCTATAGAGTGTCACTGAAAGTTACTTAGTGGAAGTCCTGTATCATCGTGGTTTCTTGTGCAGTTTCGAATCTTGCATTATCGTAAAGCAATAATGGTTGATGATCGATTGACCAGTCGGCTGTTGTTTTTCTAATTTAGCCAATTTGATGCAAATAGGTCATTATTGTTGATATGCTAACTTCAAACGATAGTGTTTATTTTGCAGTAGATTGGTACAGTGAACTTCCACGATGGCTTGCGATTCTTCATTATTGACTTCACTAACTGGACTACCTCTTGGTTCATTTTTCAAGTTCAAAAATTTCAACTACGAAAACGCGTAAACAAAAAACACATGGACATTAGTCATGTTTCCTCCAAACAGCATTTATGTATAAGCTCTATCTGTTACGTTAGAGCCAGTACGTAGCTCGTATTCAAAAAAGTTAAACGAAAGCTCAGTTACTGAAGTAGATTGATTGTATTGTAATTAAATCTATATGCAAATCGGTTAATTGGTTGCAAAACATGACACCTATTATGGCTATACGAGCCAACTCTATTTTACAAATGACTTTTCTATTTACGACATATAGTGTAACCTTATACGACATACACGTTTTCCTCCCTAAGAGACCTCAACAGTATAAAAGCAATTTAATAGATCGACTTTCATTAGTACAACCTTGGCAATAGCTGTCCCAAATTATTGTTGCAGAACCCGACCCTTTGCGCAACGCAACTTATTTGACCACAATTCGTCGCGGGCATGGGACGTATTATTCTTCACACAATGTCTATATTATAATAGGCACACGTAAATTTAAATAATAACTATGCTCGTATGTAAAAATATATTTAGTAACATTTAATGAAATTTCGTTAGCGTAATTTGATTCTACATTGCAAAGAATTATTAATATTCGTAGCCTTCTTTTTATATCAAAGCTATTATATTTATTGTTATTTACCTTCTTGGGGTAGGGTCGCAATGTCAATGTTTCCTGATTGACTGACTGACCAACTGACCGAGTGGTTAGAGACCCTAAATGCGGAGCCAAGGGTCGCGGGTTCGATTTCCGCCTGAGACAAATATTTGTGTGCTTAAACACGTCTATTTGTTTCGTGTCTGGGTGTAAAAAGTGTTAATATGTGTATATATTATATAAAAAAAATATTTAAGTATGTATACCAGTTGTCTAGTATCCCATAATAGAAACATATAAACTCGCTCACTTTGGGACTAGATGGCGCTGTGTGGGATGTCTTAGGCATTAGGTATTATTATTGCTCAGAAGTTAAGCTGAAAAAAAAGACGATGGACTTCTCATATACTTCTTACCCCTCACATCAACACCAGCACCTTTAGCCGTGCGCACGCTTTTCCAACTCTCAGGTCAACCCATGAATAGTCCATAGGTTCGGAATGTAGTCCACTGTGAAGAATCGACAAGAAACTCGGTAGTTGTTCTATTTAATCTCGAATCTTACAATCTATCTATAATACAGATTGGGGCAAACATATAAAGACCTTCGATAAATCAAATGATTTTAACTGCCGAGAGCCGCCGTGCCCCTGCGCGCCTACCCCCCCAACCATCCTTCAGGAATTATGCCTAAATTTTAAGATTAATAGCATCGGACAGGTTGAAAAATTTATGAATAATAAAAGTTCAATTTTTTTAAGTTATTGTGCTCTATTCACGTTACTGAATCATGTAAAAAATTATGCGCAGTATAGAAAAAACTACCAGTATATCTTCAGCCGATGACAAAAATCTCATGACGTAGTACCTATACGCAATAAGGATGACGTATCCATGTGTGTAGTAATAGCTAAAATTCACTAAGACATGTCAGTAGAGTATGAACGAAAGAAACCAGTAGGTAGACTAATTCTCTGTGAATCGAAGAATGGTTGGCTACCACGTCCCCCGAAACGCCTCAGAAACATCCACAAAGATCTACATAGGTACTAGAAACGATACGGCTCTCTTGACCGGTCGCCACACAGGTGACGCGTAAGTCATCAGTGAGCGAGTAGAACTGTGTCTTATTTAATTTCAATTTTATATTAATTTCTATGCCGATTGCTACCATACCGTTACTTAACAACAGTAGCGGATAATACAAGCTCTATGTCAAATCACGATTTTATATTATTTCAATGGATTTTTAAAATTAAAATCGTTTTCCATCAGCCCTTTTTATACCCCACTACAGGGGCTTAGGCCTCCCTTCAGGATGAAGGGGCTTGGAGCTTAAATCCACCGCGCTGCTCCAATGCGGGTTGGCGGATTGTAACGACCGCCATCTATCGACAGGCACGGAGAGCACGTTATTATCGTTTTATTGCTTTTAAAATTATCTCCGTACTTCTTTGTTCCTAAAAATTAGGGCGAAAGGTACACACCTTATATTTTGAATTCGGATTCGTAGAGATACCGCGTCGCGCGTCGTGACTACAGAAATGTGAGCAAAAAATATACGCCACAGACCAAATATAAGATCACTGTGCAGTTAAATTAAGAGTACGTAACCCAGAAGAAAAATTAGTACTGGGAAAGAAAGTAAAGATAGTGAAATTACATTTCATGTGTAATTTAACAAAATATTTGTTTAAAACAATGATAATGTTCTGTCTTAATATCCTGAATCTGTAATTTTGACGTGTGAGAAATCTGTTATTCATAAAGACCAATATTCACTTACAATTAGTTACTATTCAAATTACAAATTATTTCAGCGTACTGACAGTGCTCCATTCTGTCGTGTATCATAGGAATTTTTTAGATTTGACTGAAATATTGTAACACAATCACTTTCTCTTATTTTAGTGGATAAATTATTATCCATTTATTGATACATTTAACAATTTTGCATGGGTTTACGAACGTTTCGAGGTGTGAAATGCTCCATATTCATTAATATGCTTATCTAAGATAATCACGATTTTATCTATTAAAATCGTGATGTGCGGCCTTGCTGTTACTTTATTATACTTTATGGATTATAAGTTTGCTTACATGTTTGTGTTTACAAATACACCTATAGTAACAAAAATTGTAAACTCGTAGTTAAACAACAAATATCAAAATAAACGAATATTTATTCTATCACGGTTTGTTGCGTTGCAATTACTAGCTCGGGAATTAAATACGTAAATAATAACACAGCAAATGGGGGGCCGTCAAGTTTGTAAGTTTTAGACCATTTTCGGTACGAGGTCTATCTCAAGAAGTAAACTAACTGGTCACGACGAATTTGGACTTTTTGTAAATTGTAAACTCGTAGTCAAACAACAAATACCAAAATAAACGAACATTTATTCTATCACGGTTTATGGCCTTGCGATTATTAGCTCGGAAAATAAATACGTAAATAAATAATACAAACATATTGCACGGTGGTACGGAACCCTCGGTACGTGAGTACGACTCGCACTTGATATGTTTACAGTAGCGGAAACACAGATAGAAGGACTATCTAATTATTAAAAATAACTACGAATTGAAAAAAAAAAGTAATTAAGTATCGTACAATCTTAACATGTTTTGGTGCTATATTTATATTTATGTAAGAAACACATTTGTGTCAATATTGTTACTACTGATAATTTATATGTATGACGTTGCCAGTTTTACATCGAGTCATCGTACTTGTTTTATTATCTACACTGTAGTAAAATCGAAAATAAAACTAGGCGTTGCGCGTCGTCATCGGCGCCCGCGCACGCTGTGGCCCCGTTCTCTTAAGGTTAAGGTTCCTTATTCGATGCTCGAGATACAGTTAATTATTTTGTTCGTGAAAAAAGTTTATACGTAGTAAAAACCTCAATGATTTTTATGCATTATGATTTTATGACGAAAATATATAAATCAGCTATATTTTGGCAAGATCTCACAGGTTGGCATAAAAATTTGACGTCGCAAAATATGGTCTTAAAGTTTCATCAATTTTTTTATTTGTAACTAACATTTCCATTGTACTTGGATTGTAATTTATAACTTATACTTGCAATTTTATGACGTGACATCCGCCTCATTTTTTTTTACGTCACATATGTCTTCCTGCTCAGAAGCGACTTCCGGTGGCTTATACCCACTCTCACTTTATAGAGATGGGTATCTATCTAGCTACCTAACGCAAAAAGAAGGTTATCTGTCAATCTCAAAATACTTGAAAATTACCAGATCGATTTTAACTATCTTTATCGAATCTTTGAAGACACAAAAGAATCCAGTGCACTGAGAGAACATTGCTGAAGCACATGCTGCGCAAAAACAACTTTCTCTAATGCACAGCGTTACATTTGGGCGACGCGACGCTACAAGTATATACATCCAAAAACTTTAGAAGTACTTGCTTCTACCTCCGTAATGGCGAGTCATCATCATCATCATCATCAGCCCATTTTCACCCCACTGCAGGGGCTTAGGCCTCCCCCAGGGTGAGGAGGGGGGCTTGGAGCTTAAGTCCACCACGCTGCTCCACTGCGGGTTGGGAACTGTAACGACCGCCATCTATTGACAGCGTCCGGGACCGACTGCTTAACGTGCCCTCCGAAGCACGGTGTCAGTGATATTGTGTACTTAAGTCAGAAAAACTCATTGGTACTCGCCCGGATTCGAACCATGGCGAGTGCATAGTGATAAAGCCGTTGGGTGCCGCCAGTCACTCTTTATACAGGTATAATTTTGTGGCGGAATCGTGATAAGTGTTAAAATATGTATTAGCATGTATAATAAATACAATGTTTAGAGGTGTAGCATGCATGTAGTGTATCTAACAATGACTCCACATAACCAGATTCACGTTCTGGTTTTAAATGTTCATCTCTTTCAGTGCTGCTGTTATGCCAAACTCTTTAAATTTCCAAACGAACTTTCTAGTGGCAGCAGGAGAGAAAAACTATACAAGAACACTAACTGTCTAATTCAGAAACGCTTATTTAGACCAAGAGCTAATACATATTTCAAGTAAAAATATATTTTGTCTCTTTCTTTCAAACCAAGTGTCACATGATCGAAAGACGAGGACAAACATTTTCTAACTAAATTAAGTCCAAATCAATGTTTTTGAAATGGACAGAGACAATATGGAGTGGTTCCGATTGCGTTAATAATAAAATTTACACAAAATCAAAACGAACGGGAAAGTCATGCACATCGCAGTTAAATATAACTTTGAAAACATATGATAGAGGCCTACAAGTTTTTCTTTCATTGTCGTCACCGAAACCTTTTGCATGACACGCGTATGACAGTTTCATATCGGTCTATAGTAATATGTTCGTGTGAACGTTTTGCGCGGATTGTCTCGGTCGTAGAGCATAATTTTAAATAACTATATAAATAAATCATCGTAATGTGTTTAGTTAATAATAATAATAAAAAATAAAACTAATCCAATAATCCACCCCTCGTCGCCCCCGACGCAAATGTGCCCATGACGCTCATCGCATTGCCGCGCTGAATTGCGCTATATAAATAATATTAAAGTCTAGTCCCAAACTAAGCAAAGCTTGTATTATGGGCAGCAGACATACATCAATATTCTTTGGTTTTTTATAATATATACAGATATATATATTTAGAGTAATTTTTCAAATCATTTGTAATAAACAGATAATCGTTAAAAATAAAACAAAGTATGTTTGTTACTCCTTCACGGATCTTGCCTAATATTCTATACAGATTATTCATATCTCAATGTTGAGATATTGCTAATTCTACTAAAATTATGCCTACTTGTCGGAGAGTAGCGGTAAAGACTACATGCAAGAGTAAATATTGCGCGTGCTTCGGAGTGAAACTTGCCGGTCAACAACCTCGATCTAGCAGAGGCTGCGGCGGCTTCAGACAACTGAAAATAATACTTAAATGATCCTGTCTGTTACTTGTTCAGAGTTAGGTCGCAGAATTATTAAGATGGAAAGTCTCATATTTTGAAATGATCGAAAATGGGAGCAAATTGACAAACGCAGAGATCAGTACGAATTTTACATGAGCGTCACACTTATTGAAGTGTGACGCTCATGTAAAAATCAATAGGTACATCAAGTGGCGTACATTTTTTACGTCACATCTTTGTTTTCACGACGCGGTATCTCGATGTACGTGTGTCCAGATTGGAAACTGATTGTTGGAAACCCATCAGGTGGATGCCGAATAGAACCCGTTGATTGTTTCCGGTTTCAGGTGGGTCTTCGATCACTCTGCTACATACCTAATCATCGATGTAGTTAATTCATCGATACGATATAGTAGACAGGGGAAGGGGCTGTGAGGGTGCGAGCAGGAGACATACAATCGTTTCATAGCAATAGATATATGGATATATTACCAAAGCCGAAGTAAACCGAATGTGCTCGGGGTCAACATCTAGTACCTATAACAGAGTGCAACATTCAAGACAAGTTATTCCAGTATGTTACTATGTTGTCCTTAACACAACAGGCATGATAAATTACTCAGCGTAATCTAGAAATAACAGAGCTTAACAAACGTATTAACAAAGATTAGCTAAGGATTAGTTAATTACATAATGACTTTAAACACTAGGGAATCTGTTGATTTGTAATTATTGAAGAAAAAGCAACGAGTAAATTTTGGCAGCAGCGTTTGGGGAAAGTATTTTTTAAACATACTGTCACGATCTCACGGGTTTCATGGGCTACGATTTAACTGAAATAGCGTGCCCACGTGTATTTGCAATAAATAAATTACAATAAATTTCTCGAAATATGCAAATAAATTCACACTATAAATTATCTACGTCAAACTTGACGCTTACCGATGACAGCGGCTTATTTTATTTCTCTTGTCGTTTCAGCTCCATCACTTTGCCAGTCATTAAAATCTAAAACTGCAATGGTTTCAAGTGCCTTTCTTTTATGTAGAACTGGTTCATTCCATCGAATTAATTCTACGAAACAAAAAATTTATCTAAAAACCATCATCTCTAATTACGCGCATCTATAGTAGTTTTAGTATAGAGACAAAAAAAATGAGAGAAATGAAAAAAAAAAATTTTGTTGGGCAGAATAAAATTTATCTACTGGCCGGGCCCTTAATAGACCGTAAATCTGTACCGATACACAAACAAAAGCCAAAGAGAAAAAAATAATAATAGGCGGGGGCCCAAATACTTGAAAACTATGTACCAATAGGCGAATGAAAACCAACTAGAATAAATAGAAAAATTAAAAAAATATATTTCGGCAAAAGAAAATATTGGGTAGGCACGGCCTTTCAGAAAATAGCCGAGCACTACAAAACATAATCGAACGCAATAAATAAAAAATAGTGTAATTTAACTTAAAAATTATTGAATTACGGCCCTTAACAGAAAATTCTGTACCTGCCTCCACCAAAGGAAAGAAACACTATACAAAAAGAGATAGAAAAAAAATATTGGCATAGACGGCCCTTAACTAGGAGATAACTTTGTACTAAATATAAACAAAGTAATAACGTAAGAAAAAATATTCGTCAAATTAACGTAAAAAATATATTTAATAATAGTTTATTTATTATTAATAATTAGGAATAATTTAGTATAGGATAATTGAACCAGTGATGGAACAGAAATAATCAACATCATTGCGCTTTTAGCAGCTTTGTCGTAATATTGGTAAAGCAATCGCGTCTACCTCTTACATATTTACTTACATACATTTTAGACCAGTTCCCCCCTATCACTTGACCTAAAATTTGGACATATGTAACTTCGATGACAATACACTAAAATTATAAACATGACCTGATGCTGTAACCAGGATGTCTTCTCATGAAAACACTCCGCTACGGTTAATAGCACGGGCATGAAACTTCGTATATAAGTTGAATTTAAATAGTTAAGCGTGGTTTTTAACATGCACTAATGATGTAGCCAGGAATGTTTCCACACGAGGGAAACTTCTAAATTTTTAATCAAATCGAATTCAAATTTTACAGATATGTATATTTTAGATGAAAATCGATAATTATGGTACCATCGAGCTGATCCGATGATGGAATCGATCCAGAAGGTGAATAACAGAACCCTTCAATGCCATCTAGTAAACCTACCGAGTATGAAATCATTAGATTTGTCTACACGAGCACTTTTCATAGCACATTGTGACGAGGGTCTGATGATGGACCTGAAAGGTGTATATCGCAACCCATCTATGACTTAGTAGTCATAGTAAATAAACCGGGTTTAGGCTCATTCGATTTGTTTTCACAAACACTTTTCATTGCAAACGGTGAAAAGGCTCTAATGATGAAGTTAAAAGGTGGATTACAGAATCCTTCACGAGCTCGTCGTAAATCCACTGCGAGACCACTTTCATTTTAGTCCGTTTCTGAAATATTCAGTGCCAAAGAAATTTTATTAGTGTCCCGCTCTTGGCATTAAAAAATGTTGTAGGTAGATACATATAGATATCAATTAGCAAGCTCAATCGAAAGTGTTTCCAGTAACTTCCATAGGCACGTTAGTTTCAGAGTCGAAAAAAATTCGAGCTTTGGAGCCCTTGTTGGAATAATATATAGCGCGTGGTTCGCCACGCACTTGGGCGGGCGGGCGCATACATTTTCCTATTTCATCATCATCATCATCATCAGCCCATTTTTACCCCACTGCAGGGGCTTAGGCCTCCCCCAGGGTGAGGAGGGGGGCTTGGAGCTTAAGTCCACTACGCTGCTCCACTGCGGGTTGGGAACTGTAACGACCGCCATCTATTGACAGCGTCCGGGACCGACTGCTCAACGTGCCCTCCGAAGCACGGTGTCAGTGATATTGTGTACTTAAGTCAGAAAAACTCATTGGTACACGTCCGGATTCGAACCATGGCCCGATGGGGCCAAATTTGAGACAGGCTCGTTGCGCTCTGGGCTATCACGACACATTTTCCTATTTACATAATAAAATAAATATATAATATGTCGTGAAACTAACTGAAATTTTCATCGAATTTGATGCAATATAATCTTTAGTTACGATACTGTGACGGGCATATTCTCAACATCGACTATTGTCACTTTAACCTTTTAACTAGTCATCAATCATTATGAATCGATTGCCTCTGTTAATTAAATGGGACGTGACTTTCAATCTGACCAAATATGGTTAATGAGTAGCGAATAGGTTAATTACGTCCCAGAGAATGTTATTATATATAATTACACTTGATATATTTGATGTACTCGTTTTTCAGTGTCATCGTTGGTTTCTAATAATGTAGATAATCATGGTACATCATAAAGAGGTAATTTACCTATTTGTGGTGCACAGTGAGCAATGCGGTAACTCGAGATAAGGCTGAAACACTTTTAACAACCATAATGGTAAATGAACATTCGTAATAAAACACAAACAATGGTGTAATTTTTGTAATCTAGGCAATAAGCCAATGATTGTTAAAAATTGTACAGCGATGAATTACCGTAGAATTCATTTTTGTAGACTAGAATATAATTTATAATATGACACTATTCGTATAATAGTTCATCTTCTTCATCAGCTCATTTTTACCCCACTGCAGGGGCTTAGGCCTCCCCCAGGGTGAGAGGGGGCTTGGAGCTTAAATCCACCACTCTGCTCCACTGCGGGTTGGGGATTGTAAAGACCGCCATCTATTGACAGTGTCCGAAACCGACAGCTTAACGTGCGCTCCGAGGCACGGAGTCAGTGATAGTTATGTACTTAAGTTAGAAAAACTCATTGGTACACGCCCGGCTTCGAACCATGGCCCTATGGCCTTATAAATTTGAGGCAATTTCGTTGCGCTTTGGGCTATCACGACATAATTTGATAATAGATACAACAATTAAATTAATTGAATAGTATACGAAATAACTCATAGCTGTGAGTTCTATAACAAGAAATAAGCATTACTTAAATAACAATAAACGATATTTTTAAACTGCGGAAAAAGAAGAAAAATTACGTATCAACGAAGTTATTTTATGACACCTGTGTAGTGTGTACACCACATTAAAATCTGCAGAAAATGGACAAGTTTTTCTTTCACCATCTATTCATGTGTAGAGTTCTTTATCCAATATTGTGCAACGAACAGACGATGTGAAATTTCAGAAATGGTAGTCTTTCCTGATGAAACTTAAGCCAGGATTTTTTTAGTTACTACATAAGAGTGTTTTTGTGTAGTATTAAAAAAATATTTTAGAGGAAAAGTATAACAGTAGTATTTTATCATAAAATTATTAAATGACGACCGCTTAGCCTAGTGGGTAGCGACCTGCCTACGAAGCTGGAGGTCCCGGGTCCGAATCCCAGGTCGGGTCAGTATTTATTTAGATGAATATTGATACTGGTACCGGGTCTTGGTTGTTATATGTATGTGATGTTTTCGCTTGGTACCCAAAACACAAGCTTATGCTTAGTTTGGGGCCTATACGTTATTGTGATGTATATATTATTATTATTATAAAATAAATGTTACATTAAGACTTATGCACTATTCAAAAAATTACTGTTTGAAAACGAGGGCTTTGTAATAAACATTCTCTGTATGTTATTTGAGTGATTATTTAATTTAAAAACTGTTTGAAGAATTTTAATGAAACTTCTCTCTAATACATTTTTATCAGATCATTTGGAGAAACAAATTAACTTGTCATCCTCACTATATGTATTATCTATGTCTTACTGGGTACTGAGTACAAAATTCTTTATGTGTATTTGACTGTATTTAACTTAAAAACTGGGGGCTCCAAGCCCCCCTCCTCACACTGGGGGAAGCCTAAGCCCCTGCAGTGGGGTAAAAAATGGGCTGATGATGATGATGATGAACTTAAAAACTATTCGACGGATTTATTGTGTGATTTGTATCGTTATCATTTGAAGAAACAAATTCCAATATGATACGAATACCTGTAATCAACTATTGTTTTATAAAAGTATCGAGCTTAAAAGACGAAATATGACAACAAATTCACTGGTTTCGCGAGTAAAACACGAAGACACACAAAAAAACGTTCAAAGACCTTGACCAGGTGACCGAATCCAATGCTAGTGGTGGCTCGTGGAAAAACCGAGAGTTTAATTGTCGAATTCGACGATTATCACAATATAATAGTTCGGTACAGTTGTAAATATTATCATTATTTTAAGTACCCTATTAAAGTATCCGAGTTGGCACCGACTTTATAAATTATATGCCGCCCAATAACTCTCTTCTTTTAAAAGTGAAAATTAAATTTTTATCTTCTTAGTATATTTGTATAGATCTCAGGGGTCTGAGGTATAGATAGAGAAAGTTTTTGAAGTCGCTTAATATTTTTTTGTAATTTACTTTATTTTTCAAGTTTCAGTGGTAAATTACTGTAGCTAATTTGTATTTAATATGAGTAAGCCTTCTAAAAGCGCTGTTCTAATGAGATAACGCCGTTTGGAGGAAATTAGTGACGAAAGAGATGATCGTTTACAAGAAATAAGAAAAGAAATAAAATTTACGGGTCTAGTGCTTGGCGCAGCCATGAATTTAGTGGAAGCGGAGCAGTAGCGTTTCCGCTATGTTAGTGGCCGTGGTCTACTCGATGACAGTCCGAACACAGATGGAAGTCCATGCCCATGTCACTTACGAGGTAGCTTACACCGTTGGAGAGTTTCCCTCGACTGCTTATCGTCATTAAATCAGCTCTAGGTCAAAATAATATTATATTTTCTATGGAACTACACTTATGGGCGAAGTTTTAATAAAATATAGTTAACGGGAAGTGGGATAAATTGAAAATAAACGAGATTCATCCCTTAATTTTTTACACTTAGGTGGAACATTTTCTTTAAATGGTGTCACGAAGTTTCGTGATTATTTGTAAATATGGTAATTTTGAATATTTATTAATAGCAACATTGCAAATTTGGTTGAAAATCATGATTTGGTTAGCAACACTTTTTTCTCCGGATGACAGCAACCCGATCACCACGAGGTTAGTCTGCTGCCTATAATTTTAAGGCCTATTAATAATTAATTACCTTTATTTGGTAGTGATAAGCACGATTGATTATCGAGCACCTAATTGTAAGTATATGATTGGTTTTTAGAGGTAACGAAACTATAAGACACGATATCTGGCTGAGCACGTGGTGCCAGCTGACGTTTACTGTGATATTTGCCTGTAATATATTGACGATATCCATAATATTAATGTGTAATACAGATTTGAATAATGTTATAGATTTAGCGAGATTTGTGTGTATGATGACGTCGGCATAGAAGCTGACTCGCATCATAACCTAAGAGATTGAAAGACACCTCGAGCACTTCTCAATGAATGGTTGAGAAGGTATGAGCTCTTCAGAGTGGTTAAAGGATCCATAGATAGAGAGATATGTATACGTGTATGTGTATGTAGATAGACACTAGAGTTTATCCTAAATAGAGGTACACAGAGATACTGATAAGCGAAGCAGATGTGAGAGAGTTTTATATACCTAGTATGATACTATCTATATTCTATTATAATCTATTGATGTGCTTTTACGCTGTGTACTATGTTGTTTGTGATCACATTCTAACTAACTATAAATTGTCAATGCGGGGTCGGTGCTGGACCTTTGGGCCCGGGCCACCATTGCGTTAGGCAATGGTGTGCCCGGGCTTTATTAATTTTTTAGGTGTTCCTGAGACGGGAGAGATGAGAGCGAACTAATCAAAGCTGCCTACACTGACAACGGAGATGATGCTTATAGTGTACATATGTGCTCATGCTGGATGTCGCTTAAAGGAGCTCCTCGGAAGATAATTCAAGTGGTCGATGCTACTGTATATGGTGTAGATTCTTAATGAACAATATGAGATAACTTGATTAAATAAATCAATTATCAATTTGTATTAATTCAAGTATCGTTGACCCTTGATCAGTTCAAATATAATCATATCGCGATCTTAGAAGTTACACCTCACAATACATGATGATATAACAAAGATAGACTTCGCGACATGGTGGAGATGCTTCGAGATATGAAATCAGGAGCCAATCCCTCAGCACATCCTATTCGTTTTCCGATGAGCTCAAAGCGATATCAGCATCATCTGTTGGCGGCTAGCTAAATGACAATTTTAGACTAAAGAAACTTTTAGTTTCATAATTTAGTCAATTTATGAAAACGCATACAGCATCATTACAATTTATAATAATATATTACTAATTTATTTCCTTGTTGTAAAGGCGAAATCGTTTCTGACGTGTTTTCGTGTTAACGGTGACCTGCCGTGACCTTTGTTAAATAAGTTGAAAAAGGGTTGGGAACGATTGAGTGAGTCAGAGTAAAGTGATCTGTTGATATGACTCCAGATGTGATTCATATCTATACTATGAAACGATCACGAAGTTCAAGTGAAGAAAGTGAGACGTACAAGAATAATTTTTTTTGACCTTAACTATTACAATATCGGTACGCGTAGTATAGTGAAGACTGAAGAGTGGAGATTTTGAAGGTTTCAATCAACTACACGAAGAGGGATGTGTTATCGTGTTCTATTTAGGTATTGAATACCTATCTTTATCTTAGTAATTTAATACATGTAAGTACCAAAATAAAATTATTAAATAGTGTACTCCATCACTTAATTTTATTTGATATTGTTAAGTACCTACCACTAAATAAATGGAAAGTTACAAAATCTCGTTTCATTACTAAATCTCATAAGAAATAAGAACTTAGATATTTTACCTTGATTTATTACCATTTGGTGTCTCCCATGTATAAACATACCTATTGTTTTACTATTTATATCCCTACAGAGTAGCGGATCCTAACGAGTGAGTCACTAACGACTCGACTCAGATGATATACAATCATGACTCAAATATGAGCATCACTAATTAGATCATTGAGAATTGATCAATGACATGAAACTTCAAGTGAAATGATTGATTTTGCTTGAATCGAAAATAAACTGAGTGTCTACATGGTGTCTACATAAAATTAATGTTATTTTGATTAAAGTGATTGTGTACTGTGATTTAAAAGTATGTAAATTGCGTTTAATGTGTAATACCGACTGTGTCTTCAAATGAAGAACGGTGTCTTCAAGTGGACGTACGTATGCACACCTGCGAGTGTTTTAATTGTTGTAAAACTAGAATTAAACATTTGTTGGAATTAGTCGAGACAAAAAACTGTCTTTGTGTTTTATGACAACGATCGAACGTAACGTCACGTCACGTTATTATAGCAGTTATACAGATAAACCGTAAAATAATGCTTATTATGTGGTTATTGCCTATGTAGTAGGTACATAGAAAATGAACTGAATGTTGTAGGCCTCTCACATGCTCACAAGTTAATATAAACTAAGTTGATTAGTTATAGTCTGAAGTGGCATATAAAGTTGCTTACCACTTAACAAAACATATAAGGTTGCTTACCGCATAGCAAAATCACTAGTCTGAATAGAATATGACTCAAATAGATATTATTTAGTGAAAAGAATGTGATAAGTATGTATGTATGCATAAAAGCAATGTACAGCTACCAATTCTGACCTGAGATATATTGTCTAAATATATTTGTCAGACAGTGACCTATATATGATAATATGAAAGTTGAAATGAAAGTTATTTAAAACAAATTCGGTTTGTAGATTAATAATAGTATGATATAGTACCAGAGAGATAGATAACTATGTTATCCGTTACCTTTCTGTTTGAATACAATTATGATGAATGTGTCATTGTTTGTTGGTGGCTAACTCGGATGGATGTTTATCCTGAAGTGCGATGGAGTGTAAAGTGATCTGTTATGAAAAGTAAATATATAATGTTTTATATAAATCAATGAATAGTAAAGAAAAGATGAGAAAGTACCTATTAAGGTACATAATTAAATTTTGTTAGCATCGTTGAAGACCACATAATTGTTGCCTTTTCAGTAAAAAAATGGAAGCTGTAATTAGACGAAAGTGGTCACCATCCATGAAACAGTCAAATACCAGATACCAGAATAGACAAATACCAGAGAATATAGAAGAGGCTGACGTTAAATTAGAAATGCTAAAGCTACTCAATGAACGCCTCTCGCTGGAAATGAACAATTACTATAAATATGCTGAGTCACTTTCACCTGATGAAGCGGCAAAATATGTCAAGACTCAAATGAAGGGAGATGAAGTAATCGCAGAACTTACAGTAAAATTAAAAAAAAAAAAAAAAAAAAATATCGAAACATGGGAAAGAAACATTTCAAGGCAGATTACCTAAGATGGAATTGACTAAATTCAATGGAGATATTCTGATGTGGAGAACCTTTTGGGATCATTTTTCCCTCGAATATGATAGTAAAAGTATCAAAGAAGTTGATAAGTTACTGTACCAGCAATCAGTTCTGGAAGAGAATGCCAAGAAGGCAATCGAAGGTTTAGAAACAACCAATAAAAATTATAGTATTGCTGTCGCTACCCTTAAGGAATGCCCTATATAAGATACAACAAGCTGATAAATCCATCTTAAGTTGTAGACGCGTGCTAAACGATATCGAACGACACCTTCGGATATTGAACGGTTTGGGTGAAGATATCAACCATAACCATTTACGATTTCTATTAATTCAAAAATATCCAGAAAACATCATATATGAATTAAAGTTGAAATTAAAACATGAAACAATTGAAGAAATTAGAGCATGTCTAGAGGAAATTATATCGGCAAAGGAAGATTCGAATAGAATGACTGATGCCGGAATGCGAAATGATAGTTATTTGGTAGAGTTGTTACACGTTAGAGAAAAGACACCAACACGCAAGGGCAAAAAGAAAATTCAAAGAAATATGTACGAAGGAAAAAGAATAGTAATAAATACTTGTAAAACTACTGATAGTAGGAGACATAATTTATCCACCAATAACGACAGTAAGAAACGTAAACTTACTGAAAGGTTCGATGGAAGGCAAAAAGAAAAGCTAGAAAAAAGACCTAAATTGAGCTGCATATTCTGTAAAGATCCACACTATAATGATGAATGCAAGACCGTCAAAGGTATAAGAGAAAGAAAATTAAAATTGAGAAATCGCTGTTTTAATTACTTTACCACCGGACACAAAGTGAACCAGTGCCGATTGAAAAGGAAATGTGCACATTGTGGATCGTATGGAGAACACAACAGAGCTTTATGTCCAAAACTGCCAGTAAATACTAAAGTGGAATCTACTACATTTTACAATAATACTAAAAGCTTTACAGCATTACAGACGGCTGTTGTATAGGTAAATGGCGTAAATAGAACAAAATCAATAAAATGCCGATTATTACTTGACTCTGGAAGTCAAAGAAGCTATGTAACTAAAAAGGTAGCCAAAGAGCTAAACTTACCTATCGAGGAAGAAAATAGGCTCATGGTATTTACTTTCGGTTCACAGTCTCCACATGAAGTTGTTAGTCCATTAGTTAAAATCAATATCAAGTCCCGTACCAACTTAAATAAAGTTGTGTATGTGAATGTCGTGCCATTCATTTCACAGAATATCCCATATCCAAGTGAGGAAGTCAAAAGTTGGGCAAAGGATAAAATCTTAGCCGATGATGGTTCCCTGTCAGACCAGATAGATATCTTGATTGGGAATGACTATTACTATTCCATTATGTCTAACCATAAGATTAAAATCCGCGAAGATTTTTTCCCGGTAGAATCTATACTGGGTTGGATACTTTCAGGAAAGATCACCCCAGAAAATACAGATCAGTTATATGCTCTTACATATTTTCAATCCTCATGTGAAGATATCAAACTCAATGCACCTGATCGTCCATTAGAAAACGTCAATTTAAAATCCTTGTGGGATCTTGAATCTATAGGGATTACCGACAACCCTAAAGTTACAAGAGATGAAAAAGCGATCAGGAACTTTAATGAAACTACTAAATATATTGATAAAAGATACTATGTCACCTGGCCATGGAATCAATATCCACCGAATTTACCAGATAATTATGGACTTGCAATCGGCCGATTAGTAAATTTAGTTAAAAGATTAGATTCTCTCTTTAAAAGATCGTTAAAAGATCATTCTCTAGAACTGTACGATCAGACATTAAAAGAACAGATGAAAAAGGGTATTATAGAAATAACACCAGAGCATCAGAAATCGGCAAGAGATTATCCGATACACTACTTACCTCATCATAGCATGTTTCAGCCTGGTAAACCGATGAGGATAGTTAAAATAATGGATAATAAAAGCCTATACGATATTGTGGACTGCTTATGCTGGAAGATCTGACTGGATTGTTAATGAAATTTAAAATGCATAAGATAGGGATTGTAGCAGACGTAGAAAAGGCTTTTCTCCAAATAGAAACCCATTTTATGTTAATAAAAGAACATAAAAAATAATAGATCACAATTTTAATTATTTAAAATATAAATTTTGATGCAGAGCAATTTGACTTTGTAATGATAATGACAGAATATATATAAAATATAAAAAAAAAAAAATATAATTTCAACAAAAAGGTTGAATAACAGATTTAACTAAATTAGTTTTGTATGTTTGTTTCGTACATATTGATTACAAGAATGCGACAGAGATGTAACCAGGTTCCTATGGCTAAAGGATTTAAATCAACCAACCTCTTTGAATAATTTAGTACACCTAAGATTTTGTAGAGTACCATTTGGAGTGATTACCAGTTTTTTTTCTTCTGAATGCCACAGTCAGAAATCATCTTATGAAATCCGATCAGGGGAAGCTAAAGGCAATCGCTGACGATATATATGTAGATAATCTTGTAACGGGAGCATCCACATATAAGAAGGCCATTTCTATATACATGTCATTGAAGAATTCCTTTAAAGACCTATCAATGAACCTAAGAGAATGGAATTCTAATTCTAAGGAATTCATGAAAGCAATACCTTTAGAAGACAAGGCCAAGAAAATTTAAAAAATTCCTAGATTAGAGCTACTAGGTGTTTTGATAGGAAGTTGCCTCATAAAATATGTTTTGAAACTTAATCAGCTACCAATACAGGATCAATTCATATGGACAGATAGTCAGATAGTACTTAACTGGTATCATACAGACAAATTACTACCGCCATTTGTTGCTAGAAGAATAAACGAAATAAAACAGAATAAAAATCTGAAACTTCGGTATGTCCCATCTAAATTGAATTCTGCTGATGTAGCTACGAGACCAAATTTCTGTAAAGAATCTTTACGAACATGGGTAGAAGGACCAAAATTCATAGTAAAAAACTCTATAGCATGGCCCACACCAATAAATTCTTTTTCTTTCTTGAGTGGGGAGGATCAGCCCATCCCACAGGCTGAAGACAAAGAAATGACTGAACCAGAAAAAGAGAAAGAAGAAGTTGATCTGGAGCGCCACGAGATAAACGAGATAAAAGAACTACAAGCGAAATATTTCCCAGAAGAAATAAAAGGTGTGGAAACGCACCTTAGTAGAAACTTAGGTTTATTTCTGGATGATAACAAGGTCCTGAGATGTGGAGGACGCATGAAAAATATGAATTGGTCTTTTGACAAAAAGTATCCAGTACTAATACCAAAGAACCTCAGTCCAACGCCAAGACTAGAGAACCATTAGAAACTGTTATCGAACAACCACCACATCAAAATTTAGTTAGACAAATGGCAGACTCAGTAGATCCTCGACCAAAGCGAGGTGCAGCTATAGAGGCTCGGAAGAAGATTACCGAGTGGACTTGATTGTTACATAATTCACTCATATAAGTCACTTTCCTTTGGAGTTGGGAGTGTCACGAAGTTTCGTGATTATTTGTAAATATGGTAATTTTGAATATTTATTAATAGCAACATTGCAAATTTGGTTGAAAATCATGATTTGGTTAGCAACACTTTTTTCTCCGGATGACAGCAACCCGATCACCACGAGGTTAGTCTGCTGCCTATAATTTTAAGGCCTATTAATAATTAATTACCTTTATTTGGTAGTGATAAGCACGATTGATTATCGAGCACCTAATTGTAAGTATATGATTGGTTTTTAGAGGTAACGAAACTATAAGACACGATATCTGGCTGAGCACGTGGTGCCAGCTGACGTTTACTGTGATATTTGCCTGTAATATATTGACGATATCCATAATATTAATGTGTAATACAGATTTGAATAATGTTATAGATTTAGCGAGATTTGTGTGTATGATGACGTCGGCATAGAAGCTGACTCGCATCATAACCTAAGAGATTGAAAGACACCTCGAGCACTTCTCAATGAATGGTTGAGAAGGTATGAGCTCTTCAGAGTGGTTAAAGGATCCATAGATAGAGAGATATGTATACGTGTATGTGTATGTAGATAGACACTAGAGTTTATCCTAAATAGAGGTACACAGAGATACTGATAAGCGAAGCAGATGTGAGAGAGTTTTATATACCTAGTATGATACTATCTATATTCTATTATAATCTATTGATGTGCTTTTACGCTGTGTACTATGTTGTTTGTGATCACATTCTAACTAACTATAAATTGTCAATGCGGGGTCGGTGCTGGACCTTTGGGCCCGGGCCACCATTGCGTTAGGCAATGGTGTGCCCGGGCTTTATTAATTTTTTAGGTGTTCCTGAGACGGGAGAGATGAGAGCGAACTAATCAAAGCTGCCTACACTGACAACGGAGATGATGCTTATAGTGTACATATGTGCTCATGCTGGATGTCGCTTAAAGGAGCTCCTCGGAAGATAATTCAAGTGGTCGATGCTACTGTATATGGTGTAGATTCTTAATGAACAATATGAGATAACTTGATTAAATAAATCAATTATCAATTTGTATTAATTCAAGTATCGTTGACCCTTGATCAGTTCAAATATAATCATATCGCGATCTTAGAAGTTACACCTCACAATACATGATGATATAACAAAGATAGACTTCGCGACAAATGGGACCAACCTCGAAATATAGTCTATTCAATAAAAATAAAATCGATTAAATCGGTCCACAATCAACGAAGATATCGAATGAATATACACACACAAAAAAAATACAGTCGATCTGAGAACCTCCACATGTTTAAAAAAGCTTAAAAAATATTTGTCACAAGATCTATACCAAAAAGATT
The DNA here is from genome assembly GCA_949709985.1 of Luffia ferchaultella. Classification (NCBI taxonomy): domain Eukaryota; kingdom Metazoa; phylum Arthropoda; class Insecta; order Lepidoptera; family Psychidae; genus Luffia; species Luffia ferchaultella. The sequence continues at coordinate 7,141,442 of OX453266.1, forward strand.
ATTAAAAAAAAACTAGATCACGACACCTGTGTTGTAAGTTATTAGAGAGTGGGGAATGTCATTACACTACAAATAAATATCGCGAAATAATAATAACGCATACATCACAACAACGTCTAGGCCCCAAACAAAGCATTAACTAGTGTTTTGGCTACCAAGCGAAGACACCATATACATATAACAATGAAAACCCGGTACCAGTATCAATATTCATCATATAAATACTGACCCGACCTGGGATTCAAACCCGGGACCTCCAGCTTCGAAGCCAGGGTTGCTACCCACAAGGCTAAGCGGTTATCGAAAACTTACAAAACGCATTCATTTTGTAAGTTTTCGACGACTGAGAGCTGAGAGCCACGGTGAAATGGAAAAAAAACCAATACTTTGCAATGTTCCATAGAAACTTCATATCTGATATGCACTTTAACGGTCCAATACTGACCTTAATTCGCTAACTGAAGCGGTAATTAAAAGAGACACAAATATCGATAAGACTGACAATAAGAAACTTGATACCTGACAACTCAGGATTAGCATGACCAATTTATTATTTGATAGAAAATAAACGGTCATTTCTAAGTATAATAATCTATGAATCAGTCGACTGCCGTTTTAGACATTTTATACAAGTCCGATGGTTTGTTATGGTTTATTCTTAAACCTTCTTTAAACTAGATTTTGCTTGCGGCTTCGCCCGTGTGGACTTAATGTTCCTTTAACCTTAACACTTACCATTTCTCTGATAATTGCGATTATATGATAAGCTTAGAAGTAACATTGAGCCACTTTGTGTTTAAAAGCTACCTACAACAAGCGTCGTAGCTCATCGTTTTTTCCCGTTGCTATCATTTCCTTTATCAGATCATCCCTTTTGTTCTGGTCGTTAAGGTCCGACCTTAGGTACGTAAAGCTCCTGACTGGCATCTTGCAACGTTTTGCTGCGGTGTAAGTTGCCTGGTAATATTTAATTTTTTACACGATCAACGCTCCTTAAGTAGATCGTGATACGTTTAAAAAAAATCGTATGAGTTGAAGCTTGCGTAATATAATCGAAAGTGCTCGTAAGTAACTACATAAACACCTGTTTGTCCTCGGTAACCTCGAAAGCGTCAGGTTGTATACGACGTGACAAGGAAAAACTTTCCTCGTCGGGCAACTAAATTATACGTATATATTTATGCGACGCACGACCTAAAAGAGGTTGATAACGCGATTTAGACACTTTTAGTGAACATTTAAAAACCAGTTTCTTTCGTTCAAAAAAATAAAAAAAGAGTCTAAACTAGCTTTTGCTTTCGTCTCCGCGCGTCGATGTACTCGTAAATAACGTTTTTATAACCGAATTATGTTTTACAGTAATTCTTCCCGTAATCGTACAGCCAGTTCCTCTATTCCGCTCCCTAAGGTTACTTTCTGTCCTATTCTAACTAACTATTAGAACCTTTTCTCGTCATTTCTTCACTTCACTTCATCAGCCCCTTTTTACCCCACTGCAGGGGCTTAGGCCTCCCCCAGGGTGAGGAGGGGGGGCTTGGAGCTTAAATCCACCACGCTGCTCCACTGCGGGTTGGGGATTGTAACGACCGCCATCTATTGACACCACCCGGGACCGACTGTTTAACGTGCTCTCCGAGGCACGGAGTCAGTGATAGTTATATACTTAAGTCAGAACAACTCATTGGTACACGCCCGGATTCGAACCATGGCCCTATGGGGCCTTATAAATTTGAGACAGGTTCGTTGCGCTTTGGGCTATCACGACACTCGTCATTTATTTACTTCGTATTTTGATTCGTTTTATGTCACATTAGACCTTTCGGCCGCATTAATAAATTATATTACTTCGTCCTTTTAACTAACTCCGTACAAGAAAACATCGTATTTCGTTGCTTCGTTATGACGTGAAAGAATAAACAAACAAAATATCTTTACCTAAGTAACTGCTATCACTTAATTGTTATATAACAAACGGATTCATATTTCAATATTTTGGAGTCGGTTAAAATATACAACACAAACGGTAATAAAACGACGTGATTTTTGACCATAACATAGCCCATGTTACTCTCTATCCCTTCAATTATATTTCTTTGCAAAAAATCACGTCGTTTTATTTCCGTTTGTGTTGTATATTTTAATCTCTGTGTAAAGTTCTTAGGGATAACCAAAAGTAATCAAAATTCAAAATGAATGAGACTGAAGGTTCGAGATGTGGGATAGGATAGGGCAGCAGAGCTAAGGACATTGTGTGTGGGTATGTGTCCATAAAGGCGGAGCCGCGGACAAAAGGTAAGGTACGTATGTATTAGATATACGTATGCTTTTCTGACGCAAATGCACCAATCGTAATGATTAAAATCAATTTATTGTTAAGACGCTGACAACAGCTGATGACTTTGAACAATTGACTGGCAGTGCGCCTCATCGGCCACTGACGATTGGGTACCAGTGAAAAGGACATTTGCTGTTTTTTCACCGGTACCCAATCGTCAGTTCTAAGCGCGCCCTTGAATGACTTCGTAAAATACGACAAAAAAATAGCTGCTTAAATAAAAATACAATTCTACGAAAGTTTGTAACAATGTATAATATATACACTGTTTTATTTCAGCACGATTCTATAACTTTTAACAAAAATATATTTGTTGAAAGTTTATTTTAAGGGTCGACTTGGTATTTTCTTGTATCGACAGATTCTTTGTAAAAATGTTTTGGAATAAGCCAAGTTTCTAGAAATACGATTAATAATAGTATTATTATTTTTTCGCGCCTGTAAGTTGTATGGATTTTGTTATATACATATTTATTTATTTAAAAGAACTCAATTAACAGCTGTCAGGGTCTTAAATGATGCCAATCAGTTTATTTACTTATCCAGTTTATCATTGGAACAATTACGTATTGATTCTTCTGAAGTTTGATCAGATAGACATTTTTAATACAATAATTTAAACTGAATTGTGGGTTCGTTTTAAAATAAATGATTTTTTATAAATATGTTATAAGAACACATTTTTTTACGCAACGCAACAGGTTTTATTACCAGTCCTTTGAATATCGACATTCCATGCCTCATTCACCGCATTAGAATGCCTAATATTTTGAAAATTTTCCTGTAACACAGCAATTTTGTCGTCCTAACGGCGCGGCGGCGTATTGTAAAGGACAAATAATAAGGAAAACATTTTTTGCTATTGCGTTAAGTGGAATTTCCATTTGTTTTGATTTGTATAAATATGCTCGCGTGATGTAGCCGACTTGGAATTATTTGTAGAATTTGATTGTTCTCTTCGACCAAATATGTATTACAGATGTTTCACGAAAACCTTCGGCAATACTCGGATATCATCGGAAAACATAATTTCGGCCTCGGAAATGTCATATTTTGCGGAAGTATCAGTTGTAATCGAGTCATCGTTATATAATAACACAGTATGCAATTAAAAACTTCCTGTCCAGGAATCATTGTTTAGATTGCGATCAGATCAAATTCCACATAATCATATGAGTCGTGTGCCGTCGCCTGTCTACATCATCATTGTAATAGTTGTAAGACTTTAAAATAAAAAAGAAAAAACAATTAAGAAAAACATATATTTAAATAAAATAAACAGATAGGGGTGTCTTGCCGGTTCTTCTCCTCCTATAGTTTTTGAACCGGTACCTAATCAATTTTTACGACTTTCAATAAGTGTGTGCAAACATCTTATATTGAATAAAAACTTTTTGAATTTTGAATTTTACAATAAATAGTATGGTCTATGTGATTATTTTTTAAATACGTCAATTCAGCCCTGTAAATTAAAAATCCTCATTCAGCTCTTGTATTAGAAATCACAGAAAATGTGTAAATTCTCCGAAAAAGCTTTGAAGACAAAGGTTGATAGAACGAGTTTACAAGGGTCATTATTATTTATATGATGAATATTAATACTGGCACCGGGTCTTGGTTGTTATATGTATGTGGTGTCTTCGCTTGGTACCCAAAACACAAGCTAATACTTAGTTTGGGACCTAGACGTTGTTGTGATTGTGTGTGTTATTATTATTTTTAAGGTAATTAGAACTTCCCAATGAGAGTGTCTATCCAGTATCATCATCATCATCATCATCAGCCCATTTTTACCCCACTGCAGGGGCTTAGGCCTCCCCCATGGTGAGGAGGGGGGCTTGGAGCTTAAGTCCACCACGCTGCTCCACTGCGGGTTGGGAACTGTAACGACCGCCATCTGTTGACAGCGTCCGGGACCGACTGCTTAACGTGCCCTCCGAAGCACGGTGTCAGTGATATTGTGTACTTAAGTCAGAAAAACTCATTGGTACACGCCCGGATTCGAACCATGGCCTTATAAATTTGAGACAGGTTCGTTGCGCTCTGGGCTATCACGACACTCCTATCCAGTATGTATTGTATGTATTGAAACCTACAAAACATAGAATAAAAAAATGTACTACAGCGTCGTAAAACAATACTATTTATTGTCGCCTTAACCTCATTGATAATATCGTTATTATTAAACCGAGCAGCGCCTCAACACAATAGACTTCACAGATTGTATGATTGACGGCTTTGATTGGGCATAGACTGACGGATTTCGATTGTGTAATACAATACGTATGTTTTGGTGACGTTAATTTTGTATGAGTATTCGAGCAGGTGGAAGGATAATGTTTTAAGGCTTCAAAGATGTTATTTTATCCTAAAATTATGTGTCCGAGAAACGTAAGATTTCAGGAATATGTTTCCCCTATGAAGTATACATCTGCGGAATAGTAATTTTTAGAAATAAAAATACATGATAAATTTAGAACGTCCAAAATATACGCCACAGATGCTAATTTAATAGTTAAAGAAATTAATACATTTCTTTACCACTACTAATAATTTTTAAAAAAATAATAGAGTGACTCATCGTTTTTAATTAAAATTATTATACAACTACAAAAGTTTGGATGTTGGTATTCGAAAAAGTTTATAATAAAGAACAATAACAATTCATTAAAAAAAATTAGGTTATTCAACACAGTTATAGTGCCTCCGGCATTTCATAAAACGTAATTGACGGAGCCCGTTTTTTGGTCAAAAATATTTTATATTTAAATCAATGTATAGATTAATGGATACAAAAGTGTCTTAAAAATATAAATTCTGTATAAAATAATATACGATTTATTATATTTTTGTGCACCAAAAAGTGTTTAGGAATGATTGAATGTGAAGAAATAAGATATTTTTTTACTTTGGTGGTGTGTTAATTTGTCCCTAAAAGAATGGAATTCAAAAATCGACACTATAATATAGGAAAACATTCTTCAAGCTGAATGAATATATAACGTTCTTTCTTAGTTCCGTAACACCTTCAGCGCCATGTGTAATTTTCGATTCGAACACATGGTCTAATAGCTCTGAAGATGTTAAATCACGCATGTGATCAGACTTGCTTGTTCATTAGCACCGTGCCAAGCATATTGCACTTAACTACTGAAAATTTGACTTGAGTGAACGTTTTTAAGAAATAACTAAAAATGTATTAGTTTTAATGAAGTCACTGAGATATTTCTATTCAATTATAAGATGCGTCCTATGAAAGCTTATTAATTAACTGCGTTATTTACAAGTTATTTATTTAAACGCGTGTATTTGAATAATTGTTAATGCCCATCTATGTGGGCGACTCGATGATAATCTTACACTATATGGGTAAAATTTAATACAATTGGATCGTGTTGTGCCAAAAGTTACCAGTCCACACAAATCTAGTTCTGAGATATTTAAGTTTGAGTTTGGCATATTTTTTTAAGTGTTTTTTATTTAATTTTGTATGAAAAATCTACATTATTGACAGGGTACAAAAGTATTCTTTTAGTTTAATAATAATATTAAAAATAATAAATACATAATTAGATAATAGAGATGATTATAGGTTCGATGGTATATATAAGTTGAAATTTGGTCTAGTTGTGGATTGGTACATTTTGGGACAACAGGATCCAATTCATTAAGTCCATTTATAGCGACAATCAAACAAGATCCCGTTCTATTACTTTAGATTAGTATTTATTCGCATATTAAAGCCGAATGTTTCTGTAAATCTGTGAGGACTTACTAAATATTTATTAACACCGAATAAAAGAATTATTTTTACATCTATATTACATATAAATTTTTTTATCTTATCTTTACATCATTTTAGATCTATTTTTACATTTTTCTTAATCCAGTAAAAAAAATTTTTTTTACATTTTAGCTAAACAGAAGCTTCATGGAGTCGACGAGTCAATTAAGTGAATTGAAATCACTTTCATGGCAGACGTGGTATGTATGATAGGACATGATTTCTTTGGATTCAATTAAATTTCGCGCCAAACTTCGTTTACCTCAAAAAATTTACACTTACTGAACGATCTATGACCATAACATTTTTGTACCGAAAATCCAAACCTCGATACAGTAAACTTGTCAAAAGTTATGGGGATGACGACACAGTTAGCACTCAATCCAAGGGATATATTACACTGTCTTCAATTGACACGAATTGTCCGCGTTTATTTACTCACAATGCGTCATCGAACCATTCATTATTTGACGACCGACCGCGGCGACAATCGTTTAACAACTAACTGCTTATGTATGTCATCTAGCTCTGTAAACTGGTACAGTATACTGAAATTGTGTACGTGTGAATTTTTTCTTATCGGCATAAATCCTATGCAAATACTTTATATAGAAATGTGACTGACGCGTTATTTTATGGTTATTAAAAAGCTTTATTACTTTATACGCGATGTACTGGCGACCTAGTTTTTGTATCAAAGCGCAGGCGCTTGCTATGTATTAAACTCGTAATACAAGTTCTTCTTTATTACAGCATATTCCTTTCAAGGATCAATTAAACTTTGTCCTGTTTATGTGACCTTCCTTTTCATACATGGAGCGCCAGATCAATTCCATCACTCGTTAAATTATCGGCTTCGGAATATTTCCTATTGTATGTGTGGTTTGGCTAAGATGTTTGACCAACAAATAACAACAATGTGGTGGGGAGTGTATGTAGGCTATGATTGATTGACGACCGCTTAGCTTAGTGGGTAGCGACCCTGCCTACGAAGCTGGAGGTCCCGGGTTCGAATTCCAGGTCGGGTCAGTATTTATATGATGAATATCAATACTGGTACTGGGTCTTGGTTGTTATATGTATGTGGTGTCTTCGCTTGGTACCAAAAACACAAGCTAATGCTTAGTTTGGGGCCTACACGTTGTTGTCATGTGTACGTTATTAAAAAAAATGATTAATGATATTCGAAACGAAAGATCTTATGACACGTAAGAAAGAGATAGAACATAAATATTGTACATTAAACAAGAAATTGCTAGTAATATAATAATAATAATAATAATAATAATAATAATTGTTTATTTTAGACTTTACAGTCCATATAGGAAATACACAATATTATATACACTATATGTGCAGGGAGTGGGGCTTAATGAGTAACTAGTTTTCGCGTGTTCCTCTAACATCGTGGACATAATGTCCATATACCTACCATGAGTGACCAAAAAGAAGTCAGAATGAGTATGGCACAATTAACTTGTTTATTTCTTTTATTGTAGCATAAATAAGTTACCTTTTAAGTTTATCATCATCGTACCAGCCCATTATGCATTACTGCAGGGGCTTAAGCCTCCCTTTGTGATGAAAGTGCTTATGTTTATGCACTTAATTGATATTATTTTTCGAAACATTTACAATAAAAAATTCTTCATGCTGATCACTTAAAAAAACCCTGCACCGCGGCAAAAACCGTGTTCTCAACTTTAAATTATTTCGTTAATCTCAGAAATCTGGGGGCACGGCCGTGCCCCCACCAAGTCGAGCGAAAAAGCGTCACGGCCGTACCATCCTTTTCTCGAAGCAATTCAGACCATTTTCGACCCCCTGTAACTTCGTTGTGGATAAAACTAGAAGACTGAAATTTTCAGTAACCATGCAGGCATATTATATAAGCATATTTTCAAATTTCATTCAATTGGAACCAGTATTTTTAAGAAATTATAACGGGTCAAATATCTTAATTTTGTCACTCACTGACTCACCGATCATCAAAATTCTAAGGCACTTCTAGCAGACCTAGAAGCTTCAAATTTGGAATATAAGTAGTGTTTGGTGTATGAATCAAGGAAAAACTAAAAAATCTAGAAAAGACCGCAAAAAAAAAAATTAAGCCCATACAGCCAAGTCTTCAGTTAAATTTTTCAATATTGGCTTTATTCGTAACGATGTTTTATTACGGCAGTTATTATTATATTGCGTGCGAAGCCACGGGTTTAAGCTAGTCCCATATAAATATAGGCGCATGGTAGTGCCCCTGCCAAATCGAGCAAAAAATGGGTATTCCCGTCATGAAAACACGTGTATTAAATTATTTATTAATGCAAAAAACGTACCTACGTGCGTATTCGTACTTATTACGAGTGCGTAAGGTTGTATAATATATCTTAGAAAAACTATATACATATAGATATACATATATACAATAAGTAGAAGATACCAAAAAGGAAAAAAATAGAACTGTCTACAAAATACAAAAAGAAATGAGATCCCATCAAAAACAATACTTGTCAAAAAAACCAAGTCTCGCAACTCAGTTGTTCTGCGGTAAAAAGTTGTGAGATCCATGTAATACCAAGTCGGTTATTAATTTATTCGGTTATAAATATATTGAGACTTGGCCATCGCACTAAATATTTGAATTTACATGTGTTTTCAGGCGATTGAATTTACACGTGTTTTCAGGCGATGGCCAAGTCTCAATATATTTATAACCGAATAAATTAATAACTGACTTGGTATTACATGGATCTCACAACTTTTTACCGCAGAACAACTGAGTTGCGAGACTTGGTTTTTTTGACAAGTATTGTTTTTGATGGGATAAATGAATATCGCTGAGAGCACGGTCTAGTGAACATGAAGAATGACATAGCTTCTTCAATGACGCAGACATGGCAACTCTGGACTTGTGCACTGAGGATAAAATTAACCGAAACACGACAATAACCTAAGAAAATCCTCCAAGTTTGAATATAAATTAAACAAGGTGCTTGTACAATGAAATGTACGTAAGAATAGTAGTGAAAATATTTCATTAATTAAAAACTGTATCGTGTATCGGTGACATTTAACAAACCTAATCTATCTCATGACTCATTGTAGTCTTAAATCGTGCCATGTGTTCTAACACAATACGGTATGCAGCTACATGCAGCTACACTCAAGCTTATTTTCAGACCCATCTTTAGCCGTAACATGTACATTAATATCACTCACAAATAGTAGATAAACTTTATTGATATAATAACTGCACAGACTGCACTTCACTTCTTCACTTCATCAGCCAATTTTTACCCCACTGCAGGGGTTTAGGCCTCCCCCGGGGAGAGGGGGGCTTGGAGCTTAAATCCACCACGCCGCTCCACTGCGGGTTGGGGATTGTAAAGACCGCCATCTATTGACAGCGTCCGGGACTGACTGCTTAACGTGCTCTCCGAGGCACGGAGTCAGTGATAATTATGTACTTAAGTCAGAAAAACGCATTGTTACACGCCCGGTTTCGAACCATGGCCCTATGGCCTTATAAATTTGAGACAGGTTCGTTGCGCTTTGGGGTATCAAGACAGTGCAAAGACTACACTGCTATTATATTTTTGTAAAAATTGTATATGCGGCAATTGATATAAAATATAAAACAACTCACAAGTGTTAGGTAGATACTGTGGCTATGCAAAGAAGTCAAATTAGCATTATACACCTTATACAACTTCTATACTATTTCACGCTACAAAATCTTATAGTTCATAACACGACAAATAATAACACATCAAATTTGATTAAAAAATTGTACGTTTACGAACACGCAGTATACTTACTACGTACTTACTATCGTTATATCAACAGGTAATAGATTTCATTTCAGTACACAGATAAACATCATGCAAGTTGTTTTGTAGTTTCAATAGAATTTCAAAACGAGCGACGGCCGACGCGAGTGTGCGAGAACTGGCGGTAATCTGAAATAGAATACCTAATTGGACACAGTTACCCAGTCGTTTAGATCGTAAAGATACCACATATCTTTGTGCATTGACGAAGTAGGTATTTCGTAAGCATTTTAAACGTATAAAAATATTTTGATTTCTAAGCATTCGGGGTTCGGTAGTCGATTTCGAAACTATTGCAATCCTAAGGGTGTCCGCAGGTTAAGGGGAAAAAAAGTTGTTCTTGAATTTTCCCATTAAAGCTATTTACTGAGTATAAATAGCTATAACATGCTTAATTTTAAATAGTGTAATAATTGTAAATTTTTTGATTTCCGTGCCGTTTCGCATAACATATATAATTAAAGGTTATAAGAAGAGGGGTTGTTTTTGTGAGTAGTATCAGTTATGGTTGTAAGTTAAACTTGAATTATGACTAATAAGTATAAATAGGTTCAGCTAAAACTCAAGAAGAATGCTTCTATTGCCTGGATTGGAATATAAACTTAGTCTTATTTACAATCATTGATGAAAATTCCTACACTGAAAAAAGTGGATAACAGAATTAGTTATGTTACAATGAAAATAGCAAAACTTTGATAATTTTTTAACAAAATTAGTTAAAATGTAAGTTACTGGTTGGTAACCTGGTACATCGGAGTTTGACTACGTATAGCAGTAGTTAGGTTGTCACTATTTTTAAGTAACTAGTAATTAAATTTTTTGTTACTTAGAATAAAAAACTTTTTTTGTGTAAATATCCTGGTTTAGAGATTACGTTTTTGGTATCCCTGACTTTACAGATGGTAGAGCCCCTTTATTCATAATGTTGGTGCGTTCTTTCAGCTTCAGTTTACATGTAAAAATTTGCATGTTGTTTACATAAGATATATTTGTGATATTTTTGGACTTTTCTCTTTTTTGAGAATTATCTAAAACCTGTCTCGTCGCTTCGTTTGAAATGACTACAAAAGTTAACTTTTGGGTGTTACTTATGCAAAATAATGTGTGGAAGTAGAAATATTATGCATTTATTCTATGTAATTTCCCTTTCTGATACAGACGGACTTTAACAACACTCTTCAAAGGCGCAGACCTTGACCGTCCGCTGCTGCTAACTTATCCAAATTTCTGGAAAAAACCAGTGCCTGTTGAGATAGCAATAATTTCAAAGAAAATTAACTCATTCTGCCAAATAACTGTGACAAAACTGTGACGTATTAAAAAATATATGAATGTAAACCTCCTCCTTTCCTCTTAATCGTCCAACAAACGAAAGACAATTTAAAACCATAAAATTCATTATTTGGATTTATAGCCATTTAACCTTTAAAAGAGCAAAATAGGGGATGAAAGTTTGTAAGGGAATTTTTAAAGTCAAAACTATAAAATTCTATAGCGCGAAATTTAGCTTTATTGTCAGAAATTCGGAACTATTTCAAGGTTATGGAAATTCGACTTGAAGGGGGGTAAACTAGGAACGAACGTTTTCGCAGAAATTAAAACTAAAATGTTTGTGTATTTGTAAAACTGTTACGTAACTCTTAATAAATATTATGGATTATCTATATTAATAAAATTGAAGTGTCTGTCTGTCTGTCTGTCTGTCTGTCTGTTCCGGCTAATCTTCGAAACGGCTGAACCGATTTCAATGAAACTTTGCAGGCGTGCAGAGGGCATTACCGCGGGTAACATAGGGTACTTTTTATCTGTCTGTCTGTCCACCTGTCTGTCTGTTTGAGCTGATCTCAAAAACGGCTGAACAGATTTCAATGAAACTTGGCAGACGTGCAGAGGGTGTTATCATGGGTGACATAGGCCGCTTTTAGTTTTTCTGTCTGTCCGTCTGTCTGTCTGTTCGAGCTGATCTCTGAAACGACTGAACCGATTTCAATGAAACTTGGCAGACGTGCAGAGGGTGTTATCATGGGTGACATAGGCTGCTTTTTGTTTTTGTGTCTGTACGTCTGTCTGTCTGTTCGAGCTGATCTCTGAAACGACTGTACCGATTTCAATGAAACTTCGCAGACGGGCAGAGGGCATTATCGGGGGTGACAAAGGCTAGTTTTTATCAATCTCAGACTTATCGTGTTAGTACTCAAACTTGATGTTTTGACGAGATCTATGTGACCACGTGACCAAATATTTAAATGCTTATATTTCCAAAACCATCAATCGCAGACCTATCGTGTTGGTACTCAAACTTGATGTTTTGACGAGATCTATGTGACCACGTGACCAAATATTTAAATGTTTATATTTTCAAAACCATCAATCTCAGACCTATCGTGTTGGTACTTAAACTTTATGTTTTGACGAGATCTATGTGACCACGTGACCACATTTTTAAAAGCTTACATTTTCAAAACCATCAATCTCAGACCTATCGTGTTGGTACTTAAACTTTATGTTTTGACGAGATCTATGTGACCACGTGACCACATTTTTAAAAGCTTACATTTTCGAACAATCAATCGCAGACCTATCGTGTTGGTACTCAAACTTGATGTTTTGACGAGATCTATGTGACCACGTGACCAAATTTTTAAAAGCTTTTATTTTCGAATCTATCAATCTCAGACCTATCGTGTTGGTACTCAAACTTGATGTTTTGACGAGATCTATGTGACCACGCAACAAAATTTTTAAAAGCTTCAGACCTATCGTGTTGGTACTCAAACTTGATGTTTTGACGAAATCTATGTGACCATGTCATATTACCTAATTTCATAAAAATTTCATAAGATTTCTTAGGCAGTTAAATTTCAGAACGTTCTGGAAAGTGTTACAATGTTCTAGAGCATCGCGTTCCTTTAATTGTCCCAGTACAACTGTGCTCAACGCGAGCGAAGCCCGCGGGCGGAAAGCTAGTCTTCTATATAAATAAAATTGTAGTGTCCGTCTGTTCCGGCTAATCTCCGAAACGGCTGAACCGATTTCAATGAAACTTTGCAAACGTGAAGACGGCTTTATCGGGGGTGACATAGGTTACCTTTTGTCTGTCTTTCTGTCCGTCTATTTGTCTGTTCGAGCTGATTTCCGAAACGGCTGAACCGATTTCAATGAAACTTGGCAGACGTGCAGAGGACATTATCGGGGGTGATATAAGCTACTTTTTGTCTGTCTGTCTATCCGTCTGTCTGTTCCAGCTAATCTCCGAAACGGCTGAACCAATTTCAATGAAACTTTACAGACGTACAGAAAGCATTCATCGTCATCATCATCATCAGCTCATTTTTATCCCACTGCAAGGGCTTAGGCCTCCCCCAGGGTGAGGAGAGGGGCTTGGAGCTTAAGTCCACCACGCTGCTCCACTGCGGGTTGGGAACTGTAACGACCGCCATCTATTAACAGCGTCCGGGACCGACTGCCTAACGTGCCCTCCGAAGCACGGTGTCAGTGACATTGTGTACTTAAGTCAGAAAAACTCATTGGTACACGCCCGGATTCGAACCATGGCTCTATGGAGCCTTATAAATTTGAGACAGGTTCGTACAGGTACAGAAAGCATTACCAGGAGTGATATCGGATACTCTTTGTCTGTCTGTCTGTCTGTATGTTCGAGCTGATCTCCGAGGCGGTTAAACTGAATTCAATGAAACTTCAAAGATATGATAAAAATATTTCCAGGAGTGGCATACAACACTTTTTGTTTATCTGTCTTTCTATCCGTCCGTCTGTTTATTCGAACTGATCTCCGAAAGGGCTGAACTTATTTCTATGAAACTTTCAAAGACGTGATTAAAAGATTGTCAGGAGTGACGTACAATACTTTGTTTGTCTGTTTGTCCGTTCGTCTGTTTGTTCAAACTGATCTCCGAAAGGGATGAACTGATTTCAATGAAACTTCACAGATGTGATCAGGAGATTGTCAAGAGTGATACACGATACTTTTTGTTTGTCTGTCTGGCCGTTTTTCTGTATGTTCAAGCAAAACTCTAAAACATTTAAAACAATTTTAATGAAACTTCGCAGACGTAAAAAGGCTGGTGTAAGGTGTGACATACGCTGCTTTTTGTCTGTCTGTCAGTCTATATGTATGTTCGAGCAAAACTTTTAAAGATTTTACTGAAGCTATGCAGACATCAAAAATAGTCTGTCAGGAGTGATATAGGTAACTTTTTGTCCGTGCGGTTGTCTGTCTGTCTTTTTGTTCCGACTAATCTCCAAAACGACTAAACCATTTCTGTGAATCTTTGCAGACATAAAAAGGATGTTATCAGGAGTGACATAAGTTGGTTTTTGTCTGTCTGGGTTTTTGTCTGTCTGTTTTGCAAACATAAAGAGGGCGTTGTCAGGAAAGAAAAGCAATGACTGACGGCTGACTGACTGACAAAACGGCGATTTTGGGACCGACTTGTGGGATAGTTATTCTTCATGCTAAAATGGCTAAATGGATTTTTATGAAATTAGGTATAGACTTGTGGAAAGATTCAAAATGTTCTAGAAAGTGGTACGATGTTCTGGAGCGTCGCGTTCCTTAAACTGTCCCGGTACAACTGTGTACCTAGTCCACGCGCGCGAACCCGCGGGCGGAAAGCTAGTTTTAATAATAAAATTAATGTTGATACACGAGTGTAATCCATGTGAGCGATCTAGTATTCAATACTTCTGCAACAGAAGGTAGCGTGACGGAAGAATTAAATAAAATTATCAAACTTATGGCGGGTATGGTATCAAAGCTGTATAATGTTAATCGGAGTTGTTGTTATCAGTTGGCAAACAGACAGTCTTGCGATGAATTTTATAGCATGGATTGATAATACTTCGCTCTCGATTTTTATTGCAAAGTCATATTTGTTGAGTTTATACCGATCGAGCAGTAGCAGTAAATACAACACTCAAGATTTAACACAGTGCGCGTAACTTGTCGGTCAACGACCTCGAACAAACCATAACAAGTTTTAACATTGAGTTTAACTTCGATTGAGTCCGAACTAGGTTCGCTGGCAGCAATGAGAGGCTTATGAATATATATCATTATTGAATGAGCCGTCGCGCGTCGAGTCTATTGTTGTTTTCTAATATAATAATATATGTGTCGTGGTCATATTAGAATTGATCATTTCATGATGTGTTCGAATTTCACAATGTTCATTTTCTGGGTAGTCGTCGCTCCGCTCCGCTTCGCTTCTCGAATTAATATAACAAGGCATACCCTAACCTAATCTATCAATTTAGGAATGGTGGACTATCAACCTATGTATCTTGGCCAAATTTCGAATGAATCCGAAAACGAACATATGAAATGATCAATTCTAAGATATGGTAACGACATTTAAATGCAAATATTCGTTTCGAATTATGTGTGAAGCATGATAGTAGGTCTAGATTGGTTCTGTACTAGTTTCACATATACTCATGTTTTTTGTGTAGCGTTTTCTGAATAAATAAATTACATATTAGTTTTAGTTTCTAGTTTAAATTCTCAGTTTCTTTTGAAATGCTGAACGGAACCTGGTATAAACGCTTCACGATTCTGATTAATAAGCGGTCTCGTTCAAACACCTAAGATATAATAAAGCATGTACAATTGATCTATTTTAATAGTTTAAATCGTATTATGAATACGACTTCAAAAATAATAATAATAATACCTCGGACATCCCACACAGCGCCATCTAGTTCCAAATTAAGCAAATCTTGTACTATGGATACCAGACAACTGATATAAATATTTAAATAATCTTTATAATATTTACATTAACATTTCTTTTTTTTTAATAATAGTTTCCGCCATTAATAGAAACTTAGGGGCCGTCGTGAGGCTTGAAGGGGGGGGGGTGACAAAAATCACGAAATGTCACAAGGAGGGAGGGGGGTGTAGTAAGATATCACGTGTATTTATTTTTTCAAACGCGCTATTTTTAAATCGAAAAGCGGCATGTAGTGTACACCATTCGTTTATTATTTTTATACCAATCAAAAACAACCTGCAACTTTTCTGTCTAGACATTTTTATCATAGTCCTTAATTTCAGAATAAAATAAGATTATACTTTATACTCGTATTTACGATAATATTCTAAAAAATTTAAGAATTTTTGTAGATACTAATAATACACGTGATGTTAGGTGAGGGGTGGGGGGTAGTCTTAAACCTCACCATGTATCACCAAGGGGAAGGGGGGGTTAAAAAGCTTAAAAAAGATCACGTGATTAATGGACGGCCCCTTAGATCGTCTCGTATTGATTTACCTAAAAATCGGTGAGCTCAAATGAACCTTGGCCGTGAATAACTTACCAAGCGTTTACACGTGAAGAATATACTTATGACTACACACATCATTTCTTCTGTAGTAATTTTATGGTGTCGTAAAATATGCTAGTTTTTTATGCAGTGATAATATGTTATACGAATGCTGCGACACGACTTTGATTACGAGCGAAACTGAAATGAAATCACCTTGAATTTTATGTAGTCAACAAACGCAATATATACCTAATAAAAAAATATTAGTTATTGCGACAAGACAACTAACTTTATTTTGGGCATGCGCCAATAAAATAGTAAATAAGTAACCCTTCGCCGTTTATACCTATATAGGGAAGTGACCAACTAGCGGATCCGTAAAGGGCTGTGAGTTCTCAAATTCCATAAAATGTCAGGGTTTCCGTCGGAAAGTAAATTGTGTACAAACATGGTACAAACAGACATACTACAAACCAAAAAATTTAATGTAATTAATAGAAATGTTCTAGAACCCTGAAAAAATGGTAAAAAGGGCGCGAAACAAATATTTGGTCTCAAAGTGGTCAAAATTTTGAGCGACAACTACTAATACGGATAAAAAAGGAAATAATAATAATATCTGGGACATCCCACACAGCGCCATCTAATCCCAAAGTAAGCAAGTATTATGCTTGTATTATAAGGTACTAGACAACTGATATACATACTTAAATATCCGTTTTCTTTTTTTATAATATATAATATACATATATAGATACTTTATATTATACGATACGATTACTTATACGATAGTCGTGATAGCCCAAAGCGCAACGAACCTGTCTCAAATTTATAAGGCTCCATAGGGCCATGGTTCGAATCCGGGCGTGTACCAATGAGTTTTTCTGACGTAAGTACGCAATATCACTGACACCGTGCTTCGGAGGGCACGTTAAGCAGTCGGTCCCGGAGGCTGTCAATAGATGGCGATCGTTACAGTTCCCAACACGCAGTGGAGCAGCGTGGTGGACTTAAGCTCCAAGCCCCCTCCTCACCCTGGGGGAAGCCTAAGCCCCTGCAGTGGGGTAAAAATGGGCTGATGATGATGATATAGATACTTTTACACATTATAAATGTCAGATGCCTGTAAAAAATTTGCGGTTGACATTTGTGATCAGTTGAATTAGCTCTATAACAACTTCCATGGAAGTTGTTATGGAGCTAATTCACCTGATTACTAAACTAAAATATAACAAATAGAAAAAATCATTACACACCTGCCATATCGGCGGTTCATTGGTGATTGGTGAACAATATCGAGTTCTGGTAAAAAAATTTCAACTTCAAATTCCGTAACACATCACATACAAACTTTATAACTTACATTACATAACATACAAACTTTACAAACTTTATAAAATATCTCTGGTAGTACCTTGCAGTCCTAGTAAATAGTGCCACTAGTCTCTATTCGCCGTTCCGTTTCATGCCGTTTGGTTTATTTAAAAAAAAAATATATAACTTTTTCATGCGGTTTATGGAAGTCACTAAAGAAAAAAATTCGATAAAATATAAAAAGCATAGATAAGAATATATTCTCACTGAATGTGATTCTCGTTTTCATGTTATCAAGAAAGTACGGACTAATGAATATGTTAGGGATTTCCCAGTCGTGAACGTATCGGATCCCAACAATGAGATTATGGACACGCGTCCACGAAACATGACAAATCGACGGTGCATTGTATGCAAGCTACGTATAAATATTAGTGTGACATTAAAACAAATTAGGTATGAATGATTAATCGTGTCACAATATAAAAGTGTATTGTTTATGTCACAGAATATATAATGAAAACACAGTAGGTTCGCTTCCGGTGTAGCTGTTCAGAACTGTTTAAAATTTATTATTGTATTTATATACTGATTATATTAGGTGTACAAATAAGTTTTAGGACACTTCAATTTTGTATCATAACAGCTATTCTAAATTAATTCAAAGGTTCCGCTCACTTATCATAGATGGCGCTTGATATGTAGTATCGAAACGTAAAGGAGTCATAAACATAACCTATAAATTCTGTAAATTAAACATGCAGACCGATAAGCTATTTATTAGACACTGCATTCGCTATGAATTCCATCAAAGAAAAAGTGTTAGGAAAGCGTGTGAATCGATATGTTCTGTTCTTGGAGACAACATTGTATCTAAAAGTACATGTGAGTATTGGTATAAGCGATTCAAAGAAGGTGATTTCGACGTTAGTGACCGTGAACGCACCGGGCCACCTGTAAAGGTGGACGATCAGGAACTGCAAGCGTTGCTGGATGAAAACTCTTGTCAGACGGAGAAACAACTTTCGGAACAGCTTGGAGTAACTCAACAAACTGTTTCTTACCGTTTAAAAGCAATGGGTAAAATTCGAAAAGGAACAAACTGGGTACCACACTTTCTGAGTAAAGAAAATAAAAACAGCCGTCTTAACATTTGTGTGAGTCTTTACAACAAGCAACACAGAAAGTCTTTCTTGTGGAAAATTGTGACCGGCGATGAAAAGTGGATTTATTTTGATAATCCGAAACGCAAATATCATTGGGTTGACCCCGGCGAGCCGACAACGTCCACGCCTAAGCGCAATGTTCATTGTAACAAAGTCATGCTGTACATATGGTGGGATATGAAAGGCGTACTGTATTATGAACTTCTCAAACCTGGTCAAACAGTTACTGCCGATCGCTATTGTCATCAATTGATGCAAGTGAATCAAGAAATTGAGAAGAAACGTCCATTTTCTGGTAAAAGAAAACGTCCAGTAAAACTGCTCCATGACAACGCGCGGCCTCATGTGGGTAAACCGGTCAAGGATACGTTACTAGCTAGCGCTTGGATGGGAAGCTGTACCACACCCGGCGTATTCACCAGACTTAGCCCCATCCGATTATCATTTATTCCGGAAAATGCAGAACGATTTGTCTGACGTGCGATTCAAAACATTTGAAGAAGTGGAAAAATGGGTCGCTAAATTTCTCACCTCGCAAGGCGAAAGTTTCTTTGCGAAAGGCATCCGCGAGTTACCTGAGAGATGGCTGAAGGTCATTCAGTGCGATGGAGATTACTTCGATGAATAACTGCGTTTTACTTCTTTTTTAATAAATCTTGATTTTTTTGAAAACTGTCCTAAAACTTATTTGTACACCTAATAGGTAAAAAACATGAATTGTTTCTTGCTAGTATAGAAATTTAAGTATAGATATTAAGTAAAAAAATATTTAATTGAAACACGTTCAACTCGATCACCTTTTTATGTAAGTTTTACATAATTTTTTCACGTTAGTAATAACATTTCGTTGTTTTATAATCATTCTCTATGAACAAAACGTATTTTTAGGAACACATCTCAAAGGCGCGACATTGACCATTCGCTGTCGCAGTTTTATCCGACCTGCTGTTAAAGTCCGAGTCGAGATCAGTACTTCCACATCGCGAAAGTGAAATTACGGTGTTTCCATCTAAAAAACACAGTACATTAAAATTTTTATTACAGTAAAATTACAATAAAAACTTCAGTTCTGTTTTATTCAATTGTTTATCAACGTTTATTGCAAAATCATTTCATGTTTTTCATTTTCTGCAGCCATTCTAGCAATCTTTTTTTCTAGGCTTAAAATTAATACAATTTTCCGAATTTCTGCCAATGGCTTGCTGGGAAAATATGTTAGTTGTTGGACTAGAATTGTTAGAAGACCCACACTGAATAAATTGTCGAGATAACCCTGCCTACGTTTTGTTAAAGAAAGAATTATTAATATTTAATAATATTTTTTGTGTGTGGAATGTGTCAAAGAGATGAAAGATACTGTTTTCATAGTATCTTCCATCTCTTTCACACATGGAAGATACTATGAAAACGTAGTATCTTTCTTCTCTTTCACACATAAGACATATGAATTATATCTATTTCTTTCATAAAACGTAGGCAGCCCTACTGCGACAAAAAAATTTGTTCGGAATGTGTTAAGCCTGCCTTGAATGATTAGTTGATCTAAGTGACGAAAAGAAAGATATATCGTATTGTCCCTTTAACAGAAGTAGTCTGTCTAGTAGGTAGGTGTACTCGCATTATATAGTATTTGACTGAGCGATATGTCGTGGTTGGAGACACGACTGCAGACTTAAAGATCGCATGCTCTCTTCCCGCCCATGATAAATATTTGTGTGCATGAACATGTCTATTTATTAATTAAAATATAATGATAATAATAATATCTCGAGCATGCCACACGGCGCCATCCAGTCTCAAACTAAGCAAAGCCTGTATCATGAGGGCCAGACAACTGATATAAATATTCTTTATAATGTATAGAGTGTACTATATACATATATAGATATTTTACACCCTGACACGGAACAAAGTGATATTGCTCATGCACACAAATATTTGTCCCGGGCGGGAATCAAACCCGTGACCCTTGGGTCCGCAATTAGGGTCTCTAGCCACTCGGGCAATCGGTCAATCATATATGTATGTACTATAAAGATATTTATCAAAAGTCCCCCGCCGCGTTTGTCTGTCTGTCTGAACGCGATATACTCACAAACCACCGAACGGATTGGCATATAACTGTCACTAATGGACGGAGTGATTCAAGAGGAAGGTTTACGTGTATAATTTATTAATGTTTTGTGGAAATTCGTTGAAATATCACGATTATTGTTGAAGAAGTCGGGAAAAAATCAGACCGGCTGGGTGCTTTCATCGAAAACCACCTATAATCCCTTTGAGATATAACAAAATAATGTACCTACGGAAAAATTGTTTATCTTTTATAGAACTAAAGAAAAGTCTGCGATGGCATAGGTCTATCTTTTATGGATACCTTACTATACCTATTTTTGTTTAAAAAAAAATGGTGTCAGTTGATGAGGTAATTGGAAAACAATTTATACGGATGCTGTATTAATCCTTATCAAATTATATACGTTATTTAGTTCAGCATTTCATGCACATATTGAGTGTTCTTTACACTATACAATTTAAATCAATATCTTAAGAACGATCACGAAATAAAAATATTGCGCGACAAGCAGCCGGGTGGCAAAACCGGACGACCCGACACGCGTGGTTATGCAGAAGTTATCAATGCTGTGTACAACAAAAATCACTGTAGTTTTATTTATTTTTTACATTTTCCAATTTAATATAATGGAAAATAAAATACATTAAAAGTACTCCAAGTAACATGAATTTACGTTACATTTAAATCTAATTAAATCCAATCCACATATTCGACGCAACAAGCTGATAGGACACAACGACAGAAAAAACACTACGCTTATATGCTCTGCTACCCGTGCGAAGCCGGGGTAGGTCGCTAGTAATCTATACTTCTATAGGTACGTGTGTACTCATTATGCGGGCTCTGCCTAGTTTGGGACTAGATGGTAGCAACCGCGCCGCGGCTTCGCTTGCGTGGATTAAACATATATTCGAATTTATTAAAGGTTATTTTACAGTTTTTTTTTTAAATTCCTTACCTAAAGGGTAATACCAATTTTAACTATTTTTCTATAATTTTTTTTTTAATCTTTTCGTATCCATGCCATTTTTGTTCCTGATAATATATGGTTTACGGATGTTAGAATAATCGTACAATTGTACGACAACGTGACGGTGGTGCAAGAATTACATAAAAGCAAAAAATTAAAAAAATGTTTTTATACATAATGCGGACTGAAAAGTAGATGTTATAACAGCTACACCTATTATTCATTGAATTTGAATGTAATAATTTCAGTAGAGACAATTTATCAAAAAACTCTTCCACAGCATGATACGTATTTTATGGATGGCAATATTTTTTTAATATTTTCTAATTGTTTTAAGTCACACAGTGACAGTTTGATATTAACAGACTAGTCGCTTTAATCTATGCTTAATACAACACTAGTTAGAGCCAGTTGAAATTGTCATCAATTAATTAATATGGAGGCATCCTTTGTTAACGTAAAGATGGCGCGGAATTTTTTCAATAATGTCAATTAACATGGTGCGTATGACATGATAAAATTTAAACCACTTACCAAAAACATTACGTAAATATAGCAAAGTCCTCTTTTTGTTTACAGTTTGGTTGTTAAAAGCTTATATATGTGCCAATGAGTCCTAAATTACTTGCCAATAAACCACGAAAAATATTCAATATAATACCAAATCGTCAGTTATTTTAAATTTGCTATTTAGGGCAATTAGGTCTCGAATAGGTTCGCGTAAACAGGCACAAGGCGTATGCTAGAAATAGATTAAGTAACTAAGAGAATTTGCACATTTATCGCACTTCAACCATTTCTACATAGAACATAATATATGGAATATGTATTGTAAACTTGCACAAGAGAGTAAGTTCCGAATTTGTCGTTCGAGTTAGATACTTGTTTCTCGGTATATTTTTTATATATATATCAAAACGGTTCGGTCTAGATACAAAAATATAAGCATCATCAAGTGCCAACAAATGACCTTTAAAATTATATGTAATGTGGTTTTTAAGAAAAATATCTGTGACAGAAGACAAACTGGCAAAAAAGTAAATCCCCTGAAAAACGAAAGATGGTGTCGGCATAGTAACAATATCATCTACTCTTATCAGTACAGACTCAAGGCAATCACAGAATGATCACGTGACATTTTTTTATTCACATAAGAAAATGCGCATGCGATGAAATCATAGTTTTGTTTGCTTGAAACCCGTATTGAGAACATAGCGCGAAAAAGGTAAAATAAATATTTTTCATTAGAACCTTAAACCTTATATTCTAACATGACACATCAACATCCTATCAACATTCTCGGCAGCGGATCAACATGTTGTAAGCGAAATATTTGAAATGAGTTTCTTAAATGAGTTCTGTCAGTGCATTATAATTTACAATAATTTAATGTTAATTTAACATTAAATTCAACTCAACTCAACTCAACACAAATAATTCAACGTACTTCCTTTAATTAAGGCACGTTGTAATTGTAACTTATTATTTATTTACAGAATATTGTTGGACTGAATTTGCCTTTTGGTAACTTGCTTAACTCGTTGGCGCTCGCTTTATTGAGAGATATCTCGGGTGTTGCCCTGTTAGTGTAAAATATGTACGGTAGTTTAAAACCAATAAGGAAACATATTTTTCTCAGTTTTTAGGGTTCCGTACCTCAAAAGAAAAAAAGGAACCCTTACAAGATCACTTCGTTGCCTGTGGGTCTGTCTGACAGAACCCATTTTCTCAGGAACGCAGATACTAGATATCAGGAAACTGAGATATCAGTTTGCTGATATCAGTACGTTCGTTGGAGGTGTAAAACGAATCGAGTTTCTAAGAGAACTTTGTACTTCCCGTTGAAACAAAATTATGAAATTTGTGAAGGAACTTACAGCACAAACAAGTACGTCATTAAACCAAAAATCGGTAATTTGTAATTATATCGCATACTTTTTTTTTAATTTTATTAAAAATGTAAGTGGCGTTCTGGCAGCGTCGTGTGTCGTGCGTCGTGATAGCCCAGAGCACAACGAACCTGTCTTCAATTTATAAGGCCCCACAGGGCCATGGTTCGAATCCGGGCGTGTACCAATGAGTTTTTCTGACTTAAGTACACAATATCACTGACACCGTGCTTCGGAGGACACGTTAAGCAGTCGGTCCCGGACACTGTTAATAGATGGCGGTCGTTACAGTTCCCAACCCGCAGTGGAGCAGCGTGGTGGACTTAAGCTCCAAGCCCCCCCTCCTCACCCTGGAGGAGGCCTAAGCCCCTGCAGTGGGGTAAAAATGGGCTGATGATGATGATGATGATGTTCTGGCAGCGAGTAGCCATGATCTCCAGTACAAATATCGTACAATGTTGTCGACATTTTAATCAACGTTACGTGTTGATGTTGCCACGTCCGCATTAGCCTTACGAGCGTTTGCTTAAGAAGACAATACGATGTCATTCAGACTTTATCTTTGAGGCATCTGGAAGGCGCATGGCGTTAACGTCACGTAACTTCCTTATCATATCACGTGTTATCAAAACTTTAACTGTTTACATTCTCTCATAGGACAGATGGTGTTTGAGCTTGACTAGTTTTTAGAAATTATATCGTAACAGGTGTTTGGAGTAACATAAGTTAATATAACTTTTAGTTGTGTTTTTGAATTTTGAAGTTTACCTATGAAGAACTAGTAGGTATATACTTATTGTAGTAATAGCATAATAGACAAGTTACCACATATGAAGAAGACATTTATTGACCGTTATGTATGCATACAGCGGGGCAGCGGAGTTACGGATAAAGGCTATATAATCTATTTATTATCTATTTATAAATTCGTAGTAGGGTTTGTTTAGGCTAATTTTTAAAATGGCTGAATCAATTGTAATGAAACTTTTCAGACGTGAAAAAGAGATTTTGAGGAGTGACATAGGATACGTTTTGTTTGTCTGTGTATTCTTATTTTGTTTGTCTGTTTGTCTATGCCTAACCTCTAAAACGGCTGAACCCATTTTAATGAAACTTCGCAGACATGAAAAGGAACTTGTCAGGACAGACATAAGTTAGTTTTTGTCTGACTGGACCATTTATTC
The DNA here is from genome assembly GCA_949709985.1 of Luffia ferchaultella. Lineage (NCBI taxonomy): Eukaryota > Metazoa > Arthropoda > Insecta > Lepidoptera > Psychidae > Luffia > Luffia ferchaultella. Next base: position 7,166,276 of record OX453266.1, read on the forward strand.
TTTTCATTACGGAAATATTTAAGGTTCCTGATAGTTAATATTTATATATTTATATATATTTAATACTTACGTTCTCCAAATTCTTCGTTATCAAGTTTTTACGTACCTGCAACAATAACACGCAAAATGTTAACATTTTGAATTGATTAATTAATATTTTGTTTGTTCAATTTCTAAACTGCATTTATAGTACTTATTACACCCTTTTCCTGATGTGGATTTTTCATCTCTTCAAATTTACTTCTCCGTGAAATAACTTCTAATTTTTCTGCGATTGGACTTTAATTAATAATCGGTCTAATGATTCGCATAGAAGTCGACGAAACATGACCATCACATATCATTTTATAATTGTGTATATCTAGTTACCGAGGTACAAGATAAGCGGCAAGTTTCTGTGGGGTCAATTGACCATTCCCAAATTTTTGAACTAAAGTCCGTTATTATTTTTTTCGAAAGAATAGGCAATTTTTAGAAACTGATTTGATTTTTTTTTAGTTTTAGATCGGTATTTACGTAATTATATCATTTTGAAAATTCTTATAGCGTGACGTCACAAGGTGTAATTATAAGGTCAGCCATTACTGTTGCATATTTAGAAAAATAATGTCACTCTCAGTTTATGGAAAACTGTCATGACAGCCAACACTCTGAGAGTTCAAAAATTTGGGAATGGTCAATTGTTTGCTATGGCGAGGCGGCTAAACCATCGCGTTGGCATGGCTGCAAAGCGACTTCCTGGCCTTGTGTGGTAGGTACCTACCCGGCGTCCCTGTTTCGATTATTGTGAGCTTAATACTTGTTGAATAATGTTACTGGAGGGTTGTTTTAAATTTTTCTAACCGGTGTTTTAGGGAGTATTGATTATCTTTTCACTCCACCTAATCGGAAAAGTGATTTAAATATCGAATTCGAATAACACATGGCACGTTTGGCAACACATAGTGACACCAAAAAGGGAGATAGGCACCTATTTTATTTGAATTGGCTATGTTAAAAAACCACGGTTCAGCTTACTAATTTGAAAAAGGATCGATTCTTTTTATATTTATTAAATATTTAATAAAAATGTCATGATTACAATGTGTAATATCAAACCTTATAAACCTAATATTAATATGATTATTAGGTATAGACTTAAACGCATTTTTATTTATATCAATTAATTTAAATTTAATGTTATAAATATAACTTTATTATTACAAACAAATAATTCGTTTAAAAAATAGCATAAAATGTACCTAAGTATTTAAAATATTTCTTTGACTTAATAAAACTTAACTAAGCACTGGCTAGTATGATAAAATTGATTTATGTCTACCTCTCGGGTTACCACTTCTTTCAAGATGTCTAACCCTGAACTTTTGCAGTGTTACTAAAAACAAAAATATGCTTAATATCTCGGTTTGTTTTTCTATAAAATTACAGAAAAAAAGGCAATTTTAAATATTTAATAACAAAAACACAAAAACCAATCTATTCGATACAAAAAAAGAAGCCAATACATATCAAGTGCACAATTTTACTTAGCGTTAATCCAGCGTGACAGGGTTTCGCGCTACGGTCATACATATCTTACAGTAAAAGGTTGTATGCGCATGTCATGTGGAAATGGCACAAGCAAAACTGGTCCCATGGCATTAGTATGTGAGTCTTGATCGCGCTTCGTCTTGACCCGGTTAATGTGACCTTACTAGTGAGTTTGCGCGAATTTTTCTGTATGAACGTATGATATGTTGTGGGAGTGTATATATGTCGGCGGTAGTTCAATCTATAGGTTAATTGGGACAATTTTTTTGTAGAACATATTAGCTGTTGGTATGCAGCATTTGGGGGACTAATTTCGTGAATGCAACGGAAATGAAGAATAAAAAATGAAAATAAAAAATTAAGGCATTTCGTACAGACGCCTGCGTTCAAATGGAATACTTCGTATTTTGATCACTTTCAAAAAGCAACCTAAATCGTGAAAAGAACATAAATCGAGCGTACGGACCCTACAGTAAATAGGGGGGACTCTGCTACAACTAGCGTGCATGGCGAAAATGTGAGCCTTTTTGGTGAAATGTTGGTGAGATGTTGGTGAGATGTTGGTGAGATGTTGGTGAGATGTACTTCTCTGTTCGCCCGTCGACCGTTTTGGACGGTGTTCAGATATGAGAGCAGGTGTCTGCACTACCTAAGATGAATCATTGCAAATTGCATTTTCCAATCCAAATGTATTTTCAAGTATGGCGCTTGCGCTTGTATATTGGCGTTTATTTACAATGTAAATTTAGAAATAATAAAATAAAACGTTTTATACATTTGATATTGGGCATTTATTGAAAACATACCCGTAACTCGGGCGTATGTTATACGTTTGATTAAGAATAAGTACACCAATTTTAAGCAGAATAAAAAAATAATTGTATATATATATATTTTGAATATGGTATATAGCCTTAAGCAAGATAGCACAAAGTATAAACAAATAGATAAATGCATTTTATCGCTGAAAAACGCAGTAAACTAGCTAACTCAATCACAGTATCACACAATCACAAACTAAAACAAGTGGAACGTAAGAGATTAGTAAGTAGCGCTAGTTTTTTTTATATGAACTTCAATCCGTAAGTTCTCCAATTTCTCTAATCAGCTCCAAAATAGCACGTGCAAAACTAGAGGTCAAAGGGAACCTCTGTGCCAAGTTTCAAAAAATTCCGATGGAAAATGACAAATTACTCAATTCCTTCATTTCCTCCCATACTTTCGAACAGCTTCAAAATAGTAATTCCAAAACTGAAGGTCAAGCCAAGACTGACATTTTGGAATTATTGGTTGCAAAAAATTCGTTGGAAAGTAACGACTTAGGGCCCGAACGGATGGATAAACTACCTATACCATACCAAAATTATAAAGTACCAGCGGTAGTTAATACCTATCTTCGGTTGTTTTATTTATCGAAACGACATTTCAGTTTAGGTAAATCGGTCAGTTTCAAAAAGGAAAAGTTTATTATCTCGATAGTTTAGTGACCATATGATATGGTATTTTGGCCATTATTTTTATGTTACTTCGCTGCATTACTATTTCGAATAAATACCTACCGTATTTCAAAGTACACACTCTATATGAAATAAATTCGGCAAAATTCTTGAATCGACTTCAATAACACATCTGTTTTTAATTAAATGCTTTAAATAATATAAATAATAACGAATCAAATAAGAAAACGATAAAAATAATAAATATAATTAAAAAAATAAAATTTTACAAAACAACATGTTACTTGCACCTAATAATAAACTATATTCTAATTTCTAACCATTTTCGTCTAGCTGAAGTAGATTGTGAACAAATACTGCCATCTGGTAATAGCTGTCAAAATTACGATAATGTATTGACAGTTTCGTTCATCATACAATAAGTATCTGTAAATAGATCCCAACAGATGTCGCTAACTGTCACCAAATATTTTTTTAGTTACGATTAAAAAAATTAACTAAGTATAACTAAGTAATCTTTGAAATATTAATAAGTAAATGTTTTTAAGACCACAGTAATATTTTTTAGGACCACAGTAATATATTCATAACGTCATCTAATTTTCTATTAAAACAACAAACACTATCTTATAATATTCATGATTTTCTATTTGAATGTTTTATCTATAATTAGGTACAATAAGTAAGTTAAGGTAAACTCGGTAACATGTTCAAACATCGTGATGCAACAGAAGATAAAATGTACGTAATAGTACAATTAATTTGTGTAGTACATCGACCATGATTACATATGACACACACATATAAGGGCACTTACAGTCGCTGTCAGATGTCTCGTTTTCAGGTAAAACGAACCTAGTATAGTCATGTCACTTGAGAACGCACCAATTTATTGATTCCAAATAGAATTGCTCTTTAAAATTTTACCCTTCTTGTACTTTTTCTTCATCAAGCTTCAGCATTATACCTAGTAGGTAACATTGTTAAGACACGTTTCTGAATTTCCATAGTTATAATTCCGTATTTAATTTATAATATAATTATTTACTTTATTTATTAATAATATAATTTATAATAGGCTTGCTCAATAGCGACTTTAATTTTTTGTGACAAATGACTAACGTGAAATATAGAACACCACATAGGTACAGTCTTCAGTATTTTTTTTTTTTTTTCAAAAGCTGTGAATGCATACTCTAATTATAACTTATACCAACTTAGTAAATAATAATAATAATAATAACACACACAATGACAACAACGTCTAGGTCCCAAACTAAGCATTAGCTTGTATTTTGGGTACCAAGCGAAGACACCACAAACATGTAACAACCAAGACCCGGTGCCAGTATTAATATTCATCATATAAATACTGACCCGCTGGGCTAACATGCGACGCACGACAAAACTGCCACACGAGACGAGAAAAATTGTCGATCTCGACTTGTCTGTCGTTTTCCCTAACATGCACGACTCACTCGACAAAATATGGCACCGTGACTTCGCTTTGTCGACGTGACAAACAAATGTTACCCTATAATGAAAAGAAGCCATATTCTAATATAGCAACACTTTATTCGTTCTTTTTTATTCGTTCAATTTATAGCAATTTATAGTCTAAATTGTGTGATTGACCATAGAATATATTTAATAATTTATTTTAACTGGCCATGGACCGTTTCTGAAACTAGAATTTTCAGTTTTTGTGTTACCCATGGTTAAAAATGTTTTTGAATTAGTTTTTTTAAGCAATAATAATAATATTAATAAAAATATTAATATTAATATTAATATTAATATACATATTAATAATAATAATAATATTGAAACAGGTTCGCTGCGCTCTGGCTATCACAACACATTACTGTTATTATTTTTTATTATTATTATTAACATTAATAATAATAGTAATAATAATATGAATATTAATAATAATAATAATAAGTAATAATATTAACAATAATAATAATGAGTAATAATATTAATAATTATAATAATAAAGAAATTGGTTCGCTGCGCTCGGGCTATCACAACACATTATTATTATTATTGTTAATATTATTATTTTAATAATAATAATAAGTATTAATATTAATAATTATAATAATAAAGAAACTGGTTCGCTGCGCTCGGGCTATCACAACACATTATTATTGTTAATATTATTATTTTAATAATAATAATAAGTATTAATATTAAGAATAATAAGTATTAATATTAATAACGAAAATAATAATAAGTATTAATATTAATAATAAGTATTAATATTAATAATATTAAGTATTAATATTATTAATAATAATAAGTGTTAATATTAATAATAATAAGTATTAATATTAATAATAATAATAACAATAACAATAATAATGTGTTGTGATAGCCCGAACGCAGCGAACCTGTTTCAAATCGATAAGGCCATGTAGCCGTGGTTAGCATCCGGGCGTGTTCCAGTGAGTTTTTGACTTAATATGTTAACTATCACTGAAACCATGCCTCGGAAAGCACGTTAAGCAGTCGGTCCCGGTTGCTGTCAATAGATGGCGGTCATTACGATCCGCCAATCCGCATTGGAGCAGCGTGGTGGATTTAGATTATACTTATATATTTATATTTTACACCCAGAACTAAAATAGTCACATGCACAAATATTTGTCATGGGCGGGAATCGAACCCGCGACCACTGGCTCCGCAATTAGGGTCTCTAACCACTCGGCCAAGCAGTCATCATGTCTTCAATCATCAATTGTTTTTTAATTGTCTGTTTTCGGCGTTACTGTAACGTAAACAATATTTAAATAAAATAAAATAAATTAAGTAAAAAAAAAGCTTTTCTAAGCTGAATCGGTAACTAAACTTTTTTTATGTATAAAATACAACCGATTCAAGCGAATACAAACGAAATAAAAAATTTAAAAATTACTTTCTATATAAAAATATTTTTCTCACCGTTGTCGTCAACAAAAATTGCCGACGAGAAATATACCGCTTAAAGACGACAAAATTCGATAAAATATGGTTCGCATGTTAGGGTTTGTAGACAAAACTACCGTAGACGAGTAATTTCTCTGATTGTGACGGAGCGCGACGAGATAAAAACGTTGCATGTTAGCACTAGTAGACATATAGAGATATCTCGTTTCGGGACGAGAATTGCCGTCGACAAAATTTTGTCGCGGCTCGAGCGTCGTCGGCGTGCATGTTAGGCCCGCCGATCTGGGATTCGAACCCGGGACCTCCAGCTTCGTAGGCAGGGTCGCTGTCCACTAGGCTAAGCGGTCGTCCAATGTTTTGTGACGACTTTTTTTGTGTCTGTAACATCTCCGGCAGCTAATCAATATCTTATTCGTCCACCACGACAGTTTTGTATAACTACACGAAGGTATGTTACTGTTATATTCACTATAACTGTGGTACCGATATGTGAACACACGACACGCAAATGAGACAAGTAACTACTGTTAAAATATTATCATAACTAGTAATTCTCTGCTCGTATGAGAGACGTGTTTGTGTAATGTTGTCTGTAGTCGGACTTGTCAATCAAACTGGTGAAATACAGTCCGGTATTAACAGAGTTGTTTTATGACTCAAAAATTGGGCAAGTGCGAGTTGAATTAATTCGTAATAAGCACTGTGCCAGTTATCTAATTCAAGATTGCCCAAACGCTGTCGAACCGCTGTATTTACAATAAAATATAATCTAGATAATAATCCGTGCTTCGGAGGGCACGTTAAGCAGTCGCTCCCGGACGCTGTCAATAGATGGCGGTCGTTACAGTTCCCAACCCGCAGTGGAGCAGCGTGGTGGACTTAAGCTCCAAGCCCCCCTCCTCACACTGGGGGAGGCCTAAGCCCCAGCAGTGGGGTAAAAATGGGCTGATGATGATGATGATGATAATCTAGATATCTCTTTTTGTTTTCCTCCTTTCATTTTCACCATCCAAATTTTTTCCAAGGATTGGGTATCATTCAATGACGCTATTAACAAAAAAAATGGTAGATCAAATTACAATAAAATTTTTCCGATAGAATTATCAATACAGTAAAGGGGGGACCATAGGTGTAGCGGAGAGAGGTATCCCAGCGCCGGCAGTCGTCCACAATCGTCAGTCTCAGCGCATTCTCAATCTAAGACGATACTTTGTGGCGCTTTATTTTAATATATTAGTACCTAGTGATACTACAGATTGCGTTAAATAGTTTAAAGTTTTGACAGATTAAAAAGCTGTCTCATTTTATTCGCGTGTCCAATATGATCAAATGAATCTTTTAATCCTCACGAATTAATAAAATATCTCCAAACCAATAGAATGTTTTTTCCGGCACACACTCCTCGACAGACGGCTGTTAATTTATGTGTTTAAACTAACTATTTTTTAAATTCTATAATTATTTTTCATATATGAAATCTCATTCCAAAGATCTCATGTTCGTGAATTGTATACAATACGAAGTTATTTGTTACGTTGTCATCCATTAAAATCAATTAAAATTCTTATTCATTTAGTAGAGTTGTTTTTAACGAAATAGAGGATTATCGACAGTTTATAAATTTTGTGAATTAAAATAGAAATATTCCGTAAAATATGTTTCTTATGATTTTCAATCCTTTCTTTAATCAATATTACAATACAAATAAGTTAATTGAGAACACTACTTTTAAATATGACCTGACAAATTTTGCAAATTTCGTGAACAAGAGTGGCAAATATCTTCGGTCTTGTCACATTTTGAACAATAATTCGTTACGTTAAAAATCTAAAATTGATTTTTTTGATTCTGGTGAACTTGGTGGCGAAGTGACTCAACACCATGTGTATTTTATTTAGACCCGAGTGGTCTTTGATTCCTTTTCAGTTATCTTGGCAAGTATTCATATGTAACGAAAAAGTTGTAAACAATGAAAGTAAAAAAATTAAAAAGGATATACCTAGTTCACAAACAGTCTGTATACATAAACCCGCAGAACGCACACAAACATACTTATATGTCTGTTCGCGTATCATCGGTAGTCCATTAGTCAACTAGGAGTATCCGTAGTCTGTACTGTGAATGTCTAACACCATTTTTTTGCCTTAGTAACGAAACGCAGGATTTTAAAATGTTTTTCTAATAATTTTTTTCTATATTATTTTTTTAATATTTAAATATTTTTTATACAAAATGCAATTGCAATATTATGTATTGATACTACGAATATATTAACAGGTTCAGATAACAGGCTTGTCTTTTTAAAGCGACTAAAATGTCAGCTGGTTTCTTGCATATTCGATAATTATATAAGTTTAGCAACTTATTGTGTAAATGAGCTTTTCTACAGACAATAATTTTTTTATGACACCTAGCAAACAAAATTAAATGCAAAAATGTGATAGTAATAGGCAATGCGAAGTACAACGTGTGGACAATATTATTCAATTGTGAGTTACTCGTACTGGACGCAATATTACACCTGTCTACGAATTTAGGCATGACCGAATAATGAAAGTATCGATTAAAATATATGTTTAAATTTATATATATGCCTATCGGCATGTGTCCTTAATGTTCGTGATAGTTCTTTCAAAGTTAAAGTTAAACTAAGGCAAACAACCGTCAAGATTATTATTTTGTTTTCTCATTCAAAGTTAAACACTTGAATATATTTTTTTTACTTATCAACAGCTTAAAGCGAAAGCTATCTTCGTGGGATAAAAAATTAAAAAAAAAAGTTACTGCATCTCTCAACAAGAATATATCTAAATGTTAAAGCATTTGACGACCGCTTAGCCTAGTGGGTAGCGACCCTGCCTACGAAGCTAGAGGTCCCGGGTTCGAATCCCAGGTCGGGTCAGTATTAATATGATGAATATTGATACTGGTACCGGGTCTTGGTTGTTATATATATAAAAAAAAAAAAAAAAAATTAGATATGTATATATTATAAAGAATATTTAAGTATGTATATCAGTTGTCTAGTAACCCATAACACAAGCATAATACTTGCTTACTTTGGGACTAGATGGCGCTGTGTGGGAAGTCCCATGTATTATTATATTATTATTACAATACTCATTTTACAGATACACGAGTTTTTCTTTAACACTAAAAATCCACTTCATTTATCTACTAAAATTTCATCAGTCTGCTTATATACTATTATAAAACTATAAAAATTAACCCTAAACTAAAAAAAAAACATTTTTAATTTTTGTTTCAATTTTCGTTGGAACGCTTATAAATCAAGAGTCACTAAATTGATTTTGATGAAATTTTTTCATTTAAATGGACGAAATCATGATGCAACATACAGCACATGTACTATCATGTAACATAAAAGTGATTTACAAAATATTAACATTTAGAAAAAGTTGTTTTACAAAATAAACCAGAATGGCATAAAACAGTTATCTTGAGATGTAAGAAGTATGCCTTAATATTTCATCATTACCATCAGCCCGTGTCTCTCTATTGCTGAATATAGGCCTCTCCCGAGGCTCGCCACCACACATGGTTCTCCGCCTTCCGCATCCAATTACCGCCAGAATGATGCTTTAATATTTACGCAGATTAAAATTTAAATAATGCGAATTATGGTAATCATGCGGGAGATGTTGTAAGTTTGACATTGGTTCATCTGCGAGTAGAATTTACGCAAGTCAGAATTTTGTTTAAACGATTTCCACTTTTCGCAAACAATCACTTGAAAAATCAAATCTTCTTAATGATACAGTTATATTTTTTAATTGCAGACTAGCAACGCCCGTGACTTTGTTCGCATAGTTTTCATAATTTCTACAGTTTTTCATGTTTACCCAAGAAACCTAAACATTTCCGGAATAAAAAGTAGCCTATAATATTTTCTAAAAAGTTCCCTGTCAGTGAAAATCCAGTCAAAATTGGTTCAACCGTTTCGGATATTAACCCGGACAAACAAACAGACAGACAAAAATAAAAAAAAACTTGTTTGTTATTTCGAAATCCCAGAGAGACACTCCAATTTTATTTATATTTATAGATTTTAATTCCAATATTTTGCCAAAATTTTACCAAACGCAGTAGACTTTTTACTTATAAGTTCGAAATCAGAACTAGTCACCGTACTGGACCTAGCAATAATCTCGGCACGGTTAGTCGCGAACGAGTATTTAACCGCAACTTAAATTCGCATACTCAAGAGAGTCAGACGGATGTGATGTCAAAAAATAAAATAGACGTGACGTCATAAAAATGGAAGTTATTTCCTAAATTCTTATTAATTGATGTTTATCTCATTTTTAAAGTTGTAGTAGTAGTAGTAGCCTGTAGACAAAACCGGTGATTTTTTAAATTGATAATTTTACTAATATTTGAAGTACGTTTTTATTATTCTTTTCCAGTTTAAATATTCACGCTTTTTAAAAAATAATCTCTGGGATAGAGGGGCATTTAAAAAATAACAAGTATTATTTTAAACAATTTATCGATAACAATTACAGCGGTCTTCTCTAAGCGGGAGATGATGACCGTGACCGCAAATTAGAATGAAGTAAAACGAGTGTAATAAGTTTCTTATATACTTGTCCTTTATTGCTGATGAAGCAATTTCGCGATTTAAGTCTTTGTGATAATGTTGTGATTCTTCAGAGCATGGATATATGAGCATCATATTGGGGTAAAAGAATGAAAATGTCTTTTGATAAGAAAAATTCTACAGATTTTCGCGCTTCTCGCAACTATCAACTATGTATGTTCCGGTGGGACGGAACCTTTCATATACGAGTTCGACTTGCAATTGGCCTTTTTTATTTGAATCACTAAAGTGCACAGCAACAAAATGTTAATTCTACCTTATTTAGACTTACAGGACGTATGGTGTTGACAATAAATTGACATGTTTGTGTTGACGATATAAGCATCGTCATTTCTTGTTTAAAATAAGGTACGGTCACCGTTCAAAGTTTTTTCATGATTTATAACCCTACAGCTAATTAAAGTATTACGTAATATTAGCATTTAGAATTTCGCTAAAATTTATGCCTTTTGAGACTACTGTAGGCAAGGCCATACAGGTAGGAAAAAAATTGGAGGGGGTTTTGACGATATTTTTATATAAGTAAATTTAATTCTTCTTTTTAGAATTCCTGGGGCGGAAGATTGGACCCAAGTGACCCCTTTCCCAAGGCCTTGGCTGTTAGGTTAGCATTGATATATAGCGTGTTCCTGGGATACCAAAATCAGGGGTGTATAGAAACGCCTTTAGGAATGAGAATACGTTCTTGTGAATACGCTTAATCCATCACGCTTCTCCAGTGCAGGTTGGTGTATTTTAACGACTGCCATCTGTTGATGGGAACCGGGACCGACAGCTTAACGTGCTCTCCGAGGCACGGAGTCGGTGATAGTTATATACTTAAGTCGGAAAAAAACTCATTGGTACACGCCCGGATTCGAACAACGGCCTTCTAAGCCAGAAATAGGTTCGCTACGCTCTCGGTATCACGACATCTAGTAAGCATTAGTTTACTTAAATTAACACATGACCAGGAAAAGTCTCAGGGAAAAGTAAGTAAAAAAAATAAATAAACCTATGTATATTAATGGAGGTGTTCTCGATGTATCCGAAGATTTTTCCTTTATATTTGATAAATGGTTGCCCGATTCCAACATTTTCCAAACAAATGTGCATTAAAATACGTTAAATTAGAACAACATTAATGCATTTTATCGTATATTCATTACCAACTTCTTAATTTATTTATTAATTGAGGAAAAAGGCCAATAAATTTTTCTAAGATGATTAATGATCCATTACGTAATCACGCGAACCACTAAAAATAGCAACATTTGTTAGAACGTGCTTTCTGGTGCTTAAATAATTATTAGATAATAATAGCTTACCTTATTTATACGTTCAAAACTAATATCTTTAAAATAAACAGAAAAAAAAATCAACGGATCTCCTGCTTTCGCACGAACTTCTTACGACATATTTTGGATAATATTTTTCGAAATAATTTTTTTTGCAAAAAAATAACACAACTGTATTTGAATAAGCTTAAAACTTCGAAATATAACATTCTATACGACATTTCGATCGAACAAACCGAATTAGTACGAAATGTAACACCGACGCATATCCGACTTCCAATTAAGGGCACCTTTAACCAGTACTTCCGGTTGTCCAATTCTAACAATTTTAGTCTCAATCGATCTCCCGTCTAATTACCCCGAGTCGTTTTTTTATTTTGTCATTGGAAATAACTTTCATTTCGTTGGAGTATAGGGGGTCATTTGGGAGTTTTGTGAGACAGGCAGATTGCACGAAGAGTTTTCGAGATATCGGGATGAACGTGATATCAAAATACGCAGCTCGGCGAGCTCTACAAGATGGCAAAAGACAATTCGAAAAAAGTTCCGGAGTCCAGGAGATCCGTTGATTTTTGTTTTGTCGACAAAAGCCTTACTTTATACCTTCAAAGTGAAAACGTACAGAATTTTGGGCACATGGCGTGATTAATTCACCTAACTAATAACTCTTCTAAAAAAATAAATCACCTGACTTTGATTTGAATGCTAGTTTTACGTAAAACAAATAGGCATATTCTCTGACATCGGTAAAACATGGAGAAAATTTAACGAGATTTAAGGTGACGCATAAATTTTGTGACACGTGTAACAGAGTTTTATGCATAATTATTCTGGTTTGTCATACGTTCAGAAATATCTTTTAGGATCAAAAGCATTAAACCCGAAGCCTGTTGGCAAACCGCGATGTTTCTGTTTATTATTTTTGGTCTATTTCGATGCCGACCGCACTATGTCATGTATTACGCGTATTCAAAGACAAGTTCAAGGTAGGTATATTTTCTTACCAACATCAGATTCGTTCGGAAATAATTTATAAATAATTATTAATTAATACAATAATACATTTCAAAGCTATTTTATAAATATTTTGAAATGAATATAAAATCATTATAATTAAGTAGTCAGTTGCGTAAGTAATTAAAAAAAAATGTCGAAATAATAAATAATTTCTGTCGATAAGTCTTATCTGTTTACAATTTTATACCCTGAAGCTAAACAATTATAGTGGCGTGCCCTTTGGAGGCAGTATATTTTGACTTTTTTACTTTCTTGACTGACCGGTTGGCTGAGTGGTTTATAGACCCTAACTGCACAGCCGAGGGTCGTCCCAGTTCGATCCCCGCCCGGGACAAATATTTGTGTGCATGAACATGTCTATTTGTTCCGAGTCTTGGTGGAAAAATATCTATATATGTATGAATTGTAATAATAAAAAAAATTAAGTATTTATATATCACTTGTCTAGTAACCCATAATACAAGTATAGTACTTGCTTACTTTGGGACTATATGGCACTGTGTGGGTTGACCCAGATATTATTTTTATTTTTTTTATGAAAACATGATTACTTACCTACCAAGTGGCGCGGACTTGTAGTAGGTATGCGTTTGGATGCAACAAAACGAGACAGTCGTGTGACAAAACGAGACAGATGTCATGATTGACAGTGTTGGACTTGGTTGGACTCTTGTTCAACATCATCGCACAAATTTTATGCTTGCTCCATAGGGGATGGCGCACAAACGACATTGATACCTCCAGTACGTCCAAATTATATCAAAAAAAGGGAAAAAAATCAAATAAGGTTTCATTGCATAGGTCTTACAAAATAAGAATGAGGCTTCTTAGATGACTTTATATATTGAAGCCTTGTTTTAGAAACACTATAGGATTTTAACTGATATGCTAAATAAATACGAGTACATAGTTTGTTTGTTATACTTGTATTACAAATAAATAATTAACACAAGAAACGGCATCGAACGCCGAGAACTGTGCCGCCGAAAGCGAGCGATTTATTTGTAATTCGACCCTTGCTTGAATGATTCTTAATTTTAAGTGGCTATGGACTTCTCTTTTCTATCTGTATTTCTGACGACCGCTTAGCCTAGTGGGCAGCGACCCTGCCTGCGAAGCTGGAGGTCCCGGGTTCGAATCCCAGGTCGAGTCAGTATTTATATGATGAATATTAATACTGGCACCGGGTCTTGGTTGTTATATGTATGTGGTATCTTCGCTTGGTACCCAAAATACAAGCTAATGCTTAGTTTGGGACCTAGACGTTGTTGTCATTGTGTGTGTTATTATTATTATTATTATTGTATAGGTTTTGCTATGTCTGTTTCCAATTACAATAATGAGCGTATCTTTTTCAACAAAATTATGTGTCATACGTTAAGTCACACGTTAGAGTGTAACAAACTGATTATTACACTTTTTGAATTTCGGAATAATATCATTACCGGAGATATAACAAATCAAAGTTTGTGTATTTACAGAGTATTTACGACCCGTTCGTGACGTCACTCGGTGCGCGCTTCGTAGAAATGACCCACGTTCGTCCATAGCAATGTAACCGAATGACGTCATGGCACGAATTAGGAGCGGGCTATGCTCGGCGTTTCTTTGATGGATAAAATCAGAAACACTGAAACCCGTCAAAGAACTAAAGTTGTCGACATAGCCGAAGCGATCAGCAAGCTGAAGTGGCAATGGGCCGGTCACATTTGCCGTAGAACTGATAACCGATGGGGTAGACGAGTTCTCGAATGGAGGCCACGTACCGGAAAGCGAAGCGTTGGACGCCCCCCGGCCAGGTGGACAGATGACCTGAAGCACCATACCGGGGGTAGTTGGATGCGAAAGGCGGAGGACCGTGTGTGGTGGCGAGCCTTGGGAGAGGCCTATATCCTGCAGTGGAGAGACACGGGCTTATGATGATGATGATGATCTCCGGTGTTTTTGTAGATGTCATTAAAATTCTTTCACTAATTAGTTTCCCTTAATAAACTTAGCATGCTTCTATAAAAAACTAAAATCACAACGCTCATTACGAGTAAAAGTGTGTCGACAATTTACGTAGAACGACTTATCAGCAGTTTTATACTGGAATCACTTGTCTGCATTACAGTAGACAGACTGGACATCATTTCTAGACATAGAAATATTGGTCAGTCCCAAATACACTTACTTTACACGTATTATTAACATGTAAATAAATGTAAACTATATGATAACCTTGTTGGCCCCTTACTCATTAGTATGTGCTATGTTTAGATAAATAAATCGAATATAATGTAGTAATAATATAAGCGGTGTCGTTCACCTTGTTTCGGAAGTTTAATACGAAATGATCTAGTAGTTGATGAGCGATCCAGTCATTTTAGGGTTTCGTATAGTTCCAATCAAACTTTATGGCGGATCGGAATACAACGCTGTATGCGTGCTTGCGCAGGTTCAGTCATATGCCCCTCGCTCCACTGCGTCCCGATACACCTAAAACTGGTTACTGCGACGCGACTTGTGCCTATGTTCACATCCGCCATAAAATTTGAATGTAACTGTACCCAAAGGGCAAAACGGAGCCTATTGCTGCCACTTTGCTGTCTGTTCGTCTGTCCGTATGGCACAAGTTTTAGAATCGAAAACGGATTATAGGGTCAAAATATTCGATTTTTATTATAAAATGTTCACCCGAAACCAAAAGCTGAATCAGAAATCACTAAAATTTATTTTTCAGGGGGAATTTTATTTTGCACTCATGAAAAAGGAACTGAAAACACATTTTTTTACTTACTCCGGCATGTGAGATGTCATTGTCTAGAACTCATTGAATAGAGTAAAAACTATTTTCAAAATAACATTTTTTTATTCAATACAAGATGTTTATCCACTTATTGAAAGTCAAAATGAATTGATTAAATACCGGTTTGGAAAACTAGAAGGAGAAGAACTGACAAGAAACTCCTCCCTGTTTATTTAATTTAAATGTATATGTTTTTCTTAATGCTTTATTTTTGATTTATAATGGTTACCATTATTAGAATGATGAATTATTAAAAACATTTAATTATTCAGTAATACAATAGTAAGTTTTCTTCGTGAGTTTTCATCCTAGTTTCCTTTTAAAAAAAAGAAATGGGGCCGTCAAAGTATTCAGTTTAGACCATGTTTGTTATGAGGTCTATCTAAAAAACTAAACTAGTTAAAAATTTGGAATTCGTATAATTCACTGCAAACTGAAGCAAGAAAGAAAATTTTACCATAATCGGCTTAACGGTTTATACTCTAATGTCGAATTCAACGTTTAACTGAAATATGTGTAAATAATAATTAACATTTCTGAAAGGCGCTATATTTAACCTTTTAATTTGTCATCAATCATGATCAATCAATTTTGTCTGTCAATTAAATGGCTCGTGACTTTCAATCTGACCCAGTTGGGTTAATGTGTAGAGCCTGGGTTAAATATCTTATATAACCTATGTCACTAGATGTTAATGTTGCCGATAGCAGGATTTGTATTTTAGCTATTATCGTACTTTATTAGATAGCAGCTAAGTTTTATACATTAAAAGTGTTGGGTATAATATGGAAACATCGATAGTGTCATAATTATGTTGATATTTTTATAAGATTTATTTGGTCTATCTGTTTATTGAGTAGTGTATGATTGTTTTGAGGTGACAATGGGTGCTCGTTTTGGCAAAGAAAGAATTGAGACATCGGAGAGTGAAGTAGAGCTAGTTAGATGTTCTCAGTCCCTGGACAAGAAAACAGGTCAATAAAAGAATAGTACTAGAAGCCCATAATCTTTTTCTTTCGTCTGTACCAACTAGAAGCCTTTTCTACCACCACAAGTGTGGTGGAGTCCTAAAAAAGCTGTGGAGCGCAAATAAAATGAATGAAATAAAATGAATGAATGAATTAGTAGGTAGTATGAGAAAAGCAATTACAAATTAAGACTTTTCACCCAAAACTATACATTTGAATCTTAACGCCAACTCAAAAATTATTTAGGTGTGCAATGCATATAAAGAAGTTCGTAAGCTTAATGACAGCCCACATGAAATAACGTAGTAGTACAAAACCACTGAGCTGCCCTGTCTTCAAAACCATAGGACTGTCACCCAATGAACTATTTATAGATTGCTGTAGGTATGAATGCTGTTTTTTAATAAAAACTATACGGCAAGTCTACTGTCAGTCAACTGTTGGGATTCTGCCAATTTACATTTCATGTTTTTTTATATTATTCTGTACGTGAACTAAACTAGAAAATGATGGCATTGAAAAGAAACCGTCGAGACCATAGCGGCGTATTTTTCGCGACTTGACTCATGGACGGTAAGTTTCTTATTTTACTAGTGGGAACCTTAAATAAATCGCCAACATCAATCGCTAGTACATAACTAGCGATTGATGTTAGCGATTTATTTAAGGTTTCCCACTTTAGTATTGGAAAAGTTTTAGAGTATACGCACGTGGGAAGTGAAAACAGTATTAAATAATAAAAAAAGGAACAAAGGAAAAGCAGAAAATGATTAAACATAATAAACATTAATCCCGATTAATTAATAGTAATTAACATGCTAATATGATTTATGTACAAACCGAAATAGGTCATACGGATGAAGTCGCGTGCGATTGCTATCGCTTGGGCATAACTTCGGGTATAAATTAGTTAACAACTAAACAGTCAACTAAACAATCAATAACATCAGTTTTGATAACATTAAAAAGAATTTTGTTTTTAAAAAGAATATACGAAGATTTTTTCTTGTACTGTGGCTCCATCTAAAGTTAAATCGTCCTTTTGTACAGGGTGACAATTCACGTTAACCTCTAAAATGAAATATATCAAATTGGTTCATCTGGTGTTTTCTACTAAAACATTTAACAAAATGTCTAAATAACATTCAAAAATTAAACGAATTTTTAAACTTACTCTCAAGAAATGTTCGCATGAGCCACACATATTTTTCAGATGTGACCTTACATAAACATAAAAATAGTAGGTACTTTCACTTCCACAAAAACAGGGTTTGATGATTGTAAATAAAACATTTTATTTTTATGAAATCAGTCGATGAAGTCCCATTGGTTATCAACTCTTTCTTACTATATTTCTACGAATATTATTTTACAAACCGCGTTAATATTATCGATATCAATATCTCAGACGCTACACTAGCGGTTAGTAAGCGATAATCGAAAAGATATGCAGTATTGTCGCTAGCACCAGAGAACTATTACTAGCACTCCCATTCATCAAAACATACGAAAATCGGCAGATCAGCCTTATCTCCGAAATTACTGAGCCTGAAATTTCAGGAAACAATATTGAAAATAAAGTACTAGCTTCCGCCCGCAACTTCGTAGGCGCGGACGCACGTTATGCACTTGTAGGCGTTTTCCTCTCTCACCACTCTTATCATTTACTGTCATCTAACTCGTGCTTTTGTCTCCCTGTTATACTCAGCTGTGTGACTACTGGCGGTACTAAATTTGGTTTCGCAGGCTGTGCTGGATTAGGTTTCGGAGGCTGCACTGAATTAGGTTTCACAGATTGTGCGGGATTTGTCTTGGGGGCGCTTTTTTGACGAACATTTTCAGGTGGTCCACGTACGGGCGTCGAAGAGTAATTGCCAGATCGCTTGCCAGCAGCTTCAAGGTGAGGTTATGAGTTGTCAATTATTATTGCACATCACTTGTTCTTACCCATTATTGTATTCAGTACAAATTATGTGCACAGACAGCCATTGTATTGTATGAACCATACTGTATACTGAATAAATACGTTTGATGTTTCAAATTATTTACTACGTACAGTAAATACTTTTTTACTACAGTAAATAATTTTGTTACTGTTACCGACATGTTTACTTCGTAAAATAATGCAACCACGACCTTAAAGGACGGTCCCCGACACTCGGACGTGAAGTCCGATAGGATCCGATGAAGTTTAATGTAGGGGCAATAGCTACAAATGATTGACGATTGGTCTAGTCGACCGAGGCGTTGACTATAGACACAAAGGTCGCGGGTTCAACTTCCACCCGGGGCAAATATTTGTTTGCATGAACACGTCTGTTTGTTCCGTATCTGGGTGTAAAATATCTATACATTTGTACTATATATATATATGTATTATAAAGTCATCGACATAGCCCATCGGACATAACAAGTTGAAGTGACAGTGGACAGGTCACATAGCACACAGAACAGTTGGCCGACGACGGGGCTGAAGAGTACTAACTTACAGGGCCTCTTAAATAAGAATTTAAAAAAAAAATGTTATTAGTCGATATAATGGACCGTTTTCCGTGCAACATGTTTATTAAACACAACACTCATGCATGCATAGTTCAATCCCTCGGGCGTTCGGTCAAGTGACCAATTCATATCTTCAATTTAGAACAACAACTTTGATTGAAGAATGATTGCCTACCATAGCAATAAAGGAAAATTTATCCATATAATACAGTTTTTGAAACTTGGAACGGAAACTAGCTAGGTGTTATAATGTTTAACAGACCAAAAAAATTTTTTTTAACAAAATTAGGATGGGGTAGAAGTCGGGCTACTACCTCTAGTTTTTTCCGTGAATGCGATAACAAAATGACGTTTAGCCTTTAATTTTTTAAATACAGTTGTTTTTGTTCAAATCTAATGAGAAATTTTGATGCTAATAGCGCGAGTTGTACCTGAAGGCGCCCGCGTGATACCCCATTTTCAGTGCTCACTTTCGCGGTCTATGACGTCATCGCAGGGGGTGAAGGGAGGGTGAAACATATACTTGAGTGTAGTCGTCGGATGGTTCTTCACAAAGATATAACTATCATTTTTGTAACTTCTAAACTTTAGAAGTAGGTATGAAGCTTTCAAAAGTACATGTTTTTTTATGACGCAATTTTTTTGGAAAGCCTGCCGATACGACGAGGAAGACGTTCATCAAATTCACATCAAAAGCAAAGCCGTCTTTGAAACAATGCTAGCTCTACAAAGTAAGAAAAATTATTATTTTGTAAGTATACAAGCGGCTTATATTTCACAAAATCGGTACAAAAATAGAGTTTCGTAGTAAGTTCAAAATCAATATTAACTCGTTTTGGGGCGTAGTAAAATTTTATGTCAATCTATTTATAAAAACCGCCATCGAGTCTCATATAAGGTAGGATTCCGTAGCCATACCAAAAACAAACACTTAAGTTTATGGGTGGGTTTAGAGTTGAACTATGCATTAACTTTATCGACTATAACTCGTAAACTAGTTCCTAGGCAGTCGTGATAATTTTTTTACTGAATTGGTACTATTATTATGGTTTACATTAGATTTTCGAAACAGTGGTGCAAGACTCGTGTAAAATGGCCATTTTGTTGCCAAATGTTTCGTAAACGGGAACTAATTTAAAAAAAAAACATGAAATACCTTATAATAATAATTTTGAAATAGCTAATCAACGATATTTGTTTAACATCATTATAATGCACATCTATATATATATTTATACTTGTTTGAAAATAATCATGAAAAAACATATTGTGGACTAAAATGTAAACAAAGATTTATATAATTTTCTGAGAAAAAAAAAACAGCATATTTTACGTCATAGAAAAATATATGGAACCACTTCGGACGCATTCTTCCTTTTTTTTTTAAAGTCGGTGTTTTTTCCCCAATTAATTGATTAAAGAAATGTTAAACTTAAAATTTAATAGAGGCGATCCTCAACATTCCAATCGATGGAGATCACAAAGAATAAATATTTTTGAATTAAATAGTTTTTCTTCGTATGAACTGAGATCTCTGTCTTCAGATAAAATTTCATACTAAAAGGTCTGAAATTGCAGAAGCTGTACATACTGTGCAGATAGATGGTTAGATAGACACATCATAAAGTTCTAAGTGTAACCTAGTTCTAGCTCTTCTCAAATGACAGATCTGGCCAAAAAACACCAAACATTTATCTCAGTACACTTACCTTGAATTTCATGTGAACCAATTTAACATAGTACAACAAAATATTTTCTTAATAGTTTAGTGAGCTGTCAACATTCGTGATAAAAAATATGAGGGATCCACTAAACCGTATAGAGACAGCATTATCACTTTGAAGTTTCGCGTTATCAGACCGTCTGTATTTATTTTTGTTTGGTTTATTTTGGTTTGCGATTGACGAATGTGAAGATAATTAGGCGGTTATTATGTACGCTCTTTAGTTCAATTGATGTTTCGTCACCTGACGTAAACAACTTTGTAAGAAAGCAGCATAGATAATAAGGTCCTTAACGACAATAACGATAAAAATTTAAATGGCAAGGACTTTACGAATCTGGAATCTACTAATGGAATCTACACTGCCCTTTTCTCTCGCCAGGTAGCGCATGAGCGACCGTACTCAATCGACTGTCAGTTTTACACAAAAGTTGGAATTTTTATAAACATACATACGAATATATTCACAAAATATAAATGTTACAATATGTTAAGAAGGTACTTGCGCCGAGGGCGCCATCTACAAAATTTATGCCTGACACACCTCATTGTGGAAAAAAATACTTTTACTTTGAGTTTTGGAAAATTTTAGTGTTCATGCAATTTCCCCATGAGTTATTATAGTATGCAGCGAGTGGTTGACTGCGCCATTTCACGCTGACCTTTGGCGGTTTTTGGCGGGATTCTGAGCCCTGGAAGCGTCAGTGAAACATTGAAATTGGTAGTTATTGAAAGAATTATTAATCTACCAATACGTTTCACGGAATGGTTCATACACATCGCGAGCGTATTCAACAAGGATGCGACACGTAATTGAGACACACAAAATCAGCCTATTTCTCATTTTCAATCAGAATAATTCTCAGACGCTTTTAGTCCTGAATAAAATTAATATTTCTGCAATATATAAAAAGTATTGATAGGCTTAGTTAATTTAATGGGACGCGACGTTTCAGATGCTGTGAGATTTACTAGAAAATTACACTTCGTTTTGCATTCGTAGAAAATTTAAAACTTTTAATTTTACTTAACTATGTTATAGGTACATAGTCGATGGATACACAATGATGTAGAGACTAACTTTCATCCCTGCTTGCTATTATTTTTTTGGTTTTTTAATTTGTTTAAAAACAAACAGTCATTTACCTCTATGTTCACAGAAAAAGATAGAGTATCGTATCGATAGATATGAAAAGTTACACCTTAAGTTTTGTTGACTTTTCTGATGTGGCTTTTGCAATATCTTTGTATACAAGAAGCCATTACATACAACTTCGGGCTTTAAAAAAAAACTAACGTTACATTAAAATTTATGCAATTTGGTTTATCTACTTCACAGTCTATGATGACTAAAAATGACGTAGATTTTTTTGCAGTTTCTAGTGACTGTAAACCCAAGTACAAATCGCGTCGAACTTTATGGCGGATCTGAATATAACGCTATATGCGTGCTTGCGCAGGTACAGTCATATACCCCTCGCTCCACTGCCTCCCGCTACACCTAAAATTGGTTACTGCGACTTGTGTCTACTTTCGGATCCACCGTAAAGTTTGATTGTAACTGTACTAAATATTTATTTCAATTTTATATCTCCACACGTTCCTAAGAAAAAATGTCTTGACTTGACAGATACACAGACGGACAAGGAAGTGATCCTATAAAGGTTCCATTTTTGTTTTGAGCTACGGAACCCCGGAAAAAAGTAAAAAACTTGAAAGTTTTACATTTCTTCATCAAGCGAATTTATTTATTTACATATTTCCATAAAATTACTATTAATCGCGCGTGATTTCATTCCCAAGCAAAGTCTAAAGACCAAAGTAAGTCACATAAAAATCAAGATAATTTGGTTGATTCGGTTATTCGTGATTCAGCTCTTTTTTGCACACCTATGGCCCAAGCCCTTTCGAACGGTCCTCCAAACTTATTTCTCTGCCACACTATCTCTAAGATAATTCGTGGCCAAAAAACCTTTTCAGCTAATCAAGTAAAATAATCTTAGTAACAAAAAAATCCAATCAACCAGGTCTATTATACATACTATAGCAAATGTTGCGTTTAATTAACATAGTTTACAACGTCATCAGTGGTAATAGTCTTACTTCATACATTCATACGTGAAAAAATAATGGTAACAATAAAGCTATGTATTACAGTTGACAAAAACGGAACGCAACTTTATAGTTTTTCGTCAGGGTCATCCCAAATTACAAGTTTATTTAGGCATTTTTTGTTTAATTATTTATCAATCAATCAATCTCTTGAAATAGGTCACAAGAGTATAAATGAAGATTGGGCTTATGCCTTAAACCTGGACCTTAAAAATAAATGAAGAAGTGGCTGTACGATCTTCCGACCTTTGCCTATCTTATAAAGGATGAATAAAGGAAAAAAATGAACTTTATTACTTTGTGGAAGAACGTCACCACAAAGGCGCATTCCAAAAATTTTTGGTTCTGAAACTGAGGCACGTTCTTTTTAACAAAATTATAAACAATTCTATAACAATAAGTGCTTAAAGATTAATATTATTGAAACCACAGATAGGCGAACGGCTTACACCCATGGATTTTTATCATCTAAGTAGTCTGATACTTTATATTAAGCTTTTGCATAAAGCTTTCAATTTATTGTAGTTTTAAACTTGTTGTGGGGTAGATCTTGAATGTCAACTGGGATCTTATTGTAAAAGCGTACCCATTACCCTTAAAAGATTTTGTGGTTTTATTGAGGCGGGTGACATGATAAACAAGTTTATCTTTGTTTCTTGTATTAAAATTATGCCCATCACAAATTTTTTAAAGAATACAATATATTTTTTTACATACATTATGTTTTCAAATATATATTGAGACGGTAATGTTATTATATTAATTTCCTTAAACTTGTCTCTAAGTGATACTTTAGGTCCTAGTTTATAAAGAATTAAAGAAAGTTGATTTTAGTACGAAGTGCAATTTATTTTCGTTGTCCGGTAACTAACATTTGCCCAGACCTCGTTGGCGTAAATTAGATTTTATTGAGTCTGCGTTTTTTTTTTTTTTTTTTTTTCTTATTTACTACACATTTCCATAGGCGCGAAGCCCATGTCTTTAGAAGAGCTTTGACTTTACATAAATTTTTTTATCTATTTATTATTTCTACCGCATCTGCTCTACGTTTTGCTTACTGCTATCCTAATGAGTTTGCCACAATACTACTAACTTTTAAAGTACTACTAACTTTGAGTCTGCGTTTTCAATACCTTACAGCCCTCAGAGAAAGATAAGATAGGTACATTAAATAACACATTCAATTAAAGGCATTCAGTTAGGTTTTGTGTATAAAACCCGATACGCTATTCCTACTATGATGTCTTTGTAAAATGCAAATAACTAATCATATGCTGACACCTGTAACATCACAAATGTCGGTATAGCAACATCCAAATACCCCCAGCATAGATATCCGTTTGCACCATAGCGTGGTATGGCCCAAAACAGAAACAAAGATAGGCTATGACAAAGACTATGGAATCATCACGAAAATTCGCAGACCATGTGCGACTACGGTGATGTTAATGCGCACGACACTCACCCTAAAAAAAATCAGTTTAGTGTTCATCATCAGTCGAGCATGGATACCCCCCATGATAAAAAAACGAAGAGTATGAAGAGGAAACAAATATGCGTCAGCGGAAATTATATAATAATAATAATATAATAATAATAACATATACATCACAACGACGTCTAGGCCCCAAATCAAGCATTTGCTTGTGTTTTGGGTACCAAGCGAAGACACCACATAGATATAACAACCAAGACCCGGTACCAGTATCAATATTCATCATATAAATACTGACCCGACCTGGGATTCGAACCCGGGACCTCCAGCTTCGTAGACAGGGCAGGCAGGTAATTATGATTCCCGTAACGTAATATATGATGACGCATAGTTTTTCTTCCTCGGTTTCTTCATATTTATTATGATTTCGATCATCAATTGCTCTTCTGATAGTGAAACCATCATAATAAAATCTGAATGCACTATAATAGTTTTCTCAGTGCATTTGACCAGTTTTTTATGAATAGATTTATTCACACAAAATTTCACGTATCAAATTAAGCCTTCAGATAGAAACATAAACTAACACGTAACTTCGTTAAAACCCTACAAAACAGACTAACAATGTTGTTTTGTGAGCTGACAACGAAACTCTATTTTTAGTTTTTTTATGCGCCATTAAATTATTTTTTTAAGTTTTCTTTTTTTTTTTTTATGATTCCAAAAAAAGATGCTAGTGATGTTCACATACGTTCAATAACAGCTGCCAAATCGATTCGATAGATTTAGGAACACTATCGGCCGTGTCCATCGATACAAATCATACACGCAACGTATATTTCTAAACATTACGTACGATGAACGTAATGTTTAGAAATATACGTACGATGAACAGATAACTCGAGAATATTTATGGCATACCGCAGGGAATCAGAGGAATTATAGTATTAATGGTTAGATGTGAAGAGCCGTGCCATGAGTTTTAACTATTTCACATGACACTTATTTTTGCAATGGTAATAAGCTCAGAACCGGTGCTCAAAACCACATTTCAACAGAAAGTGCTTTCAGACTGTATTAAGGAGAGTTCAAAGCATACATTTCCGTCATTCGTTCTGCCTTCAAAATTTCTGTAGGAACAAGAGCTGGAGTCACAATAATAATAATATTCCTTGACTTGCGCCAGTAAGTCTAGTTTTTACCAACTTTATGCTGAGATAAATTAATCTTTTGTAAATAATAATAATATCTGGGACATCCCACAGCGCCATCTAGTCCCAAAATAAACAAGTATTATGCTTCTATTATAGGGTACTAGACAACTCATATAGATACTTAAATATTTTTTATAATTTATGTATACATATATATAGATACTTTTACACCCAGATATGGAACAAATAGACATGTTCTCACACAAATATTTGTCCCAGGCCGGAATTGAAGCCGCGATCTTTGGCTTTGCAGTTAGTCTCTAACCACTCGGCCAATCTCTAAGTCAATGAAAGTATATAAGTATGATGTTAGGCTCAACCACAGACAAGTCAACCTTATAGACCACGCTTTGACAGGGAGTAGCATTCGCCAAAGCTATGTAGTGACACTACATAACTACGTCACTAGTGAGCCGTCAGTTGGAAGCACGTCGGAAGCCATTAAATTGTCAATTTTGAACGAGCCAATGAAAACTAGCCGACCTCTCCCCGCACCCCGCCACTTTTTGGCGAATTCGTTTTCGTACTGACGTTTATTAAAGCGTGGTCTATAGGTTGACTGGTCTGTGGGCTCAACCTAATCCAGAACTGCATGAGGTGTCCTAGATAATATTGTTACAGTCATTTAGCAACTTCGTCGTTTACACGCTGAGTCCACCGCATGCGTAAAGTCAATGTACGACATGTCAATCAGCTATTTAGATGTACAATTTTCAAGCTTTGCAATAGAAGAAACCTAGCACCTGGTTTGTGTTGTACGATAGTTAGTACTCGCGCATAGACTCACATACAATCAATCCAGACCATTATTATAAATGTGAAAGTTTTGTTAAGTTGTCCTTTTTTCAAGTCGTAAAGGAGGGAGGCTGCGACGAGGTTGATGTCGTGATAGCCGTGTTGGTGTGGTGTCGCGCGAGGCCGCTTCTTGTTTAGGTCAAGATTCGTAATCCCAGAAATGGGCATGTATTAATGAGTTTTTTCTGGTTTACTTATTACGGTATTTGACTATTATTAAACATATTATATTTATCAAGAAAATAAAAAATAAACTATATACGATAACTAAAATAAACAAAATTATATTCGGTTAAATTTGGAACTAATAAGCCATTAAAATTTTATCTCTGTCTCTTTCTCGCAAAATGATATTAAAAATTATTTTAAATGGCTTTAAGTCACACATAGGTACGCCGTACAGTATTGCCAAAGACTATTGTCCTCTCTATCTAACAGGACATTTTAAACATTCATAACTTTGTTAATAAAGATGTTTTGGAACCTGTACTGGAACAGCGTGGTGGATCAAGCTCCAAGCACCCTCATTCCGAAGGGGGCTTAAGCCCCTGCAGTGGGGCATATTGGTCAGATATAGTTTGGTAAAGACAGAACTAGTAAAGAAGTGAGGTAACGACATGCTTTTTTGCTCGGACATAGTTCAAGATTGGAGACGGCGAGCAACAAAGACTACAACTTTATAAGGTTCGAAATGAAGTGTAAATAAAGTCAAAGTCACACGCAATTTATATGTCCATCCAACGACCGACGGTGCCACGGGCAAGTGAACTATTTTAAATGACCAATTAGTTCCGAAAAAGTTTGCTTTAATCTCATCTTTGTGAATCCAGACGAGAAAAGTTTAAACTAGAGCATAACGGTTTTTTATTCGAATTTATTTACATTCATTAAACCAGCGAATGTTTGTAGCTTTTGGCACTCGTTTTTGATTCGTGCGGATTTCGATTTTGATTACAACACTACCCTAATGTTCGTCGAAATTATACCTTATACTATATTTCTTACAGCTATGCCATGCACAGTGTTTCGGAAATTCGAAAAATCAGGAATTTATTGTATTTTATCGACATTTGAAATACACTACTTATTTACCGCCCTACTCGTTATTTATTATCATTGACTATATTAATTTGCGTGTTAATTGGTACACTAAATTTGAAATTCACTACGCTCGGGCTATCATGACACTGGGAGGAAAAGGAGGAGGGGGGGGGGGGGGGTGACTGTGGATTCGCCAGCGTGTAATTTGTAAAAAAATTGTATTAAGTACTGTATATTTTATGTGTGTATATTACTTGTCTCACGTTTTTACAATAGGTAGGCGGTGTAGGTAGGTAACACAAGAGTCAGTAAGTATCATATCCGACCATTTGACGCCTTTTACTGACTTATGAGATTGTTATACAAAAATGTACTATTAGTTTAATAGCGTAAGGTTTTAACTTGTTTGTGACAAGAAAATAACCGAGGACGCGAGCTAT
The DNA here is from genome assembly GCA_949709985.1 of Luffia ferchaultella. Lineage (NCBI taxonomy): Eukaryota > Metazoa > Arthropoda > Insecta > Lepidoptera > Psychidae > Luffia > Luffia ferchaultella. Next base: position 7,194,127 of record OX453266.1, read on the forward strand.
TTAATTGATTATGAAACACATAGATGAAACATAATGATGTGGCGACTAAACGGCCGAGAACATTAACCCTCCAGTTTCGAAATAATAGGAGTTAATGGCTGTGTTTCCTGTGTTCATATTTCATCATGTCGAAGATAAAATCCCTCAATAATCCTTGAATGTTTCTAGATTAAACAGACAGACAAACATAGAATTTAATAACAAGATAAGATTTTAAACGTATTAGATATACAGTAATGTATAAAATCATAAGGTTCTCATCATAAGTCCACTATGCTGGTCTGATGTAAATTGGATTGGGGGCTGTAAACTTCCACCATCACAGAAGTGGTGATGTCGGAGCTTGGGATAGTATCACACGTTTATCGAAAATCTAAATGGCAAACAAAGTTATTAATTATTTACTCACTAAGGAGAGGGTATATGCTGAGAACTATATGCGATTGGGGTGAGATGTTGTTTGTGTATTTATGCATAAGCGCAGTTACTATATTTTCTTCAAAAACTACTGGACCGATTTCTATGCAGGTTGTACGTAAGTGTCCCTTAAGAGCAGGTTCTTAGACATCTTTTACTGATAAAGGTTAATTCAAATTCAAAAAGTTTTTATTCAATATAAGATGTTTACACACACTTATTGAAAGTCAAAATGAATGTATTAGGTACCGGTTCAAAAACTAGAAGGAGAAGAACCGGCAAGAAACTCCTCCCTGTTTCAGTGCAAAAACAACAGTGAAGTAAACTTCACTGTTGTTGTTTTTTTTTTTTAAATTTATAGTGCTTACAACTATTACAATGATATCCATGCGCACTTATCATTTAAATACTCGCTAATACAATAGTAAGCTTTTTTGTTGGATTAAGTTGGACTTTAACTCTCTTTATAAATTGATTAGAATTCAAGTCTAACATTTCTTTTGGAATTTTATTATAAAAACGGATACAATTTCCCATGAAAGAATTACGCTACCAGGGGCCGCTGCAATATGTTTCTTTAAAATGGAAAAGGGCGTTGCAGTTGATTTGGATTTTGATCAAGTTTCTGGTATTACAAAGTTATTACGTCAGAGCAAGTTCTCAGACATGTTTCACGGTTATAAGCCACCAGGCGGCGCTGCGGTAGATGTGACTGTCTAAAACGACTAGTCCAAATTTTCATACAGTTTTTTGTTTTACATAAGTGTCAATTCAAATTAGTTTCTTAGATGTTTTTACCTTAGACGGTGTATCCCTTCCAGTTTGCTCAGATTTCCGTTACCTTGGTTCGCTCTTCCAAAACAACGGCGATATTGACCGTGACATTAACAACAGAATGAATGTGGGATGGATGAAGTGGCGACAGGTCTCATCAACAATTTGTGACGCCCGAATACCCCTTAAACTAAAGGGAAAAATTTATAAGGCGGCAATCAGACCTGTTGTCATGTATGGATCAGAGTGTTGGGCTATGAAGAAGATGGATGAAAGAAAGGTGCATGTGACAGAGATGCGAATGTTAAGATGGATGTGTGGTGTGACAAGGAAGGATAAGATAAGAAATGAGTATATCAGGGGAGCTTTGAAAGTAGCGCCAGTGACAGAGAGACTGCGGAGTAATAGGCTTGGATGGTATGGTCATGTTATGCGCAGGGATGACGAGTATGTAGGCAGAAGAATGTTAAGTATGAATGTGGAAGGACGTAAAAAGAGGGGAAGACCGAGGAAAAGATGGATAGATTGTGTGAAGGAGGATATGACAGCGAAAGGAGTGAGTGATGAACTAACGAGTGACAGAGAGGAGTGGAAGAAAAAAACATGTTGGGCCGACCCCACCTAGTGTGGGATAAGGGCAGGAGAGAGAGAGAGAGAGAGAGATGTTTTTACCGGTTCATGAGCCACCAGATGATGCTCTAGTAGACGTGTTTCTTTAAAACGGCTGGGCTAATTTAGATGCGATGTTTGGAATTAGGTACGTGTACAGTTCAAATCAACCTTTATGGCGGATGTGAACACAGGCACAAGTCGCTTCGCAGTAACCAGTTTTAGGTGTAGCGGGACGCAGTGGAGCGAGGGGCATATGACTGAACCTGGGCAAGCATGCATAAAGCGTTGTATTCCGATCCGTCATAAAGTTTGATTGGAACTATAGGTAACACATAAATATCACATTGTTGGTACAGGCATACTAATGTTTAAAAAGTAAAAAAAAAAAGTATTTATTTCACTCTTTTTAAAGTTAAGAAAGAATGATTCATATTTTTTACATAACGTTTTCTTTGTCTTAAGTTATTTTATTTTTTATTTTTTTAGAGTAACTCTTTACAGCGAGTTGCACCCAGAGAGATTACGTAAAGGTATATTGCATAAAGCAAAAACTGACAGCTACACTTTGATTGGAACTGTGATGACTTCCATGTCTGGTACAATAAATCGCAGACATTGAGGTCATCGTGGTTCTGATCAAAGTATATGTGTCAATTTTTACTTTATGTGATATACTTTGATATAATCTCTTTTGGTGCAACTCGCTGTTTTGTACTGAAAACGTGCAAAAGAGTCATAAGAAAAATCTTTTTTCGATGTATCGCTCTATCTATCGTCCATTGGTGGGAATCGACCTTGTATAAAGGTAGGGTGCTAGCTACACAGTCACTATAGTTCACAGACATAAATAACTCTAGGAAAACAGCTTTGTAGACAGTAAAATAGTGATGTGTTATGACGTCATAATCACGTCATACACCTAACCTCACTATTTTCACTATCACCCGAAAATAAGCTTTTTGCTTATTTTTACGAGTTTCCAATAATAGATATGTAGGTGCAAGACGTTTATCAAAGTTTGTGTTGCGCGTAATGATTGCATGGGAAAGGGGCTGTCCATAGAATAGGTAGTTATGTGCACTAAGGATGCAACAATCTTAACCATGAGAAGAGAAGGGGAGTTCAAAGCAAATGTGTTGACACGTAGTAAATCAACGAAATATGCAAAATCAATTAAATTTCAACCGTGGACATAGAAAAAGAAAGGATTCTCGCTAAACAAAAATATAAGTAAATGGTGTATAACTAAATCATTATCCTCAAAATGCATTTTGTGCTAGATTTAGATAAATTCCAAATATCCAGGATAGAGGAGTGTGGCGTGCCTTGGGAGAGGCCTATGTCCAGCAGTGGACGATGTGAACTGATGGATGGATGGATATTCATCAAAAGCCCCCTGCAACTATTTCTTTTTCCTTGACTTAAAAAAATAGTTCGGCGGAAATAGATTTAGCACCAATGACGACGTCATTTTCGAACAAACGCATATTTTAAAACGTTAAGTACCCAAATCATATTTTTTGGAAGAGATCGATTATGTAGTGAGAAAAGCGTTGGACGAAGTGTGTCGATTAAGTAGGTATAGGAGGAAAATATGTAGAAAAATAAACAATAGTCAGTGTCCAAAAGAAAATTCGTTCTATGTTTAATTTTTACCAGACTTATCTTGCCGACCTCGTATATTATGATGGTTAGGTATGTACCTACCTACTGTTTTTATTAGAATACTAATTTATTTGTTTATAAATTATGAACACGAACTTTTCTGATTCGATTCACATTTGATCGGTATCTTCATACCCAAATGATGTCACACATCACAGCTAATAATAATAATACCTGAGACCTCCCAGTCTTTCATTATTTTCATATTGTACCTTGATTTTGTAATCATTTATCGTTCAATTTTAGAAAATCAGTGACGACAAGCGAATCCTGGCGTCGAAATTAGAAAACTAATATTGGCGGGAAACCTATTAAATTAGCAATACATAAAAGACGAATATTCTAGTGCTTATTTATATGCTTCTTATTGATTTTATTAAGTTTTTTACATTATACCTGCATAATTTCCTTGCAGTCCACCAAGTTAAATAGGTATAGTAGGTACCTACATAGGTAGATACACGCGTGAGTTCCGAGATAAACAAAACATACCTAATGTCGATTTATTCGTGCCAAAAGTCTTCAAGGCCGCTATGGGAACGCTTCGTTTAGTGTTCGAAGAAATTTTTCCTTAAATTTGTGCCAAAAATATTACATATTCGCAGCATTACTTCAGTGAGTAGCAAAACTAGCAAACAATAAAATTAACTCACCTTTCAGTGATGGGGACCGCTTTTGATTTCAGTTCATAAAACATGAACTCTTGATGCTGTTGGGCCGCCGTCATTTCGCTCAGAATCTTTTGATCAACGTCGAGATCGTTGGTCAAAAGAGAGGCGAGATCGAAACCCATGTCTATACCGGATTCATCCATTATGAGCGGAGACAGTAACACAAACTTCGACACAATCTATGTTGGACATTAACAAAAGTCACATAAAGAAGCGAATGCAACCACTGAGCCACGTCTCATATTAGAAAGGGGTGTTTACTTGCACAGATCTCACGACTCTCACGCTTATAGATCTCACGACAACACAAACATTCCTTCGAACCCATGTGGTATGTATCTCTCTCTACTTGTTGCTGTAGTTCTATTCCATTCTTTTCTACCAAAATACTTACATGGCTCAGATGGTTATTATTCGATCGAAATAGAAATACCGTCTTGATCAAGCTGATATGACCATTTGTTAAGCCTTCTAAAATTTGTCGACTTACTTTTCAAATAATTTTGTCACTGGGTAACACCGAGTTTTTAGCATGTTTTTAGACCATTTTAGACGGGCTTAGAGACACTTCAGAATTTAAAAAAATCTGTATGCATGTCAATCATATTTGATTTTGTGTAATGCAGCCATTCATAAAATTTAAAGTTTGTTTTATAACTAAATTTAAATCATTCCAATTTAGTTTTTTAATGTGATTAAGTTTTTCTACATGGAATACTGTATTAAAAATATAATAAAATTAAAAGAATGTGTAATAACTATCATAACAAAATCAATTAAAATTACAATCAAAGGTTAGCAAGGTTTTTTCTAGTGTTGGTAGGAGCCTTATTTAACAACTAGCAATACCTGTTAAAATAGACATTGGATTGTAATTTGGGTCAGCAATGGATATTTAGTTTTCATAATAAGTTCTATGATCCCATTTGATCCCCTTTTGATTATTACGAATAGTTTGTCGGTCACCAGCATCGAAATATCGAGATAATATAACCATGGAGCACGCGTTTTTAACTGGAGAATGAATATCATGTTTTTACTGCCCTAGCTCATGAAATGAGTCGTAAGAAAAAAGAGATAGCAATACCACACAGCAGGTGTCTTTAGCGCTATGGCCGGATTCTAGTTGTCAAAGTCACCAATTGGTGACGCAAGTGTGTTTTAGAAAATAGACAATTTTAAGTTGAAAATTTTATAACTGGTCGTGTGCGGTATTTGACCATCAAATGTTTTAAAACATTGTTGAGAAATTGTGGCGCGTGTTTATTAATGCGCGTGTTAATTTATCGTAAAACTTTTGATATATGTTGTATTTATACTTATTACACTTATTATGAACCATAAATAATGACGATATATGCTTTAGATTTGCTAAAATTATAAGAAACAGATTTTTACAAATCATATAGTGTTGTGCATTATTGTACTATAGATCGTTTACGATTTAACGGTATTTAAGTATGATTCATTACAAAATAGAAAGCACATGAGTAAGTAAACCGTACAGAGGCCAAAGCTTCCTAAAAACAAGCAAAATGTATTTCTATTAAGGTGGGGTTGTCACAAAAAGTTTAGATAAATTAAACTAAACATTTGTTTATAACCTTTATTATTACGTTTGAAAGATAACACAATTACAAATTATTTAGGTACTATAATGATTTTCTTTTTATAATTTTTGATTTTAGTAATTCAATAATTCTTTTAATTGTGTGGTAATTATTGAATTTAAGAGAAATTATTTAATATGCTTTTATAAATTCCACCTGTATGTTTCAATGTAATGGAATTTTCACCCACTGCCACAGAAGATATCGGGCTGAAATCTGGAAGACATATGTAACTTTGATGACAATACACTAAAATGACAAACAAAACCTGATGCTGCAGCCAAGATTGCCTCCTTATGAGAATACTCCTCAACGGTTAATAGCATGAACACGAAACTTTGTATATACGTTGGATTGTGATATTTAACCAAGATTTTTACCACGAATTGGGCTGAAGCCAAGATTGTCCCCTTATGAAGATACTCCTCAACGGATAATGGCAAGAATAGGAAACTTTATATAAACGTTGAGTTTTGATAGTAAACCAAGATTTTTACTACAAATTGGAGCTGAAGCCAAGATTGTCTTCTCATGAGGACACTCCTCAACGGTTAATAGCACGAACACGCACATGCCCCGCATGCTTGTAGTAGTTTATCCGTTTCGCGCAGTTGTATGAAGCTTTGCCTCTGTACGGTTTACTTACTCATGTGATAGAAAGTATTCAAATCTACACAATTTTTTTACAATGTATGTTGCTAATTAGCACCAAATCTCTAAATATATCTCAGTGATCAAATGTTTAACATGACTTCAGATTTCTTGTGAACATCCGTGCTCGAATTCTTTGGATAAAAGCTATTAGGCGAAAAGATTGGGAACCAACAGAAGAATCTCGTCTCTGCGGTTTCTGTTCTCATGGGATTCATAATTAAAAAACTTTATTTTGGTAACTACGTTTTATTATAAATACCTGCCTTTATCAAATGCAATGAGGACTGTTTAATTTCATTTCATACAGAAAATTTATTAAGCACGTTTCGGTTAAATTGTGAATTAAAGTATCTTTAAGTAAATTTGTTGTTGGACATTGATTGAACGGACGTAGTTGAACATTTCTTTACATTTCTTGACGAAACTATTTCGCTGCTGGAAAACTTTGAAATACAATCATTGATTTATATACATAAGGATATGGCTTACAGAACATTTGACTAGATCGCTACCTCCATGTGTTATTACTAATTAGGACTTGGTAGTCAACAAGCAAACGAATTTAAGATGTAACATAGTTAAAACTTGTCGCGACTAATTTAAGAAAGTTCGTCATTTATGTATGTAACTACGTGCCTGTGCTACGTACTGACATTTACTTTAGCAATGTAATGAAATAATAGTCGAATGGTTCAATCATATATTCGTTACATAACCCACTGAAAATTTAAAATCAGTTATTTATGCAACTACTACATAACCAGAACTACTATAACGCTAGTGGCGGTTCATGGGTCCATCGAGCCGAGCGAATTGAAGAATTGGTTGGTACCCGTATCACACGAATGTTCAATACTTAATTATGTGCAGTTGCGTATAAAAGTTTCTTACGACTAAACCAAAATTTATGTACTTAGGTAAAAAATTAAAATACTAGGAAAGTTGTTTCTAAATACTGGTTACCACTTAAAATTGTGCTATTATAATATACTACCAAGATCGAGCTTTCCAAAATATTTAACTGGTGTGCTGAAATGAAATTTAAAACTGAAAAGTAGCAAGCCTGCGCGCAGCACCACACCGTTATTAACCCCAACATTCTTTACCACACAATTTTTCGTGTTATATTTTTAACATAGTAAGACAATTAAATAATATGTAATCTTAGAGGTACATCGAGATACCGCGTTGTGATTATGAATATGTGACCAAAAAGTAAACACCACAAACCAAGTATAACTTAACGTTTTGACTTAACACCGTGAAATAGGATTAAGAGTGACACATACAAATAGTCAAATCAAATCAAATATCTTTATTTCGTAGTTACGTAACATAATCTTGAAATACGTCTTAAGAGTGAATTTATTACAACTTATTACTTTGTGGAAAAACGTCATCACAAAGGCGCATTCAAAAAGTGCTGGTTCCACTCAGAAGAATAAGCAAAAAACTGAGGGACCCTTTTTTAACAACGCTATAAACAGTTTTATAACAATAAGTGCTTGAAATTAAAATTATTGAAACAAACCGATAGGCGAGCGATTTATACCCATGGATTTTTATCGTCTAAGTAATCCGATACTTTATAATAAGCTTTTGCTTAAAGCTTTCGTTTTATTGTAGTTTTAAACTTGTTATGAGGTAGATCTTGAATTTCAACCGGGATCTTATTAAAAAAGCGTATACATTCCCATTTAAAATTTTTTGTGATTTTATTGAGGTGGCTGACATGGTTACATCGTGACATCGTACTGGAAAAACAAAGATTTGGAAGTTACATTTTATGTATGTTTACGGAATGTTTAAAACAAACTATGCTAATTACACATGGTCTGTATAATCTCTGTGTGTGTCCTTTAACTCGTGTTTTGGATTTGTTTCGGAATGTGAGACTGTTCATCTAGATTATTATGTCATCTAAGTGTCATACTATATACACTGTGTAGAGTTTTGTATTGATAAATTAAAGTACAGGAGTAGAAAAAAAAGTAGATACTATGTCATACGATGTTTAGAATCACTAGGAAATGTATAACTTAGTACATATATGAAGGTTTCAGATGTTGTTTTCAACTTTTGTATGTTAGTTATTACCACTTAATGAAATTATAATTCACATGAACTGCGGGTAAAACGGCAGACCGTAGTGGCACAAAGCATGGACCGCTCCCTTGTGATGATTTCGTAATTTGTCTTGTAGAATTAATCACGAATAAATTTTCTCTTACATCCTGTTTTTTAAGAATTACCTACTGTGATGGAATCGATTCTTTTGACAAAAATTGCATTTTCTTGTGAACTCTATTAAAATTCCATAATACTCATATACACGTGACGTTTTTATAAGGTTACGTCGTAATTCACCTAGTGAGAGAAAGTGTTTGTACAATGAGAGTTATTTTATTTATTTATTTATTAGGAGAAAAAACAGTTACAGGTGTAGTTTAAAATTTGCTTTAGTGCAGTGTGAGAAATAAAAATGAAAAAAAAAGATATTTTCGAAACATTCAACAACATAAATAATTGTTTTTTAAATAACAAGTTTAATAATGAAAGTTATGATCCAAGTTACTGATAAAACATGTTTCATCATTATATTTGATACATCTTCATGATCGTTTTTGTATGTTCAAATGGCACAAATTCGTCAACCTCCAAACCGTAAACAACTTGACTAAGTCATCGTTGGTAAAGATTTTACTTTTGTATTACCGTATGAGCGTTCACATAGTAAATGTACCGACGAGCATGTCCTTATGCATGTAATATAAGTCAATGTAGACAGTCAAGTCAATGTTAAACAATAAAAATTAAAACTGTAATATTTGTTTTTGTTCGAAAGTATTAATCATCTGAAGTATTAGATCATAAAATAAATGTGGTGTACGAAAAACGACATGAAATCGTGGAATTTTAAAAAAAGCAAAACGTTTTTTTTTATTTACCTAATTTTCACTTTATGAACCGGAAAAACTTAGCACATCACTATAATAATTATAACAACTTAGAGTTAACCCGGCCTCATTGACGTGTTTAGTTGGTTTCTTGTGTTTATTTTTATCTCTGTCTCTCTTTTAACAAACTGAATTAGAAGGACACGATATAATGTAACTGTTCATTACAGTATTTACGATTTGTATAATTTTTTAGACTAAATGTCGTAATAACAACACCCCTCTTTTTTCGTCGGAGATTTAAAAGTGAACTCAAATGCATTTGGTATTGCATCCAGGACACTTACTATATATATTAAAATAAAAAAGTCGCCCTGTCGCGTTCCGTTCGTTTTGATTGGTTCTGTGGTTGGTGCCAGTGGTTGCTAATGGTTGCTAAGATTGGTTGATTGGTTGTGAATTTGTGAACGCTTTTTTACGTCCATGTTCTCTATGTCTTTTTCATATTCATAAAATTGGATTACATGCTCTGTGAAAATTGGGAGCTTGGCAATTCGCTTCGAAAGTTTCGAGATATTTACAATAATCGTATTGACAAAATCTAACAAGGTTTTTAGTGAAAATGTCTAAGGCTCATCCACCAGAACTGAAAAAGTAAGTTAGATATGTAGTACTATATTCATTTTTTGGCGCACCACGCACCGGTCTAACCTCACTTGAATGTTATTTGTCCTGAAGTAAATGCTTCTTGTTATGTTGTAATTTTTAAAATTTTGGTTTTACAAATATTGTAGAACTGGTAGGTACTTGAAATTGACGATCCAGCTTATTATCTTTTATGATTTTTCATAATTTATCATTGCTTGTATTTACCGGTATTCAGCTGTGTATTTTTGTATGAGTAGATATTACAAGTTTGTTTGTTCGGTTAGATATTAATCTTAATAATAACTTTAGCAATTGATAATAGTTCCTTTTGTGTAACAGTATTTAGTAGTACTAACTAGTAATAACAGTACCATACATCCATACGTATCTTTGAAATTAGTCTTAAAACTGTCGCAGTATGTAACAATTTTATGAAAGCGTTGCGATGAGAAGTATGGCAGGCCTGTGTAATAGGGTATGCTATCACACTCCAGAGTTGTACATATCTGTGGTAAGTACAGCTCGCTCTGAACTTCATGATCGCTCTGAAGTCTAGGCAAGTAGTGTCACAGTGGGAAAAATGGGCATCAGAGGCTCAAAAGCGGACTCCGCACCTTTGCAAAACGCATTCGCGGAAATTTCACAGTGAACTAGAAGTTTGGTGCAAGCTTTCCATATTCCTAAGCTATCCTGTTTCCCAGATTTCACTGGAACAAAAAAGGTTCAGATGCACTGATGGATATGATATAATAATATGTTAGAGGATAAGATTGTGTAGTAACACTCAATTGACAGTTACAATTTATTATTATGTTTCCTTCTAAGAAGTGCCCTTATATATCTTTTGTTTTAAATACCTAAATTCAGTTTAATTGTTGTTATAATATACCAACTATCTACTAAATTTCCAGGTTTATGGACAAGAAATTGTCAATCAAGCTCAATGGTGGCCGAGCTGTGACAGGAGTGCTGCGAGGCTTTGACCCCTTCATGAACCTTGTGCTTGACGAGAGTGTTGAAGAATGCAAAGATGGCCAACGCAACAATATTGGCATGGTGGTCTGTAACCATTTAATTCTTTTCGATTCTTTTTCTTCTGTTCATCATAAAACATCATCGATACCATACTTTTATGAAGAGTTTACTTCTACGAGAATGCTAAATATGAAAGTATTTTTTTTCTTATATAAAATAGAGGGGTTGGCTTTCCAAAACTGTCACCCTAAGAGTGTTAATAATAAGAGAGAGGTGGGTGATGTGAAGAGATTAAACCAACTTCTAGAATTTTAAGAAATGTAGAAATAAAAAAAAAAACAAAAGTGAACATACCTGCTACAAAGACAGTTCTATAACCCTTAAACTCAACTTACTTGAAACTAACATTAAATACCCAAGCACTCTTAAGTCTTGACTGTTTAATCTTTTATCAAATTGTGAAAAGTAGATTTGAAGTTTTGCGGGAACAGATGAACATACTAGGAGTGACCAAAAATTAGTGAGCACCACTTATATCGTGGGGTTACTGCAAAAACCAACTAACTGCATTAATTGTAGTTTCGAGAAAAACATGTTTAAAGGTTCGCATGGTAAAATTTCTGTTATAGAACTTGATAATCAGAAGCGTATATGTGTATTTTTAGTAACTTATTTTATTCATTATTCTGGTGGTACAGAAAAACAACCTGATCCTAAAGTAAGTAGGTATAATTAAGGATTTACTTTGATGAGTGCTGCAGACAAGTGGTTTTTCCTGTAGATGCAACTTTTTCCTATCTTGTGAAGTAAAAGGTCTAGTTTTCTACTACTACAAAAGAGTCAAGTCCAGAGTACCCGGAGTATCCGGAGAGCGTGTATGAGAAGAGTGATGAGTGTCGATGACGCGAAACTCTGGAATCATCTCCGTCAAAAAGGCCGTGCCATCCGGGCTCGTATCCTAACACATACATAATTTGAATTTGAATAAATTCAAATTATGTATGTGTTAGGATACGAGCCTGGATGGCTCGGTCTATTTGACTAGTTACAAGCCAGCGCTACAATATTTATATACCTATCATAGTTTCAAACACTAATGTCTTAAAATCATGTCACCAACACGTAACATAAAAAAACACGTCAACAAAAAAAAAATGATTACACTTCCTTTTCTTTGACTCATTGATTTCTCCAAGCGTCAGGTACATTTTTTATTTTAATATAGAACTCATCATCTACTCACAGTACTCACAATAATTCAAATTTAATGCATACATACAAATGAATATCAACAATTAGACGCTTGAAATTCTACTAAACGGGTCCGTCTGCTATACGGCACAGCAGCGCGAAGCATGAACATGCGCGTACGCGGTTTTTCCTGAATGATTATGTGATGTCAAAATGTAAATTAGCTATGTCGACTGGGAATAACCGATTCACGTCATGCTCCTCAAAACTATTCTTGTCAAGCATTCAAAAATTTCGGTTTTTACCACATATTCGTCAAATTCATTCTACTGTACACTCTTCAATACTGCGAACTTGTTAAGCTGTGATCAATACAAACCCTACTTTTGGCTTCTCCATAGTCGGGTAATAAATGCAATAATACAGACAACTGCTGCATTACAGGGTAGTGCGATCACTGTGCTATATTATATATTACCTACATGGACTCAGCATCACCGTAGTTGCACATGGTTGCTCATTTTTGTGACAAATTGTCATATAACTATATAATCCTAACAGTATTTTTCTTAACCTTTCTTTGTTTTAAATTAAATGTTTGACCCATACCTAGTCATAGTGAAACCAATCTACATGTAGTGATATATAATCGTCGTGATAGACCAAAGCGCAACAAACCTGTCTCAAATTTATAAGGCGCCATAGGGCCATGGTTCGAATCCGGGCGTGTACCAATGATCTTTTCTGACTTAAGTACGCAATATCACTGACTCCGTGCTTCGGAGGGCACGTTAAGCAGTCGGTCCCGGACGCTGTCAATAGATGGCGGTCGTTACATTCCCCAACCTGCAGTGGAGCAGCGTGGTGGACTTAAGCTCCAAGCCCTCCTCCTCACCCTGGGGGAGGCCTAAACCCCTGCAGTGGGGTAAAAATGGGCTGATGAAGTGAAGTGAAGATATATATCTATGGTACTTTGTCAATAATTTTGTTTTTTTTTTTTGTTAAAACTGTTTATATATTTCAATGTAAAACTGTACTTAGTTATGTTGTTTAAGATTTTTGTATAAATATGTAAGGATAGCAAGGACAGATTTTTAGTACACTTTTGTGTATATCATGTTAGTTTCGTTAAATTATCTATCGCCATCACAGACAAATCAACCTTTAGATCGCGCTTTAATAAAAGTCAGTCCGAAAACGAAATCGCCAAAAAGTGGCGGGTTGCGGGGAGAGGTCGGCTAGTTTTCATTGGCTCGTTGAAAATTGACAATTTAATGGCTTCCGACGTGCTTCCAACTGACGGCTCACTAGTGACGTAGTTATGTAGTGTCAGTAGATAGCCTTGGCGAATGCTACTCCCTGTTAAAGCGTGGTCTAAAGGTGGACTTGTCTGTGATCGCCATACTTGTTTTGGCATATGAAAGTTAATAATAATAGTTAACATTAAGATTATGGTATTTCAATAACCAAACATGACCAAAGTATATATAAAGTTTTTGAAATATTACTGTATTGAATAAAATTTTTTATTATTTTTTTCCAGGTAATAAGAGGCAACAGCATCATCATGTTAGAATCATTAGATAGAATATAGTATTGTCATTTATATTATGTAAGTTTGACACTAAGTATGCAAAGTTTCTAAATACCTGGCCTTAATAATAGATGTCAGATACCTATGTTATCAAATGGTATATGTCTCCATGAATGTCCGAATCGCTGTATATTTTAAGGTACGCTAGTGTATGTTGTCATCCACCAAACGTGCTGGTAAAATCCATTTCTTTTTATGATCGTTTTGGGCTTACACCAGGTAATGTTAAGATACACCACAACGGCTTGGTTAATCTTTGAAGAAAAATTTTAATTTGTATCTAAATTTATTGGTTAGGTTTGATCATGTGATTGCGAAGAACGAAGCCGAGCAGTGACTACCCACCTAGAATATGGTATTTGACTACTATTAACCAATTAACTTGTCATCAATCAATTGTCTGTGTCAATCAAATTGCTCGTGACCTTGGACCTAACCCAAATGGGTTAATGTGTAGTACCTGGGTTAAATATATCATATTTATCAAGAAAATATAAAATTAAACTTTATACGATAACAAAATTATATTCAGTTGATAAATATGTAAATTGTAAACTATTAAATTTGTATGTCTGTTTCTCGCAAAATGATATTTAAAATTATTTTAAATGGCCTGACATCACACATGGGTACGTCGTGCGGTATTGCCCTCTCTGTCTAACAGGACGTTTTAAACATTCAAAATTTTGATATTAATGAATTTTTTTTTAATTCTTTCACTGTTATATGTAGAAAACTCTTTCATATAATTTATTTTTTTAATAGGCAACTACCTTCTTCATTTCATCAATTTGTTTTGCTAAGATGAGGTTAGGATTAACATTTGAAGGAGCCACAGACCAGTCAACCTATAGACCACGCTTTAATAAACGTCAGTACGAAAACGAAATCGCCAAAAAGTGGCGGGGTGCGGGGAGAGGTCGGCTAGTTTTCATTGGCTCGTTCAAAATTGAGAATTTAATGGCTTCCGAATTGCTTCCAACTGACGGCTCACTAGTGACGTAGTTATGTAGTGTCACTACATAGCCTCGGCGAATGCTACTCCCTGTCAAAGCGTGGTCTATAAGGTTGACTTGTCTGTGGAAGGAGCGAAGTAGAGAGGAGCAACAACCTATCCATAAGCTTTATGATCAATTTGATATCAATCAATCGGTTTTCATTATTAATTAAATCATATTAAACTGTAAAATTATTATAAATGTTAACCATATCAAAAAACCCGATAGACCACTATATTCTATAACATTAGATTTTTTAATTATTAATATTAAATTCTTGATAAAAATTTTCCTCTCAGACCTGATGTAGCAGAATAATAATAAGTACATATAAGCCAATATTATATACATACAAGACTAGAGTCCATTGAAACAACTTCCTTTCTTGTCACCGAACAGCTGATCCAAATCATTCCAACTCTCGTACACTGGACATTGGCAGAATTAACATATGTTAAAAAGCCATCAAACAAAAGAAGAAGAAGTAAATTATATCATAGCCATATTACGTTTTCCAAATAAGCACTGGAAAATCAACACATTCACATGATTTCGAAATTGGTATTTCTAAGATACATGCAATCCTTAACATTTACCGATGGACGTCTGAATATGATAAAAATACTGAAATATTTCAGTGTTACACAAAGTTGATAAATGTCAACGAAGTGTCGTGATAGCCCAGAGCACAACAAACCTGTCTTAAATTTATAAGGCCCCACAGGGCCATGGTTCGAATCCGGGCGTGTACCAATGAGTTTTTCTGACTTAAGTACACAATATCACTGACACCGTGCTTCGGAGGGCACGTTAAGCAGTCGGTCCCGGACGCTGTCAATAGATGGCGGTCGTTACAGTTCCCAACCCGCAGTGGAGCAGCGTGGTGGACTTAAACTCCAAGCCCCCCTCCTCACCCTCGGGGAGGCCTAAGCCCCTGCAGTGGGGTAAAAATGGGCTGATGATGATGATGATGAATGTCAACATACACTGGTGCATCTTCACGTTGGCCAACATCGGACGACATACACTACTCTCACTTTCTTACTGTATTTGATATGGGCCAGGACTTAAAATTTTCATGCAACTATCACATTTGTCAAATGTTTCCAGTTTTTTTTTTTCTGTGAAATTGTCAACCTAAAGCATTTATGTTTTTGTGTGATATTTCCAAATAAGTAATTTAAGTATTCATTAAATGTCATTCATCAACTTATGTATTAGAATTTAATTTGAATACACTATTTTGTAAGCATTTTCAGTTTCATTTATCTATTTCATTTGTGACCATTTCCTAGGTTTTTTATGATATTTTCAAACGTCATGTAGGCACTACCTATGTTAGAAGTTTTTAATTCGCTTGATCGCAGCGTCTATGCTTGGGGACCACAACTGGATCCAAGCTGTTTATCTTCATTTTTAATGACCCGAAATGTGAACCATTAAGAAGGAATTACGACTTTTGCACTTTCCTTACAATCCCGGTCTCATCATCAATGTTGCTCATGTGTTATTGGGCACGACACTGAGTGATTGGTTTTTATTTTACCAGGCCAACATTTTAGAATATAATAATAGTATAATAATACCTGGTATATGCCATACAGCGCCATCTAGTCCCAAAGTAAGCAAGTGTCATGCATGTATTATAGGGTACTAGACAACTGCAATACATACTTCAATATTCTTTATAATATACACATATATAGATGCTTCTATATATGTCCCAGTCGGAAATCGAAGCCGCGACTCTTGGCTCTGAAATCAGGGTTTCTAATCACTCAGTCAGTCCATAACCCAGTCTAGAATATAACCCTATTTTTGGAATATTTTATCTGCACTGCATTCTGTTTTCAATTTTTCTTACAGGTAGTTCACCCTCTAAAACAAAACTGACATACAATATCGACGACCGCTTAGCCTAGTGGGTAGCGACCCTGCCTACGAAGCTGGAGGTCCCGGTTCGAATCCCAGGTCGGTTCAGTATTTATATGATGAATATTGATACTAATACCGGGTCTTGGTTGTTATATGTATGTGGTGTCTTCGCTTGGTACCAAAACACCAGCTAATGCTTAGTTTAGGGCCTAGACGTTGTTGTGATATATACGTATTATTATTATTAACTAGCTTTCGGCCCGCGGGCTTCGCTCGCGTGGACTACACAGTTGTACCGGAAAAGCTACAGGAACGCGACGCTCCAGAACATTGTAGCACTTTCTAGAACATACCGAAAATTAACTACCTAAGAAATCTTTATATCTAATTTCGTAAAAATCTATTTAGCTATTTTAGCATGAAGAATAGCTATCTCCAAAGTCGGTCCCAAAATCAGTCAGCCGTTTTGGAGATTCATCGTAACAGACAGACATACTAACAAACTCTACAGTTTTTTAAATGTATATAAAAAATGCTTTACACTCCTGACAACGCGCTCTTTAAGTTTGCAAAATTACAGTAAAATCTGATCGGCCGTTTTGACGATTAGCCCTAACAAACACACAGACAAAAATCAACTTATGTCACTTGATAACCCCCTTTTTATGCTGCAAAGATTCATAGAAATGATTTAGTCGTTTTGGAGATTAGCCGAAACAAAAAAGACAGACATCCACACGGACGAAAAGTTACCTATATCACTCCTGAACACCTATTTTTAAGCGACTTCAAAAAAGAAGGAGGTTACTCAATTCGACCGTATATATGTTTTTTTTTTTTTTTTTATGTGTGTTCAGGGATAACTTCGTTGTTTATGAACCGAATTGGATGATTTTTTTTTGTGAAAGGGAGATATCTCCGAAATGGTACCATGATAAGGAAACCAGGATCTGATGATGGCATCCCAGAGAAATCGAGGGCAACCTTCGAAAATCGTATTTTAAAGTATCGTATTTTAAGTATTTTGATAAAGTACTACTATTAGTACTATTTAGTGAAGGTCGGGAGTCGATCTGATGATGGAGCTGAAAGACAGTCGAGGGAACTCCTCAACGACTTACAGCAATTACCTGGTGTTTGGACTTAATTCATTTCTATTAATGAGAAATTTGCACCCATAAAGGTTATAAGTACCATTACAGGTTGGACTTGATTTATTTCTATTGATGAGATCTTTGCACCCATATGGATTATAAGTGCCATTACAGGTCTGATGATGGAGACCATACACAATCGAGGGAACTGCTCAACAATTTACAGCAATTACCTGGTGTTTGGACTTAATTCATTTCTATTAATGAGAAATTTGCACCCATAAAGGTTATAAGTACCATTACAGGTCTGATGATGGAGACCATACACAGTCGAAGGAACTCCTTAACGATTTATAGCAATTACCTGGTGTTTGGACTTGATTCATTTCTATTGATGAGATCTTTGCACCCATAAAGGTTATAAGTACCATTACAGGTCTGATGATGGAGACCATACACAGTCGAAGGAACTCGTTAACGATTTATAGCAATTACCTGGTGTTTGGACTTGATTCATTTCTATTGATGAGATCTTTGCACCCATATGGATTATAAGTGCCATTACAGGTCTGATGATGGAGACCATACACAATCGAGGGAATTCCTCAACGATTTACAGCAGTTACTTTTTGTTGGGCTTCCTTCATACGGTTGAAGGTGCCAAAATTTTCAGTTCGCACAAAAATAATAATTAAGATTGAAGTTTTACATAGGAATACCAGTGCCTACTAGGCATGCTGATGCGTCAATTTGACACTGAATTTACGTTGCGTAATCGCGGTTCTGTCTCATTAGAGTAGCGCGTTTAGTAGCCCCATTTATACTAAATACAAATAAGTTACAGATGCGTTCTACTAAAAATTGAAAAATAAAATAATTTAAAAAAAAATAAAAACCGACTTCAAAAACATAAACTAAAAAGTTAAAAATAAAATTTTCACTTTATAGAAAGGAGCATTAA
The DNA here is from genome assembly GCA_949709985.1 of Luffia ferchaultella. NCBI lineage: Eukaryota > Metazoa > Arthropoda > Insecta > Lepidoptera > Psychidae > Luffia > Luffia ferchaultella. The sequence continues at coordinate 7,212,763 of OX453266.1, forward strand.
CAGGCGGCACATAGTTAATGAAGTCGGTGCCAACTCAGACACTTTAAATGGGTACTTACCAGGTAATAACAATTACAACAATGATATATTTATAACTATAACAAAAATAGAACCCAATTTAAAGTGTCTGAGTGAGTAGGCACCGACTTCATTAACTATATGCCGCCTGTTAATGCTCCTTTCTATAAAGTGAAAATTTTATTTTTAACTTTTTAGTTTATGTTTTTGAAGTCGGTTTTTATTTTTTTTTTAAATTATTTTTCATGTCTACATCATTTCATTGAAATCTTTAAGAGTTTAGCTCGAACATGCATATAGACAGACAGACAGACAAACAAAAAGAAGCCTATGTCTCACCCCCGGTAATGCCCTCTGTATCTCTGCAAAGTGTCATTGAAATCGGTTCAGCCGTTTCGGAGATTAGCCGGAACAGAAAGACAAAAAACTTGTTGGCAGTTATAGGGACTGCCGATAGAAGTGAAAACTTAGAACTCATCAAAACATCAAGTTTGAGTACCAACACGATAAGAGGTCTGCGATTGATAGTTTTAAAAATATAAGTTTTTTAAAATTTGGTCACCTGGTCACATAAATCTCGCCAATACATCAAGTTTGAGTACCAACACGACAGGTCTGGGATTGACGGTTTCGAAAATATAAGCATTTAAAAATGTGGTCACGTGGTCACATAGATCTCGTCAAAACATCAAGTTTGAGTACCAACACGATAGGTCTGCAATTGATGGTTTCGAAAATATAAGCATTTAAAAATGTGGTCACTTGATCACATAGATCTCGTCAAAACATCAAGTTTGAGTACCAACACGATAGGTCTGCAATTGATGGTTTCGAAAATATAAGCATTTAAAAATGTGGTCACGTGATCACATAGATCTCGTCAAAACATCAAGTTTGAATACCAACACGATAGGTCTGCAATTGATGGTTTCGAAAATATAAGCATTTAAAAATGTGGTCACGTGATCACATAGATCTCGTCAAAACATCAAGTTTGAGTACCAACACGATAGGTCTGCAATTGATGGTTTCGAAAATATAAGCATTTAAAAATGTGGTCACGTGATCACATAGATCTCGTCAAAACATCAAGTTTGAGTATCAACACGATAGGTCTGCAATTGATGGTTTCGAAAATATAAGCATTTAAAAATGTGGTCATGTGATCACATAGATCTCGTCAAAACGTCAAGTTTGAGTACCAACACGATAGGTCTGCAATTGATGGTTTCGAAAATATAAGCATTTAAAAATGTGGTCACGTGATCACATAGATCTCGTCAAAACATCAAGTTTGAGTACCAACACGATAGGTCTGCAATTGATGGTTTCGAAAATATGAGCATTTAAAAATGTGGTCACGTGATCACATAGATCTCGTCAAAACATCAAGTTTGAGTACCAATACGATAGGTCTGCGTTTGATGGTTTCCAAAATATAAGCTTTTAAAAATTTGGTCATGTGGTCACATAGAAACGTCTGCAAAGTTTCATTGAAATCGGTTCAGCCGTTTCGGAGAACAGCTCGAACATACAGATAGACAGACAAAAAGTAGCCATGTCACCCGCGGTAATACCCTCTGCACGTCTGCAAAGTTTCATTGAAATCGGTTCAGCTGTTTCGGTGATTAGCCGGAACAGACAGACAGACACTTCAATTTTATTAATATATAGAAGATAGAAGATATAGGTCCACTGCCGCGCCACTCGAGAGTAATGCCTGAACAATGTTTTGCGTGCACGTCTTCTATTTAATAAATTACACGCCGACAGGAAAATCCTTGAGAAAATTGTATAACGTTGCAGTTGTGGTCAGCTCGAATTTTTCGAACACCTTGATTAAGTCCTAAAATTTAATTATTATTAAAACTCTAGGACGATACCTAATCCCTCAACCCGTATTGGAGCAAAGTGGTGGATTTAAGAGGGGAGGTTTAAGTCCATGCAGGGGGGTATAATGGGCTGATGGAATTTAATCCAATATCTGAGAAGACATCTGGACATCCCTTCTGGAGTTCCGCAGGGTTCACATCTGGGACCTTTATTTTATATCGCATACCTTTATGATATTTATCAATGTTTCCATAATAGCAAACAATGTATGCTGATGATAAAAAGATATATTTTTGTATTAAATCTATTGAAGACTGCAATAAACTGCAGCATGACCTTGATCGTCTGTCTAATTATTATATTTGCAATCGTATATCTGTAAATGTGCAAAAATGTATACAAATTACTTTCACGCGTTCTCGAAACCCTATTGTGTATGATTATAGCTTGAGTGGAATAAAAATTCCAAAGCAAAGTGTTATTCGTGATCTGGGTGTAATGCTTGATTCTAAGCTGACTATGATGGATCATATTGATGCTGTGGCTTCGAAGGCTTACAAAAGTCTGGGATTTATTCTTCGTGTAGCTGAGCCTTTTACAGATTTTAACTGTGTAAAGATATTATATTATGCTTATGTAAAAAGTATTTTAAAATATGCTTGTTGTATCTGGTCGCCTTACTATGTTATACACAAAGAAAAGCTGGAAAGAATACAGAGTATTTTCGTCAAGCATCTTTGTTTTCGTGCCAGGAGGCAATTCGGCGATTACGAGCAAGCATGTCAACACTTCGGTCTGCCCACTGTATGTCGAAGACATCGATTTATGGACATGTTGTATTTATATGATTTGTGTAATGGACGCATGGAATGCCCTGAGCTGGTGGGTGCGCTGGCATTTAGTGTGCCGCGGCGTCGGACTCGACACTCGCATTTATTTCATGTTCCTTTTGTAAATACGCGACACGGTCAAAATTCCCCTATTATACGTATCGTCACTTTTTATAATAATTTTTTACCCAACATTGATATATTTGGTCCCACAAAAGCATCTTTTAAGAGACTGTTAAAAGGGTGGTTTTCTTCATCGACTAGGGGGAGTGTATCTGTGTAGTGATTTTAATAACCAGTACTGGAGGGTTCACACAATGTACTTCTATGTAAATGTTTTCTGTATTAAGTTATGTACATGTCTTGTGTATTTCTAGTTTATCTAGTTTATTTAATTTATATTTCTTGTTCTTTATTATACTTACTTGATTATGTTATGTGGTTTTATCTGTGAAAACAATTATTGGCTGTATATTTTCCTGACTTAGATTTATATTTGTATTTAGTTGTTAAAGCTGTTGTTTTCCTTTACATAAATAAATAAATAAATAAAAGACACATCCCATATCTGTCCGGATCCAGCTGTAATTGTGAAAATAAAACAAGAATGATATTAAAGTAGTAGTATTTAAAGTAGTAGTATTAAAGTAGTAGTAGTAGTAGTATAGCCCATCTGATACACAATACTAGATTACAGAATTCAGTTTAAGTTGGGTTTATCCTAGCTTTAATTAAAATAAGTTGGTTTCCTGACCCAGCGCAGTTTTCCCGCGCCACGGTCGGACCGAATTTTCACCGACGCTCCTGCAGCCGCTTTCACAGCGTCCTCGATCTGTGTAAAATGCAAATAGTTATAAGTGAATACAGATGCGGGCATGTTTTATAATTTTCTAAAAGTAACTGGTCAAGTTTTAAAAGTTACGTTAAAGAGGGTAAGGGGTAACCCTAAGACATAGACTGTCGGTCTAGGCCTATTTTCCAATGATATGATACGGTAAGTTTGTAAAGCCCTCCTATGATCAAATGTACCCGGTTTTCTATCCGTACCGCGCTATAGGTAATATATAAAAATAAAACAAACCTTGTAAGAAGATTATTTTTAGCTCTCTAAATTTTACAATACGAATGGAAACCCGAAAATGAACCAAACTATTTTATTTCCTTAAAAGTGAGATAATTATCGTCTATTGTGATTTGTGACCATGTTTCCCTCCAAACTGTCTTAAACGTACGGCTATACAGAAAGACGGGATCGTTTGATGATAGGAAGGCTTTTCAAATCTGCCGTATTCATACCGTATTCGGCCTCAGTCTGCGGTTTAAGAGTTATGCTGGGGTACGTGGGTTAGAGGAGGGGTCAGAGCCGAGCTACGTAATTAATGTATTTTTGACACAATAAAAATCATTTGATATAAAATCGTATTCGTTATATATATATTTCAAGAATAGTTTATATCTAAATCAAGAATCTAGGTCAAGAATATTTCATATCTAGCTTTCCGTCCGCGGCTACACACCATGGGCTGGACTTCACATTAGTGTTGTTTCCGCTTTAGCCCAAACTGTGATCGCCCGCGAAGCGCGAAATGTGCAAAAAGCAAAAAGTATATTGTACGTCTTGCACCTACTTGCCGTTGGAACCTATTTAATTAATAAATAATAAAATTAAACTTACAGTTTGCATCAGATTTTGAGCGTTCCCGACGAGCATTGTCATAGCCTCTTCATCTTCATCAGTTCCTGAAATGATTTATTGAGATACTTGTGTGTTTAAGTGTTAAACGGTTTTCTGTTATGGAATATTCTGACAAGTATAATAGGCACCTAGTAACGAAAATATATGTTTTTTAATGATGTCGGTAAGGTATCTTTAAAAAAAAATACACCTACACACACACACACACACACACACACACACACACACACTTTACACACAATTACGTGTACTAACCAGACTGGCATAACAACTTAATTATCAGATGAACCTTTATTTAAGTCATAGCCTAACATATTTGCCTAATAGCATGGCAAGTACAGGTTTTTTTTTCGAACGTCACAACTACATACTCTCTTCGTTAATTTAACCAAATATTCTATGTCCTTGAAACATGCAAAAAAAAAGAAATATTGCATTATTTGGGAAATAATAGAAAAGGAAATAATTATTTGCATTTTCTTGAAAAAGTCGTATAAAATTTTATTTTATACCTAATATTGAAAAATATATTTGAAATTCATATAACGAGATCGTGTTAACTATGTATTGTATCAGTTTCCATATAAACAAAAATTTTTGTAGGTAGGTATATCTCGAATCGTTAGATATTATTAAAAAAAAAAAACTTAAACTAACCTTGACTTCCAAACCTAGTCGCCTTAACTGTAGATAGCATCTTTAACTGCCCGCCGATTGTAGGGATCTTCTCACAGACTTGTAGAAGATTCTGTTATATGTAAAATAAAACGAAATTATCCATTTCTTTCTTGGGTATAATTTGTAAGAGCACATTTTTTAAATCTACTTATCTTACGTACAGACATGTTTTTTGTGTTTCTAAATACAAGTAAAAACAAATCCTATTTCGTCCAATGTAAAGCTCTAGCGAACCCTACCCTGCGATTTTCTCTGAAAAAATAAGGGCTACGTTTGATAGGTGATGAAGCGTATAGGCAACTGATTATTTCAGTTGTTTTAGTGACCATTAGCAGAGAATAACTTGCCTCACTTTTGTAGCGGTATTATTAGTGTAAAGTGCTTATCATGTACTAAGGTTTTAAGCAATGTATGACCCTCATGCTGCTGTATACGCGTGTAGCTTAAACAAATGGAAAGTAGGTATCAAAAAAAGGGAACAACGCAATCCTTTTTTTTCTCGATACCATTCAACGTGCATTTAATGCATACAGTAGGAGTATAAGTATGTCTAAACTCAAACATGGACACATCGAAATTCGAATTCGAAATTCGAACTTCTAACATCAATGCTATGTTAGGAAGAAACATGACTAATGAATGCATGGTGCTTTTTTAGTTTAGCCGCTTTCACTGTGGAAATATTAAGTTGCAAAATGAACCAAGAAGTAGGCTAGCCACAATATTGATCTGTTATTATCAAATTGGCAAAATTGAAGACAACCAGCCTACTGCTCGAACAATCTTCACTACCTATCATTAATTCACGATAAAGCGAGCCTTCATTTCGTATTCTCCGGACTTGACCTTTGACAACGACTGTTTTTCAATAATTTGAACAACTTGCTCTATCGAAAAAATTTAGTTCTAAATGTAGTTAAGACGTATACCCACATCAACGTCCTTGAGATTTTTTCCCTTTCAGATTCCCAAAACTCACTATGTCCCAGACAGGGAAATAATATTGGTGACCACGTTCGTGTTCTTGTCTCATAAGTTATGCACTTTTCAAAAAGGTATGTTTTAACAATACTAGATTATGGCTTGATAATTTTTGAGAAAAACGACTCATTTCTACATATTGGGCGTACCCCTTGAGCATGTTAAATAATACGAACTTTTCTCAGACTGAAGTCGGTGCATTCCATGGCCAGTTTTCGTGCAAGTCTCGTAGCTTCCGCTGATAATTCTACAATGGATTTTGCTGTCTGTATCAAAGTTTGTTTTTGATCTGAAATCAATCATCAATGAATGTCGATTAATGAGTTCGCGTTTACTATGGTTGTGCTATAATAAGAAACGAATAGACGGAATGAATTGGATCGTGTTGTGCCAAAATATACCAATGCACAACTTGACAAAATTTCAAGTTATATATACCATCCGACCTAAAATCATCTCTATTATCTAATTATTTATTTATGTGTGGAAGTATTAAGTAAATATTAGTTTTATTTATTTTTTTTATTTATTTATTTATTAGAAAAAAGCAATATACAAAAATATTTGGTCTCTGATTTCTAAACTAGGCAGGGCCTGTATTTTAGAAACAAGTGTCCTCCCAAGTATACAATTTCAGCAATCTCTCAATTTATCAACAAAAACATAAAAACACAATATTCATTTCTTTTGATACAATACATGTTAAAAAAATAAAAAACAAAATAAATAAAAATAGTTACAATATATAAGTAAATTCTAAATTAAAACTAATTATAAAAAATTTAAAAATACTATGTAAATTATGATAATTGACAAAATTTTAAAGAGACGATGGGTTCAGGGTACCAAGGATGCTTGCCGCGTTGCCGCGCTGTATTGCGACACTGATCCTCTGAACAAAGTACTTCTTGCTCAAAGGATCCCCAGTCAACAGACACAGCGCGACACCCAAATCGTGGACAAGTGATTTGGTATCCTTGGACCAGGGACCCATCGTCTCGACAGCAAAAGGGATGAAATAGTAGCGATTTATTATTTATTTATTATTTAATATTATTGTCAAACTAAAAGAATACTTCTATAATGTAGATTTTTCATACAAAATTAAATAAAAAACACTTAAAAAATATGCCAAACTTAAACTTAAATATCTCTAGAACTAGATTTGTGTGGACTGGTAGCTTTTGGCACAACACGATCCACTTTAAGGTTAAACATTTTGTTTTAGCCTTCAACCCGTCAACTTCTTCAACTTCAATTCTCAACCATCTTTGTTGTTCGCATGGACGTATTATTGTTGCTCGTGCCGCTTCTTTTTTTATTAGATGTTGAAGAAGTGTCAAACTGTTTGATTTTTATTAAAACAACTATCGGAGTGTATTTACGTCTTTTTAAAGTTTTTACAGCTAAAAAGGTAATATAGCTGTGGTGAAACGTGTTTGTCTGGAATCTGTGTAAACGAATCAACGTTGAAAGAATAACAAAAATTATTGTACAATGAGCGCGGCCTCTTCAACAAAATTATGTATCATACGCTATTTCACACATTTAAAGTATATAACAAACTGATGACTATATTTTTTTTAATTTCGGGAAAATACCGACTATTACCAGAGATATAACAAATCAAAGTTTATGTTTTTACGAGCCGCTCGTGACGTCACTCGGTGTCGTTACGTACAAATTATCCACGTTAGCCCATAGTAATGTAACCGAACGACGTCATAGCGTGATTTATTTTAAAAATTTGTATCTTCGACATTTTTGTAGATATCAATGAAACTCTTTCACTTATTAGTTTTTCTTAATAAATATAACATATTTCTAAAAAAAAACAAAAATGACAAAACTCGCTCCTTGTATTTCTTTCTGTTCGGTATGATACAGTGTTTGCCGTCGCCTAATATATACTTTATAACTGGTCATTGCCAAGAAATTTGCAATTTTTGTCAAGTAACAGCCGTAGGAAAATGCCCAATTCAAGGAATTTGCTGGTTTTATAGCCGTTGCAGAATTATTATAGAACAAAGATACTGAGTGAAAGTGATTTGTCACTTAACTCAGTGTTTTTCGAAAGGTACGTAAAAGTGTTATACTCGTACATAGGCTGTAAGCGTTCGATATAATCGGGTATTCCACAATTTAGTAAAAATTAATAGGTAAATATTCGAAATGACTGTGATTATATGACAACTTGGTGTTTTGTCGACGTAAACTCAGCTGTTATTCGACTACAAGTTGTGTTGTTAAATCAATTCTTAAACGACTGTTTTGCTGGTTGGGTACTTGGGCATCTTTCTAGTACTTCATTTTTGCTCACATTTTTATACGTACGACGCCGTATCTATATGTAATTTTCAAGATTCGTTTGATTTTCACACTGACGATGATTTTAGTCTTTCATTTTATAATTTACCACGAATTTACAGAAACGTTTTTAAATAGTTCGCTATATAATTTAAAAAAATCCACAGATCTTGCAGTCCCCGCAACCATCGGTTTCATTGAAAATGAACCTACTCAAATCCGATTTTCACAGATTATTTTATTTTATTGCCACGAAAACGTGGCATTGCCACGATTTAAACTGCAGCCTCTGATATCCTTAAACGTTTTGAACTCGATAATGAAGAATTCGAACGAATACAGGCCGAAAGGCGATGACCGTAATGTTAACAAGTTCCTGATCGTCCATAAAATCTAACATGTGATGTCAAATTTCTTGTTCGATTTCCAACCGATATCCAAAATTTTGGTCTCAAACTGTAGCTACCGACGCCCTCTAACGTTTTGTACAACACTTTGAAGTGATCCGGCCAATACCCTCTGAAATATAGTTACCTAGATCCACAAACACCAGCGATCGACCAAAAAATCTCATCTTTCGGAAATAATTTCTCTTACAATTACCAACCGATTTCCAAAAACTTGGTCTCAAACCGTAGCTACGTTAATGGCCGAGATACTATTTTATTAAATATTCGATATCGGTCCCCGTTCTTGAAATAATTTGGATTTAGTAAAAAAAAAATCCGAAAAAATCCCGATTTTTTTGACATTTTTTAATTTTTTTCGAAAACTACCAAACTGATTTCCAAAATTTTGGTGTCATACGACGCGCATTTGAATTATTGATCTTTTAAGACCTTAAAATCTTAGCTAGACTCCATACCCACGGAGTTATGGCTAAAAATGCGTATCCCGTGAAATGGATATGATAGTCATTTTCAATGACAAAAACTTATAGTACCTTTCTTCATGCACTCCGACAGACGCGCCATCTGCACAGCCATGCGTTTTGCGATGGCGACCAACTCGTTGTCTCTGGCCGACCACTCGCGGACTGCAGCGTGGAGACCATGCGCTGCCATCTTTATACACGGTATAGACATAGACATTTATAAAATCATGATAAAATCAGTCGGAGTTCTTTCCTAAGAGTGACAGCCCTAGATCATATTTTTGGTGGTACGCACAACATAAATAAGAACTATTTCTATCCTGTTGTTCCTTCACTGTTATATGTATCTTAAATATAATTGTAATAAAAAATTAATTATGACAATTGATTTTCGGGAAAAGGGGTCTTTCGAAGGATTCAGTTTTTGAAATGAGTTTTTAGAATATTCTTCTTCTTCTTAGTTATATTTACAAAAAAAAAGTTGTACAAATAAAACATTTATGAAACGGTATTTTAACAGGTAATTCACAGGTGCAGTTATATCGGATATTGAATTGCACCTAGTGTAATATTTCATATTTAGAGGACTGTGAAGCAAATAGACAGGCATATGGAAAGTAACTATAACACGTAGTTTAAAATAATATTTTCAACGGAAATTTTAAAATTAGATTTGAACATAAAATACATGAACATGAGCAACTTACAAATATTGGCTGATCAAAGTCTATTTCTTTCTTAAAAATGGTTTCCCCGTTAAGTGCTGATTCGACTTCATTGGCGCTGCGCATAATCTATGAAAACACAAAAAGAGAAAACATATAGAATGGTATAAATTAATAGATGCATAGATGTGATGTCGTGATAGCCCGAGCCGCAACGAACCTGTTTCAAATCTATAAGGCCATGTGGTCGTCGTTCGAATCCGGGCGTGTACCAATGAGTTTTTTCTGACTTAAGTATATTAACTGTCACTGACTCCGTGCTTCGGAGAGCACGTTAAGTAGTCGGTCCCGGTGGCTGTTAGTAGAAGGCGGTCGTTACAATCCGCCAACCCGCATTGGAGCAGCGTGGTGGATTTAGGCTCCAAGCCCCCTCATCTTGAGAGGAGGCCTAAGCTCCTGCAGTGGGGTATAAAAAGGGCTGATGGAATGGAAAAAAAACCGATTCCGGTTCCTGCGTCCGCCGCGATCAGACGTGTTCGGTCCTCCGAACGCCCTTCTGCCCCGCGTGGCCCATGTGTAACGGCCCGTTGCCGAGATCCCAGTGATGGCTACGTAGTAGCTGCGTGTGTGTTTAGTGTTTGTCATAGAGGTTTGTCGCGCAGCGGCAGTTAGCCTTCGTAGCGTCGTTCCGGCACTCCAGCTCCTGCCTAGGCACATTTCGCGCTCCGTAGTTCTAACGCCTTTCTGTCCCGCGTGGCCCATGTGTAGCGGCCCGTTGCCGAGATCCCAGTGATGGCTACGTTGTAGCTGCGTGTGTGTTTAGGTTTGTCGTAGAGGTTTGTCGCGCAGCGGCAGTTAGCCTTCGTGGCGTCGTTCCGGCACTCCAGCTCCTGCCTAGGCACATTTCGCGCTCCGTAGTTCTAACGCCTTCCTTTTCTGCCCCGCGTGGCCCATGTGTAGCGGCCCGTTGCCGAGATCCCAGTGATGGCTACGTTGTAGCTGCGTGTGTGTTTAGGTTTGTCGTAGAGGTTTGTCGCACAGCGGCAGTTAGCCTTCGTGGCGTCGTTCCGGCAATCCAGCTCCTGCCTAGACACATTTCGCGCTCTGTAGTTCTAACGCCTTTCTGTCCCGCGTGGCGCATGTGTAGCGGCCCGTTGCCGAGATCCCAGTGATGGCTACGTTGTAGCTGCGTGTGTGTTTAGGTTTGTCGTAGAGGTTTGTCGCACAGCGGCAGTTAGCCTTCGTGGCGTCGTTCCGGCAATCCAGCTCCTGCCTAGACACATTTCGCGCTCTGTAGTTCTTTCTGTGTTTTCTGCACCCTGGTGCGCTCTATGGCAGCTCAGGTCTTTACAAGCCGATCGCGCTCCCTATTTCGTGAGTTAAACTCACATAACCGCACTAAGATTCCTTCGCAGCGGGAGCCGCGCAGTCGACAGTTAGCCACGTGTGGGGGCACGTGGAGTCGCTCCGAGTTCCGAGCTCCGGGTTTTTAGCGTGCATTCACCAGTAACTCCATAACTCCTACTTACTCGTTTACAATAACTTAATTGTGAATTGCAACTTGTTATTATAGTAATTACAATTAGTCACTTCAGGGATTACTTCCCTTCTGAACCGGAATCGTTATTTCTCCTTCATCACCTCTCCAGGTGTTAGGTCCGTCCCAATTAGAGTCATTCCACGTTATAATAATAACGAGAACCCCAACCGGGGGCCCGCGCCTCCGTCATTATTTCGCCTCGAGTAACCCTTAGGGGTCACCCGACAACTTCGCGCCGGCGACACCCTAGTGTGCCGTCTGGCCGCTTCGATGAAATCGTAGGAGCTTTCGGGCTAACGACACGCGTCCCTCTTCTGCTTCAGGCGGTTGTTTAGTGGGTGCAACTCTCACATACCCCGCGCGCCCGGGTGCGCGGAAGCTCAGCAGTTTTATCCGCCTTCCCCTCGCAAGGGTAAAAAAAATGGAAAAAAAGATGTGATGTACCAAGAATGATCAAAAATTATCTAAAATAGAATATAAGGAACAGAGTTCTGTTAATATTTTGAATTTATGCAAATAATTTTTTTTGGGCCCTTACTACTGGCCAGTGTGAATATGGTCCGCGAAGAGTAACTTCTAATTATTGTTTTTATTGAATTATGAAAAAGGGAAAGGACAGAGCTTCAGGGTGTAATTAAATATTTTATAACGAAAAAAAAATACTAAAAATATTTATTACGGCCTGTTTACTTAGGGGACAATAGTGGCTGTTTAGTGCGTGAAGTTTAAATGTGGGTTAAAAAAGTTACCATGACGAGTAGAAAGCAAGAAGATTTTCCACGTATCTAACAAAAAAAATATATACATATATATAAAAAGAGAAAGACCTAGTTTAGAATAATGAAAGACTTAGTTTTTATACGTTTTATAGCTAACTCTAAACATTTCTTTTGGTAGTGTTTAATGAATTTTAACGGACGAGTTACACAACAAAAGGGTTTCCGCACGATGGGTACGTAGAATGTTAACTAAAAATTACAAAAAATTACAAGTTATTTAGTTCAAAAGTGCCGGGTTGGGACAACATAGTAAGGGCAGCCCGACCGGATAAGCGATATCCTCAACCTATACTCCGCAGAGCGTATTGGGTTTGAACTGAACGTGGACCGGACGCATTGAGGATGCTTCGTTACATGGCTGCCTTTGGCGGGCTCTCCGCGAGACCTAAGAGTGTCGATCCCTCGGTAAGGGAGGGCGATTTGAGCTGGACGGCACAACTGTTGATAAACAAAGGCGTAGACGCCATTCGAGCAGATTTATTAATTTAACTAGGTGATTTCGAGTACTGCTCTCGTACGAGAGACTGAACGTCTGATCGGCCTAAAGCTTTGAGAAACTCTACCTCGATGGTGGGATTGTCAGGTGCATCTGTGAGTGAATTTTATTTTACATAGGTACACACCTCTACGGTAGTCGTTCTCCAATCAGGAATTTGGCTCTTCCGTGTATCCGGCGTTGTTAACACGGCTCTAAGCCGACTCTTGGCTTTGTTTAACGCGTCGGCTAACTCTTCGTTTTCGGTTTTGGCACTTTCCGAAGCGCCCACTTGTATGACACGATTGGCCAACCTGATAATTAAAAAAAAAATTAGACATAGTAGGTACCCCAGCGTTAGGTACCTATCGAATAAATGTTGGTGTGTAAGGAAATAAAATATTTTTTTAAATTTTTCTGACATCGGCGCTTATGAAGAGAATGAGAATTAGAAGCAAATATTTTTTTTTAAATAGGCATAAGTAGGTACATCTAAATTTTATGTATATACACTGTTAGCTCGTTACATTTTTCATATAAATAAAATCATGACGAATTTAAAAGTACCACGGGGACGTGGTACTTTTAAATTCGCACAGCTCTCTCAAAATTTATAAGGCCCCATAGGGCCATGGTTCGAATCCGGGCGTGTACCAATGAGTTTTTCTGACTTAAGTACACAATATCACTGACACCGTGCTTCGGAGGGCACGTTAAGCAGTTGGTCCCGGACGCTGTCAATAGATGGCGGTCGTTACAGTTCCCAACCCGCAGTGGAGCAGCGTGGTGGACTTAAGCTCCAAGCCCCCCTCCTCAACCTGGGGGAGGCTTAAGCCCCTGCAGTGGGGTAATAATGGGCTGATGATGATGATGATGACAGCTCTCACAGCTCGCGCATTCATTTATTTGATTATTCAAAGCAAACTTACAGGTACATAATCGAGACCTAAACGAGACCAAGTCTTTCGAATATATATATTTTGAAATTTGGCGCTGATTACACATGACGTGTTTCATGTTTGTATGCTTGTGATATTGTTTGTTTGATAGATTGTTAGATATTTTTAACGCAAATAAATTCATTAATTATTTTTTACCTGGTGATAGTTGTAGCTTTAAGTGGATCTTGTTGATTTGTTTCTTCACACATCTTCTGCATCACTTCGCCTATATAAAATAATCATGCAAGTGTTTAAGAAATTCATATTTGTAAAATACACCTTGGGAGAATATCAATAATTTTTAAACTAATTTATAGAGTTTAAAAAATTTAAATAACATTTTAATCTAAAGGAAAGTTTTAAAAAAAACCAATGGTAGATGTTACAAGTCAGCCGGCTGAACATTATCATAATTATGGATAACAAACAAAATAAATAGAGTTATTAATATTACATTATGATGCTAGTACGGTGAGCTGTACATTATGGTCGAGGTGTTTATAGGCACGAGGCGAAGCTGAGTGCCAATAGTGATATTAAACCGATGACTATAATAGCCAGCTTACAGAGTACAAAAATCTTACGACGTTTTTCAATACATTTGCGATTAAAATTAGGTAGATACTTCAAATATAATAATGGCGGGAGCTAAGGGCGCGAGTGGGTTGCTTTTCGCCGTGTACGCATGCGTTACAAACAGATTTATTTGTGATTGGTGTAAAGTAAAAAGGCCTAATACTGTAAAATACAAGTTTCGATGTCTTATAGACCGTATGAATAGCAAATATATTGAAAAAAACTTAATTACATCTATGTATTTAAAGATAGTCACCTGCGGTACGCACGAAGTCCAAGGGATCGACGGACTGGTCGCACAAATCTCTGATTCTGTTTAAGGTTTCAGAGTATTCCACAGAATTTTTAATAAATTCTTCTGTTCCAATCTGTGACAAATTAAACAAAAGATTAATTTTGTAATATCTCTTGTACATTTTGTTTACTTTGGCATGTGAAACAATATCTTAGTAATAACTTAGGATACACACGAAATAGCAGCATCCATTGACGGCATAGATCATGTAAAGGCCGCCGCTTGGACTAATAATCAATCATAGCGAACAGCTATATGGTAAGAGTTAATGATCTTTCGCTTGCGCATTTCGTGAGTTAAACTTTCAGCACACAAGCTGTTTCTCAACAAACTGAATTATTCAGTAATAAAAGGTACATTAAATTCTGTAGATAATTTCATCCAAACCACCTGTAGGAAGGGATCCCAAAAATTATTATAAAATAATACCTATCAGTATTGTTAGGATTATGACTTACTTTATTTTCGGAAGTCTCAATACTCTTCTTAGCTGCTTGCACTAATTTAGGAGCCAGTAGTTCAGCCTGAAATTAATTAGTAAGTAATTTAATTCAATAAAGAATTTAAACAATTATTTTAAATTAATTTATTGAATTTTTAATTTAAATTTTTTAATTTAGTTAATTTTTAATTTAATTTAATTAATTAAAATTTTAATGTAATTTATTTGATTTTTATTTTATTTTATTTATTATCGAAATAATTCATACACGATGCAACACAGGGCATCAATGCTCTCCACACTAGGCTTCGTTTTTGTTATTTTTCATCTAAATTTGAAACTATCTAGCGGTTCACATAAGAACCCTTTTCGTGAAATTTCATCAGATCAATGGAAATATGGTGGATATAGGAGCCTGAGATATACGGATGGACAGAAGGACACGATAAACGCAAAAGGGTTTCATTTTGGCTGTGGAATACTAAAAAGTGTAGGTACTAAAGAAAGAACTGTCGTTTAGAAATTTGTAAACTTTTTCGGTGATGTTTTATTTAAATCTAGGTTAATAGTTTCAAAGATAATAACAATTTACAGATGTAGCAGTTAAAAATTCCCTAGAAATTAATTCGACTTCGATTTACTGAAAATGAAATTTTTACTTTGCGTGATACGTACAGAAAAGCACGCGTTTTCGTGGAACGCGTTTTGGTGACGCTCAACTTTCATTGCATAGGTACCTCGCTACTATTATTTTTCGTTTATGTAAAACATGTGATAGTCCGAGCTTAGCGAGACCTTTTTCGAGTTTACAAGGCCGTGCGGCCGTGGTTCGAATCCGGGGTATACTAATGAGTTTTTCTGAAATAAATACATAACTATCACTGACTTCGTGCCTCGGAGAGCACGTTTGCGGGTGCCATGAACAAATGGCAGTCGTTAAAATCAACTATAACCCGCATTGGAGCAGCGTGGTGGATTAAGCTCCAAGCTCCCTCACCCTGAGAGGAGGTCTAAGTCTCTGCAGTGGGGCATAATGGGCTGGTGGGATGGAATCGAAAACATGAAATTTGATTCCATATCAAATACCTGTTCCACTATGTAAAAGGCTGTTAGCAAATAGGTAATACCTGAGCTGTTTCGTTCACAAGCTTTTGTGTAATATTTTTGTCTCTGTTGCCACCGATGGCTACAATACGTGCTGTAGTTGTTATTCTGCCGAGATGCTCCAATAGAGAAGCTATACTCTTCTCAAGTTTATATTTGTAAGCTTTGTCATCTGCTGTAATAAAAAAAAAAATCGTAAGATTTTCAAACAACGTGCACAACAGCATTAAAATCCCCAGACTTAAAGTCATTGAACAACGAATGAAGCACTGCAATGGTGGCTGCGTAAGTATGTCAACTTCGCAGTGTACTGGCGGTCGATAGACTTAAAGTTCTAATCAAACTTTATGGCGGATCCGAAGTCCGCATAGGCACGAGTCGCGTCGCAGTAACGAGTTTTAGGTGTAGCGGGACGCAGTGGAGCGAGGGGTATATGACTGTACCTGCGCAAGCACGCTTGTAGCGTTGTATTCGATCCACCATAAAGTTTGATTGGAACTATACTATGAGTGAGTATAACCTGATGCTTGTGTAGTAGTTTGACGGTCACTAATGGAAGTCTATTGTAGATGTCTATAAAATAAATTACCTTTCGAGTGAAAGGCATAATAATGTACCATTGTCACATATAAACCCTTCACATGTCCATTGTTGGATAAAGTCTCCTCTAGTGCTCGAGCGCATTTCGACCATCACTCAGGTCAAGGTTACTAATGTGATATATTTAGTTAAAGTAAAACTATGAATTATGTGTATATCAGTGGCCGCTTAGAAAAAAAACGACGCCATCGTAGGCCATACAAACATTACAGGCAATAAAAATATGTATTTTTTTCAAACATACCCGACGCGTATTCGACAAGTGTTGATAGTTCGGTCATAATTTCTTCGTCATTAATAAAATCTTCCACCACCCGATTTATGACAGTCTTCTCTATAGTCTTCTTTAGTTCGTGTAGTTTATCTATAAGTTGCCTGTAAAACGTGAAATATATTGTTAACATTATTTTTCAGCCTCTGTATCTTTTAATTCGACTTCGTTAATTTCTAATATAACAATAATCTGTCGATCTCCAAAATAGTCGAAAGGTTCTAATAAAAAAAAAACAAATAACGAAATGCATGTGATTCTGGCTACCGAACGTCAAACATATACCTAAACATATTGGTATTAAAAGAGTGAATTTGGACCCGTCAACAGAAGGCAGTCGTTAAAATCCACCGACCCGCACTGCAGCAGCGTGGTGGATTAAGCTCCGAACCCCCTCACCCTGTGGAGAGGCCTAAGTCCTCGTTTTCGAGAAAATAGAGAATATCTTTAAAAAAATGAGTTTTTCAAAAAAATCTTGAATGCCATTTCAATACAGTCCAAAAACTTAAGATGGATTTTTAAGAACAAAACTTCCCATCTCCAACGGTTAGGGTAGCTGTATAGAGGCCCCTATTCATTTACTCACCCTGTATATAACGAGTAATAACTTACCTTGATTTGTCGTTATCGTATTTTTTAATACAAGTTTCAAATAATGCTCCCGTTTCACTACTCAGTTGTTGTAATTCTTCTTTTTCTCCATTTTGCAGGCATTCTGAAATCTAAGTAAAATTTTTTTCGCAGGTTATTAAAATCTCACTTGATCGGGGAGGTAGAAAAAATATTTACTTACAAACCGATCACAACAAAGATTCATTGTCTCTGTTGTATGTTTATAACATTTTGTCTATGATTATTTAAATGTCTACGAAAGCTCAAATAGGAAAAATGTCCCAAGAGCATTAAAGTTTTATTATGAGTGTCGAATAAAAATTGGAGTTAGGCCGTAAACTTTATAGCAAGAGGGTAGAAATGAGGTTTATTTTTAATTAACTTTTGCTCCCCTCTACCGCCACCGAGTCGCAATTGTGTGGATATGACGTACTTAACATTCGCATACTCGTCTGTTTCTCCTTTTTTTTTCTTACACTTTTCTGCTTGAAACACTTATCTATTTTCTCTTTTTGCTATCATACTCCTACGACGTCTATCATTGCTCAGTCTGATACTAATATTCTTGTTTTCATGCTTATATTATAGCATTTCCCAGTTTCGCTTTTGCTTACTCTCGTTAGGGGCCGTCCATTAATCACGTGATCTTTTTTTTAAGCATTTTTTAACCCCCCCTCCCCCTTGGTGATACATGGTGAGGTTTAAGACTACCCCCCGCCCCCCACCCAGCATCACGTGTATTTTTAGTATCTACAAAAAATCTTAAATTTTTAAGAATATTTTAGAATATTATCTTAAATACAGGTATAAAGTATAATCTTATTTAGTTCTGAAATTAAGGACCATGATAAAAATGTCTAGACAAAAAGGTTGCAGGTTGTTTTTGATTGGCATAAAAATAATAATAAACGAATTGTGTACACTACACGCCGCTTTTCGATTTAAAAACCGCGCGTTTGAAAAAATAAATACACGTGATATCTTACTACACCCCCCTCCCCCCTTGTGATATTTCGTGATTTTTGTCAAACCCTCCCCCCCCCCCCCCCCTTTCAAGCCTCACGTGATTAATGGACGGCCCCTTACTACCTTTGTAGCAATGTGGTCCTATTTCTGAATTTTCAATATTGTACATTATACGGTTATGATCAGCTTCGTTCGGTTACTTTAATTTTTAATCTTCATTACTTCTTACCTCCACATATATTACATACACACATATTTTCTATACGACGACGGTACGTATGTTAATAGGAGTACTAAAATATCTTGACGACCGCTTAGCCTAGTGGGCAGCGACCCTGCCTGCGAAGCTGGAGGTCTCGGTTCGAATCCCAGGTCGGGTCAGTATTTATATGATGAATATTAATACTGGCACCGTGTCTTGGTTTTTATATGTATGTAGTGTCTTCGCTTGGTACCCAAAATACAAGCTAATGCTTAGTTTGGGACCTAGACGTTGTTGTGATTGTGTGTGTTATTATTATTATTATCTATAGGATGAAAGCTCTCACAAAAAGAAGAACGTGGAAAGGTAAAAAAGTACGAACATTAAAAGCAACGATTTACTATAACTAAATTACTAGGTATAAATTGGGTGTAGCCGTTAGTTAAAAGCCATCAGGTTAAAAACAAAAAAACATTTCAGCAAAAAGGTAGCAACAAGCCCTTCTCTAGACTAGCAGGGATGTAGCAATAAATCGATTGGTGTTTTTTACACATTTTGTCGTGGAACGGGACGACACGTTTTTGCCATCATGCATAATAACAAAAAAGTAAAACATGGAATCGTGGAAAAGCATTGATTCTATAATTTTACTCTTTT
Organism: Luffia ferchaultella; assembly: GCA_949709985.1. Lineage (NCBI taxonomy): Eukaryota > Metazoa > Arthropoda > Insecta > Lepidoptera > Psychidae > Luffia > Luffia ferchaultella. The sequence goes on from OX453266.1 coordinate 7,232,105, forward strand.
ATGTCACCGTGACGGTTAAAACTCACCGTTTTTATAAATTACATATTATAAAAACACATAGTCCCTTTTTTTGCAAAACGAAATCTCTTAAACGTATTCATATAGTATCGCCAAATGAATAATCCAAAAGCTGTATTCTCCAAGTTACGAATTTTATCTTTAATTATAACGTTTGCTGTCAATTGCTGTTAATAGATAGCGGTTGTTGAAATCCGCCAACTCGCATTGGAGCAGCGTGGTGGATTTGAGCTCCAAGCCCCCTCATCTTGAGGGGAGGCCTAAGCCCTTGCAGTGGAGTATAAAAAGGGCTGATGGAATGGAATAAGGTTTATAAAAGTTACCATCGTATTTCGTTGCTAATGCAATACCTACCTACAAGCTACATATAGTTCATACGCATATATTCATACATAGGAACCTAAATTGTTTTTACGTCTTACGTTGCAGGTGGTTTGAAGGACTAATAAATACCTAAAGTGAATCATTTCTTGATTTGAAAATGTTAAAATTGAATATTGTCTTATGACTGGTTGATCGTGTTTAACCTTCTTGCAGTAAATCATGTGCCACGTCCTGCGAGCTTCTTAGAATTACAGGTAAGTTATTTTGTATAAAATACAACATTAAACACATACTTTGCTGGCTTGATCGATTACATTGCGAACGGACACTATCCCTTTGTTTTTAGTTTCGACATTATAACATGGCGCTTCCAGCCATTTCGTCGCCAAGTTGATTCTAGAAAATACGAGAAAACAGTTAAATTACTATTATTTCATAGAATATTTTTATTACATTAATTAAAATACTATGTCGTGATAGCCCAGAGCGCAACGAACCTGTCTCAAATTTATAAGGCCCCATAGGGCCATGGTTCGAATCCGGGCGTGTACCAATGAGTTTTTCTGACTAAGTACACAATATCACTGACACCATGCTTCGGAGGGCACGTTAAGCAGTCGGCCTCGGACGCTGTCAATAGATGGCGGTCGTTGCAGTTCCCAAACCGCCGTGGAGCAGCGTGGTGGACTTAAGCTCCAAGCCCCCCTCCTCACCCTGGGGAGGCCTAAGCCCCTGCAGTGGGGTAAAAATGGGCTGATGATGAATTAAAATACTAACTGTTTTTGTAAATAATTTTTGCAACTGATCTCTTCGTCAGAATCTTCAGCCTGAAAAAGGGTTATGACAACAAATGATTAATTTGCAAAGTATGTTATCAAATTAATATATTGGATTTAACTTGTTAATACATACTTCGGTGTCAGCGACGGAATTTCTAGTCACACTGCTACTGAAAATTTAAAATTACAAAAAATATATTTGGTCCAGAACTTTCGATGTGTGATTTTGTATCGTTTTCAACTTTTGAGAGTGGGGATTAGTTTTCCCTCTATCTACTGTGAATTATAGAACGTGTCACAACTGTAACTTATTTAGCAAATAATTACAATTGCATATTGAACTTACTAACTACAAAATAGTTTATAAACGAGTAAACAAAAATATTTAATTATAAAATGTGTCATTTGATTTCAAGCAAACATTTAGCTTAATATGCGCTGTTAACATACATGCAGACTCTATTGAGATATATTTCTTAACTCGGTGGATTCTTAAATCGGTGGGCCAGGTACATACCCTATGATTTTGATTATAGTGTCCGTCGATTCTAATAGATCTTTTTTATACGACTCGTAGTGATGCCATTGTAAAGTATCCATTTCACTCGTTTTAGGGGCTTTGATCTCCTTCAGCAGTAAAGCTAAAAACTTGCTGTTCATGTCTCTGAAATGTTACAAAAAAAATCGTATTTATATACTGTAAGGATAACATAAACACAAGCAGAAGGGCGGAAACGTCTAACACGCATGCGCGATATTTATAGGTCAATTCAAATAAACGCCAATGCACATAGAACAAATGGCGCGAAAATTGACAACTCGGCGCTTTAAATAATTGGTCTGAGTTTTAAATGCACGTAAAATGACAAATACGAATTTAAATATTTAATTTATTATAATAACAATATGAATAACATTTTACAATGTTTTATATGAATAACATTTTACAAGTACCTAGGTATGCTTAGATACCTACGCATTTTTTTCCAATTTCATAAATGATTTCAGTTTTCATACCAGTATGGTAGGTAGCCATTACCTACTGCATTTTTGGCAAATTTGTAAATTTAAATCTGTAAGCATTTTTCATATATAAGCTAAGAGATGTATAAATACTGCCCGACCTGGGATTCGAACCCGGGACCTCAAGCTTCGTAGGCAGGATCGCTACCCACTAGACCAAATGTACCTATAAAGTTCTATATTTATGTAATCAGCCACACAAATACTTGAAATGTCTAAGAAAGGCATAACGTAGGAATACTATATGTAGTCTCGTAAGCCAAAAGACTAGAATAACCTGTGACTAGAGCTGCACGTTTATCTACTGAGGACAGAGTATTAGACTGGCTTGCTTTATTTATAATTCAGGGTTGCCGTTTTCATCAAATTGTACATAATTATTAAAGTTTACTTTGGCTTAACTACGTAACACCACCTCATCTGGTTCACCTACCCATCCTCTTTTCAAAAAGACAATCTAGTATGTCGTGGTAGCCCGAGCCGCAGCGAACCTGTTTCAAATATATAAGGCCATGTGAATGTGGTTCGAATCCGGGCGTGTACCAATGAGTTCTTCAGACTTAAGTACATTAACCATCACTGACTCCGTGCCTCGGAGAGCACGTTAAGCAGTCGGTCCCGGTGGCTGTTAGTAGAAGGCGGTCGTTACAATCCGCCAAACCGCATTGGAGTAGCGTGATGGATTTAAGCTCCAAGCCTTCTCATCTTGAGGGGAGGCCTAAGCCCCTGCAGTGGGGTATAAAAAGGGCAGATGGAAGAAATCTAGTATTCTGTCAGTAGTGTACTAAAATTACGTTAGTTGAATCTGTAAAGGTACGCACTTAATCGCCTTAACCAGTGTCGTTTGCTTTTCTTCAACTTGTGGTGTCACATGTTCCATCACAGGTGTTAAATTAGGGTCTTTTATTAGGATCGATAAGACGCTCAAGTTTGTATAAAGTTTTATCAATGACGATTGTTCCGAATTGATTTTACGTGATAATTCTTCAAATTGAGACCTTAAAGTGACATCGTGTATTTTCGTACAAAATTCCTCGATTGAACCGCCTATAGCAGTCGTCAGTTCTATAATTTGTTCTGTATTCAAATCAACCTGAAATTAAAATCAAAATGGTGTTAATATATGAACGCATCTTCTACGTGTACCCTACCTCTTCAAACTAGTCGTTGCCACGCCATACCCAAGACAACGTACAAAACATTAGATATCGAGCTTTCACATTTTGGAATCAATTCATGTGTTTGTGACTATGAATCTCCTAGATACGCTAATGGAATGTATGCTGCAGGATAAGTACGTAAATTAGGCAATTAGGCAATGTTTTTCCAGGTTAAAAGTGTTGTAATGCGTTGAAGAGCGATTTGTTGCGACAAATCCTCACCAGCTGAAATGTTTGTCTTCCGAAAATTGCGTTACTGCTTTTCATGTGAAAGATTTTCGTGAACGTACAGTTCCAATCAAGTTTTTTGGCGGATGTGAACATAGGCACAAGTCGCGTCGCAGTAACCTGTTTTAGGTTTAGCGGGACGCAGTGGAGCGAGGGGCATATGACTGAACCTGCGTAAGCACGCGTAAAGCAGTGTATTCCGATCCGCCATAAAGTTTGATTGGAACTATACCTAATGTATCGTACGTGAGGAAGTCAAATAATTTATGCTTCCTTTCAGTTTCTGATAGAGATACTTAGATAGAGAATCTATGCTTTTTTGACAGACTGATTGGCCGAGTGGTTAGAGACCCTAACTGCGGAGCCAAGGGTCGCGGGTTCGAATATTTGTGTGCATGAACATGTTTATTTGTTCCGTGCCTGTGTTTAAAACATCTATATATGTATATATTATAAAAAAGAAAAAAAAATAAGTATGTATACCAGTTGTCTAGTAACCCATAACACAAGCATAATACTTGCTTACTTTGGGACTAGACGGTGTAGTGTGGGATGTGCTAGCTATTATTATTATTATTAGTTTCGGGATATACAAGGTGAGATTTTAGTAACCGGCCAAAATTTTTCTAGATGTTAGGTATCACCAATAGACCTCATTGCGTAAATAAAAAATATGGGTTACAATTTCACAATAAATTATTTTATCTACAGTGTTATTTTATAACATTTGGTTGCCTTCTTAATGCTATAGTAAACGTACGCGCTCGAGGCCTTGAAACGGAATGGTGCGGCGGGCATGAATGGTGACTAGAGTTATTGGTTTTTTCGGGACAGTTTTGTGTAGTCATATCTCAATATTTTTCTATAGAACGATACTAAAAGGAAACAAGACGGCTATCGGTTTCCTACCAAAGAACATTATATTAAAATTTGGCTGGTCATTAAAACCTCATCCTGTATAAGCAAAATCCGTAAATGTTTGTAATAAATACTTTTACCTTTTCAGTCTTTTCGCTTTGCAGTAACTTTTTTTTTCCTCGTTGTATCAACTTTTCTAGCTGAACAGGATCAGGCAGACCGTTTTGGGCTATCATTTCAGATTTTGCAGTTATAGATAGCTGTGGGCAAAATTTTAAAAATTATAATAAATAAGATGATTTGTATACGTTTGTAAACCATGCTACGGCCATGGATTAAATCTAAATAAAATTTGTCTATGGTATTGCAATGGACACGGATAAAGACTTGTTAAGTCCTGATATAAGAAAGGAATACAAAGGACAATGCCCATTGGTCAAACAAAAAATGCCTGAGATGAACAAAAATAAATTATACGCCACATAGACCATTCGATCAAAGGAAACTCATTACAATTATAATAATTGTCTAAAAAGTACAAGAAACTAGTTCAAAAGACTTTATTGTGAAAAGATTCTGTCTGAAAACAAAATAAATACTAATATAATTTGTGTATTTTTACCCGACCTCTATACAAACTTACTTGAGGATAATTTTATTATGTATATTTAATTATATTTAGAGTTTAGGTATATACATACCTTTTATTCTTTCAGGCATTTAATGGGCACTGCCCTTTGTGAAGACTCTGGTTTCGACGCAACAACGCTTAACAATGATAGATTACATTGCTTCTATTGTATATCATCATCATCATCAGCCCATTTTTACCCCACTACAGGGGCTTAGGCCTCCCCCAGGGTGAGGAGGGGGGCTTGGAGCTTAAATCCGCCACGCTGCTCCACTGCGGGTTGGGGACTGTAACGACCGCCATCTATTGACAGCGTCCGGGACCGACTGCTTAACGTGCCCTCCGAAGCACGTTGTCAGTGATATTGCGTACTTAAGTCAGAAAAGATCATTGGTACACGCCCGGATTCGAACCATGGCCCTATGGGGCCTTATAAATTTGAGACAGGTTCGTTGCGCTTTGGGCTATCACGACTTCTATTGGATATATGGGTGATATAATAAAAAGTGTTACCAAGTATGCCGCATGCGCCGCCAATTCTGTAGTCTTGCATAGAGAATCGTTTACGTGTAATAAAGATTGTGTAAATTGCTTGCGTTTCATTGTTGCTCTTTGACTCATAACTTCATCTGTAAAAAAAAATCTCGTACATTTTGCTAAACTAGAACAGTTGACGGTGTTTGTTCTACATGTTATTGTGAATGTCTGATGTTAGAGAAGGTATGCACCAGTGTACGTTGACAATTACCATTTCTTTGGTGTGAGACTGAAATATTTTAAGTTTATTTTAGTCGGACATACATCAGTGCACACACACCAACAAGATTTCTGTTCGTGTGTGTTAACATGTATCTTAGTATCTTAGAAATGCTAATTTAGAAACGTCTCTGAATATTTTCAGTTTTGTTCGGAAAATAATGGTTAACATTTATTTTAAATTATCAGAAAGCTTCTAGGTTGCTTGTCGTGCCTCACATTGGCATAAACAAATCTGACCTAATCTAAAATACAATATGATACTAAGTTTTACAATTAGATCTTAGTTGATATTCAAGATCTAACCCTTAACAAGTTTAAAACTACAATAAAACGAAAGCTTTATGCAAAAGCCTATTATAAATAGTATCGGACTACTTAGATGATAAAAGTCCATGGGTATAAATGGCTCGACTATCGGTTTGTTTCAAAAATTTTAATTTTAAGCACTTATTGTTACAAAAATGTTTATAACTTTGTTGAAAAAAGAGTGTCCCTCAGTTTTTTGCTTATCCTTTTGAGAGAAACCAGCATTTTTTGAATGCGCCTTTGTGATGACGTTTTTCCAAAGTAAAAATTGTCACAAATTCACTCTTATGATGTATTTCAAGATTATGTTACATAACTACTTTACTTCACTTCATCAGCCAATTTTTACCCAACTTCAGGGGCTTAGGCCTCCCCCAGGATGAGGGGGGGCTTGGAACTTAAATTCCACCACGCTGCTCCACTGCGGGTTGGGGACTGTAACGACCGCCATCTATTGACAGCGCCCGGGACCGACTGCTTAACGTGCTCTCCGAGGCACGGAGTGATGTTTATATACTTCAGTTAGAAAAACTCATTGGTACACGCCAGGATTCGGACCATGGCCCCATGGCCTTATGAATTTGAGACAGGTTCGTTGCGCTTTTGGCTATCACGACAATTACATAACTACGAAATAAAGATATTTGATTGATCGATTGATTACAAATTTATTTAATTATTGATTAGAAATCGTGGGCCATCGACTTGTCTTGAAATGATCAAAAGGCTTCCGGGTGGCTCGTCACTCTACTCTGCTTCATTTAACTCACTGCGAAAAATGAACCTAGCCTAACCTAATCTAAGAAATTAATAAAAAAAAATTTCTAAGATGAACCAAGCCATCGTGGTGTATCTTAAAATGCCCTGGTGTAACACCGAAATGATTATGCTGGTGAAACTGACTTTCACCAGTAAGCTTCGTAGATATTCAGCATTTTGAACATTCACGGTATCTTCTATTTCCCGAAGACTTGGTTTGAAACATCGACTTTTCCTAGTTTTTTTAAGTTTCCGTACCTTAAAAGGAAAATAGGAACCCTTAAAGGACCACTTCGTTGTCCGTCTGTCTGCCTGTCTGTCTTTTTATCAAGATCCCTTTTCTCAGGAACAAATTGTGGTAGGTATAAAAATAGTATAACATTAAAACAATGTACCAATAGTAACGCGTTGGCCTCGTATAATTTTCAGGCATTCCGTACGACTATAGCTCGATACTGGCTGCATAGGATTTGTTACTAATAGGTTATGAATTTGTAGAGCACGAGCGATTCCATCGCTCTGCTGCAAAAGCTCCTCTTTCGGATTACCCAATCGAACCTGAAAAAAGAAAATGGATTCAAATGTTTCATATTTTTCAGGTATTTTAAATAGTCTCTATATATTTGATGGGTATATGAGGTATTACAAAGTTACACGATACAGCACACCCTTACTTTATATTTGAGACATGAACAAGAACGACCGCTTAGCCTAGTGGGTAGCGACCCTGCCTACGAAGCTGGAGGTCCCGGGCTCGAATCCCAGGTCGGGTCAGTATTTATATGATGTATATTGATACTGATACCGGGGCTTGGTTGTTATATGTATGTGGTGTCTTTGCTAGGTACCCAAAATACAAACTAATGCTTAGTTTGGGGCCTAGACGTTGTTGTCATGTATTTAAAAAAAAAGTCCCACGCAAGAATTTGATAAGTAGTTTTGCTCGTATATACGACCTAATTTACCACTTTAGGCCTTAGATTTGTTCAATCAGGTGAAGATATTACATACAAAACTAGAGGTTGAAGGGAACCTCTGTGCCGAGGTTTAAAAAGGCGTTAGAAAATAAGTACGCTAGAAAGCGAACAGACGGACGGATCAACTACCAGACCGAAACGATTTGATAACCAACATAAAATTTCTAAATGACTACTAAGGACTACTTAGATGATGAAGGTCCATGGGTGTAAGCTGCTCGCCTATCGGTTTGTTTCAATAATATTAATATTTAAGCACTTATTGTCAAAGATTTTTTTTATAATTTTCTTAAAAAGAGCGTCCCTCAGTTTCTTGCGTATTCCTCTGAGAGGAACCAACACTTTTTGAATGCGCCTTTGTGGTGACGTTTTTCCACAAAGTAATAAATTCACTCTTGTGACGTATTTCAAGATTATGTTGCATAGCTACAAATGAAGATATTTGACTATTGATTATTGAGTCAATAGTATTTATTGACTATAAATAATATGGGTGAAAAGACGAACTGGGTCTTATTCTTATATTCGACAATATGTAAAAACAGCAATGAATATAAAAACTGTGAGAAGAAAAACAGTAACTCTGGTTCATACCATTTTGTCTACACAGCTGTTGAGAATATGACAAGCGTCCAATAATATCCTTTTTGAATTTGAAGCTTCGGGATTCTGCAAACGAAAATGTAACATTATACATCGTTTTCTATACCTAACTAGTGGTTTATACAGTGGTTCAGGGGAGTGATTCTCGGACCACTTGACGTTTTGTCTAATGTGACAATATCAATGAAAATAAAAAAATTTCAAGCGAAAACGCAATTCTGTATTCCCGGAACCATTTAAAATATTAAGATTTTTGAAAATCATACATGAAATAAGATTTTTCAGAAAACATAATTCACTAGAAAAAAAAAAAATGCGTTCATTGATATTGTATTATGACACATAAAATAAATTTGGGCCGAGAATCGTCCACCAGTCTTCTTTTCGTGTTAAAAAATACTCACATAAGCAACATATTCTCCAGTTTGTAGAAGTTTAAAAACAGCGTATTTCACATCTTCCATAGCCTCATTTAATTCTCGTTCAAATACTAATTTCTGTTGAAAGTTCAAAGAATAAAATCTATAGAAATTAGAAAAAGTACATTTTAATAATTTATTGCATTAACAAAGTCAAAGTTTTGGCAAAATTTAGGAGAAAACTTTTAATAGAATTTAGAAAATGGTTTTCATTTATTTTTTGGTGTTTGTTGTAATTAAGTGTATCATTGAATACTAGATTCATTACTAAGTTCCACATTCACATAACATAATACTTTTTGCATCAAAATTACATTACAAGATGAAATTTTTTTTTTAATTTCATACATACATTTTCAGAGGATGACTGGGCGCACAAAATAGCAAATTTTGCAGCAGCTAAACTAGCAGCTTCTTTGTTCTTGACATCTTCGTTTGCAGTTATCGCAGCAAGTGGGACTGACATTGCCAAGCGATTAGCATCTCTGGCAATCCTGTCTATAAGCTCGCTAAAACAATTTGTTATTTGACTAATAGAACCTACATTGGTTTCCATGAAAATATATTCTTAAAAATCCAATCCACACAGTTTTCTAATTATCGCGTTATGGACGTGGATTGCGGTATTTCTTTACATATTTTTTACTATCATATAATAATAATAATAATACTGGGACATCCCATATTTTTAACATCACAAAATATAATTCAGATTTACCAATTTCAAATGAATCTTTAGTTTCTTACGTTTATGTCTCTTAATTCTTCTCATAAAAAAAATATTTTACAGTAGGCGTATTTGTTTAATACATAATATTTGAATCATTATATTTAACATAAATTTTTCATAGATAGGTATTTACAGTTTTAATAATAATTTAATAATATAAATTATTTTTTTTAATTAATTATATAACTATAGATATTGAAGAGCGGGATATTCTGGCATAAATATCCATATACTTAAAAAAAAATCATGCCACGTGTTATTAATTTTCCTATTTTATTTACGTTTATGCTATTACTTACGAGATAATTGTTAGTAAATGTATTTAGTTTATAAAAAAAAGTACAGTGATGTATCCTTTAAAGATTTAGAATTAATTTATGTAAAATAAAAATAACACAAACCTTCTGGTGCCATTAAAACCAGCGACATTTTTTGAAGGAAAAATCATAGCAACGTAGGCTTTTCTAAAGGCATTATTAGACCCTAATGGGATCTTTGTAGCGGAATATGTTGCATCCTCTATGTCCTAAAATTATATATTATATCAATAGTGGTACATTGTGACTGTTTCTAGACACTTTGTGTTATAAATATATTTTAGCAATATTTGTAAGGCAAAGTGAAATGAGGCGAGATAAATACAAATAGAAAGACATGTATGCAAATTATCAACAGCAAATAAATATTTTCGCAGTATCTACGTAATAGATTGAATTTATTCTAACTACGTCTAAGTCTGAAACTAAATTCATTCCTCTTTGGTAAACTAAGTGTTAAGGATTTGGAAAAAGGAGTAGAGAAATAATTTTGCAACCTTGAATGTCGACATAATAAGGCTGTACACTCTGTCTTCTTCGAAGGGTCCATTCAAAATTTCATGTCTCATTCTGTACCAAATGAAGAGGAGAATGGTGTATATGATCTTTCTTAAATGAACGATTACTCTGAAAATATATGGAATTTATTGTAGACATATGTAGGAGCGCGGTCGTGAAGGGCAATGGGTGCGCAATTGTCCACTCTCTGACTTACTTGACTCATGAAATGAAGCACACTTTCGTTGAATGATTTAAAAGAAATGTTTAGAACTAATACAAAAATTCCTCGACCTGAACAAAATTCTGTATCCGTACTTGGTGAACACTAATTGTTAGATCGATTGCAGCAACCCTGATCAGACACAAGTGACGGGTCATTGACCCCCAAGGAGCCCGAACAGACTTCGTACTAACGCGACGACGGCGAAGGTGTATGCTTGAAGATTCATTATTAATGAGCCGTTGACTAAATCAATTCACGAGTATGACGGGAAAGCCAATTTGTGGATCTATAGGTTATAGAATGTTCACGAGAAAAAATAATTTCGAATTTATTCAGATTTTGAGAAGACAGAAAAATATTATGCAAACCAGTTAGTTATTTTAAACACAAAATCATTTAAAAATATTGTCTACGAATTTTTTTTTAATCAGATCAACAAGACGTTTAGGGTAATAAACTTATCTGTACTATAAACTGTTACTTATGTGTAAAATACCTTTTAGTAAATGGTACATCTTTGAAGTTAGAAAATGCGATTAATTCATAGATGTATCCACGTAACACTGGCACCACGTCATTCGGATAGCAAGTTTTATTATTGACAATTGTAGCCAATTTGAACATCAGTTCCGACTCAGCATCGTACAGATTTTGGTGTGACGGCTGAAAAATATCATGTAAAATGTTCTCATAAAAAATATTAGTATTGTTTCAGACGATCAGTTGGTTTTTTTAAAAATAATATTGTTAGGCCGGCACTATCGTCGGGTTGAAAAGATAAGAATGCTAGAAAATTGAAACGTAAGGTTTGGACCTGGCGACCCATGGCGGTTTTTGATGTTTGAAGTTGACGAGGGCGGCACGACTGTTTGCCACGTTGGTTCTGGCGACTTCAACATTTTGATTTTCGTGTTTTGACTTTTGACGACCCAGCCACACCTGACACCATGTGTTGTTGGTGGGCTTCAGGATGATTATTTATAATGTAAACAACCATTACTTTTAGGCTTTTATTGTAATATTAAGTATTACATTTCTTATCTAAGGTTCAGGTTATATCGAAGTGATGTACACTTCGTATTGTAAAGGGGCGCTGGTGCCGCGACATTATAACGATTGCAGCGCCATCTATAGTAATACATGTAACATTATTTATCGCAATGTTAGTATCAATAACTACAACAAAACACATTTTTTTCGCACTATAAATTTAAATCTTGTTCTCTTTTATCACTCACGGTACCACATTTTACTTCCTTGACTTTCAACTAATTCTTAATTGTCTTTCTTACTCCCGATTCGTAATTGACTCCCTGTCGCCTTCCAACTGACTCGCTCGTCGGCTATTACCGCGCGCTTATACAGGCTGAGGTTTTAATGACCAGCCAAATTTTAATATAATGAATGACCTTTGATAAAAATCCGATGACCGTTTTGTTCCTATTTAGTATCGTTCAAGAGGAAAATATTCAGTTAAGACTACGTAAACCTTTCCCAAAACTACCAATATTACTAGTCAACGTTCACGAGGACGCTAGTGCACGTGCACGCGCCCCGCCCACATGCCCCATGCCCCGCAATTTCGCTCTATGTAAGTAGAAGGTAGCCAAATTTTGTTAAAAAATATTTAGGATATAATTATTGATTATGAATATTTGTCCTATATTTTTATTTACGTAATGAGATCTATTGGTGATACCTAACATCTAGAAAAATTTTGGCTGGTTACTAAAATCACAACCTGTATATTCCTGTATATTCTCAATTAAAACTGCATACTTACTAGTGTTTTATTCGCGGGAGTTTATTTTGCGGCATTTTACATTATTTAATCTGTTCCGTGATGTGTCACAATACTAAAAACATCCTAAAGTATGAATTTCCACCTTTTTTGAGTATCGCCTAACATATGATATGGACTATTTAAGAAAACTGAGTGGTGAGAGCCAGGGCTGGCGATAGGGGGGCGTAAGGGTAGTAGTACCACCAGGGCCCGGACTAAGAAACGGGGGCCCGGTTAATTTTTTTTTTCAAAGTAAGGTGGGGTGGGCCCCGCAATGTTTTACAGCTGGAGCCCGATCTGGCTCTCGTCGGGCCTGGTGCCTCTCTTCCTCTGTTTAAGAAAAAACTTTCAATAGGTACTATCTTTTTCGAAACACGAAAACAAAATGCCAAGCATAAAGCAATTTGCTTTTGTCAAGATTTATTCTGGTATCTGTGTCGAAGCGTGGAATTTGGCTTCAGCAGTGAGTGTGTTAAGCTAGATTGTCTATGAAATCATTTTTACAATATATGTAACAAACCTTATATTTAAGCGAAAGCCTTTCTTGTGCAACAAACATTTGATCAAGATCAAGCTCCATATCCGTAAGAGCACCTGATACTTCTTCCAAATTTGCAACATTTTTATTACTTTTAATTGTATTCACCGAATTCCTGTAAACAATGTAATATAGAGTATTTATTATACATAATAAAAATGATTCTTAGGTATCAAACCAACATATTTTAGTTGCTCCAGTGATTATCGAAAATTATAACCGAAATTGTCGACGAATAGGTAATTTACTAATTTAGGTCTACAACAGTCCTAAAGCAAAATCATAAAACTTTTATTCAGTATATTCGTAAGATCAATCATCTAAGACATACCCGAGAAAACGTATCACATAGGAATCTATGTCAATAAATAATAGATAATTCTATTATCCTGGAAATAATGAAAATGAATTATAAAATAATTAATTTATAAAATTACACACCTGAGTTGTCGGCAATTTTCGGCTAAGTTGCGACTCGTTCGTTTTAATCGACTTTTCAGTTCCGAAGGTTCCGTTATTTGGTTTGATAATATTTCAACAATATTGCCAATTTGATTTTCATATATCTGCAAATGATTTGTATTTATCTTTGTTATTTACAAACATAATAATTGTATTTCTCACAACTTGATGTCACCATTGAAACCTATGATTGAAACGTTTGTTTTCTTTCTGTTGAAAAAACTTATTGAATATTTGTGTATTATAAAATATTTATAAAGGTGCTTTTACACTGCGCTTAACTAAATTACCTACTATATATTATAACATGTTAAGTCATAATTTAACCTTGACATGAATTATATTACACATTTTAGCAAGAGAATAACACTTATCATGTGTATGTTATGTCAACATGCAAATCTTATAGAATATACGTAATACACTATAATATAGAATAGTGTAGCGTAGGCTGAATACACCTTAATTTGTGATTAATGTGAATTCAGACTATGACGATTTTATTTTTCATGAAATTCGTCGACAATTTATAGATTTGCTCACGGCTCTTTTAAAACGCACTATGTGGTGAGAGAAATTTTAAATATCCTCCTTTACCGAGGTTAGCTGATTGGCTAACGATTTGTTTGAGATAATCTGTCTTTGTGCATTTGACGATAATAATAATAATAATACATGGGACTTCCCACACAGCGCCATCTAGTCCCAAAGTAAGCAAGTATTATGCTTGTGTTATGGGTTACTTAACAACTGATACACATACTTAAATATTCTTTATAATATATACATATATAAATATTTTTACGAAGACACCACATACATAAAACAACCAAGTACAACCGGTACCAGTATCAATATTCATCATATAAATACTGATCCAACCTGGGATTCGAACCCGGGACCTCCAGCTTCGTAGACAGGGTTGCTACCCACTAGGCTAAGCGGTCGTCATCGTCATCACGATGTACATCGATGGCGACAATATACTTCTCACAAGTTCGTTATTGCATATTCATTTGTTATTTGTTCACCCTGAATTTGTTTGCCGATAAACAAGACTTCGTTCGCCGATGTCTGGTTTTTCATTCCTGATTAATCCTATCCCAACGGTTGGGATAATCAATGGCTTTCGTTCTACTGCGGATTCACTCCCGGCGGATCCATAGATCCTATTTGACCTTCAGCTTGTGAACTAAAGCCTCGGTCAGGGACCACCCACGTTTCTGCTCCCTATATCTAACATATCTACTCGTATAATATGTTTCTGTTAAGGATGTTAACCATTATAGTGTGATGTGTGTTATTATGTCGTGATAGCCCAAAGCGCAACGAACCTGTCTCAAATTTATAAGGCCCCATAGGGCCATGGTTCGAATCCGGGCGTGTACCAATGAGTTTTTCTGACTTAAGTACATAACTATCACTGACTCCGTGCTTCGGAGGGCATGTTAAGCAGTCGGTCCCGGACGCTGTCAATAGATGGCGGTCGTTACAGTCCCCAAGCCGCAGTGGAGCAGCGTGGTGGATTTAAGCTCCAAGCCCCCCTCCTCACCCTGGGGGAGGCCTAAGCCCCTGCAGTGGGGTAAAAATGGGCTGATGAAGTGAAGTGAAGAAGTGAAGTGTGTTATTATCACGTACCTTTATAGTCTTTTCAATTTGGTCAAATTTTTCTGGTTGCAAAGTATTTTCTGACAGTCCAGGTACCAAATCAAACAACGAAGACAAGCTGCTTGACATAACTCGACTGTTTTCTTCGAGTTTCTGTAAATATATTAAAAAAAACTTGAAATTTAACACGAAAATAATACTATAACTGCTGTAATAGCAAAAAAGTGTATTTATACGTTTATTTGTTCTATAAAAGAAAGCAGTTTGTTTTTACTCAGCAGGTTTGTTCTATAAAAGTAACCAAATTGTTTTTATTCAGAAAATGTGTACTACAAGTATGTACCTACTTCAAGAAATATGACTTATAAGGTCTTCAGTTTGGGTGTACGAAAGAGTTTGAAGCCAGCCCGTTACTATTTTATTACAGTCATACTTATTAAGAGTAGAAATTTGAAAAACACCATTTACTTTTTTATAAACAAAGGGACCGAGAAAATGAAAAAAAATTACTTAACTTATGTATAGGCAAACAGGGCCTTAGATAAGAATTAAATTTAAATTGCAATTCAGTGTCATTCAAGATACCTTGTTCAACTGGGCCTCGCATATTGAGCTGATATCTTTAACTGCAGTTGTGATCGCATCCGAATTCGATATCATTGAGTTTAAATAATCCTAAATATAAAAAAAAAAATGAAAATAATAAAATATTCTTGATATTAATGAATTAATAAGTTTATAAATAAACTAATTATACCTGGAATTGCTTAGTAATTTTTTTAGCGTTGTTTATGGGATTACATTTTATTTGTAAACTTTTGATCGCCTTGTTCAAAATATTCCTGTCTATTGGTTTATCCTGAAAAATATTGAAAAATAAGTAGATAATTTTCCTTCCGAAGGATTTCGCCAGAATTTGTATAGGTAACATAGACAAACTGATATCATTCAATTTTTATGTACTGATATGTATTTATTTATTCTGGAACCGCGTAAGATATGATCCTTAGAAATATGATTTGAAGTATTTTTAGCAGGTGATGGTTAAGTAAAATGAGAATGGGTTGGTTGCGAAAGAAATTCCATACAAATCAGTGTATAATGTAATTAAATCTAATTGTATTATACATACTTGAGTATCCTCAAGACGTCTGCGTGCATTTTCAACATGCTGAACGATATCTTCTAGTTCTTCGGACAATTGCTTCGTCTGTGAATAAATATAATTAAAACTTCCAGGTTAAAAAACCTAGTATACAGGAAGAAATTTTGACAACTATCCAAAAAAATCTAGATGTTAGGTATCACCAATATACCGCATTACGTAAATAAAAAATATAAGTTACATTTTAATAATAAATTATTTTATTTACAGTGTTATTTTATAACGTTTGGTTGCCTCTTTGTGACGACGCGCCCGAGACCTTACGACAGAGAAGGGGCGGAGCGTGCGGATGCCGTGAATGGTGACTAGAGTTATTGGTTTTTCCGGGAAGGGTTTGTGTAGTCATATCTCAATATTTTTCTATTGAACGATACTAAAAGGAAACAAACACGGCCATCGGTTTTTCATCAAAGATCATTACATTGAAATTTGGATGGTTGTTGAAATTTCACTTCGTATATAACCAAAAATACTTCCTTTCGCTCTGCACAGTCAAGTTAAAATTCAAATAAACATGACAATGTAATACAATAACATTTCGTTTAAGCTCCAGTGTAGAATAAAGAGTCCTATAATCATCAAAAAACATAACCTTCTTTTTCGTTTTGCGAAATCGGAAAAAAATAATGCGAAAGTGTTTGTTTTATTTATCATTTTTTCAAGTTACAAATAAAATGATGACTGAACGGTTGGCCGAGTGGTTAGAGACCCTAACTGCGGAGCCGAAGGTCGCGGGTTCGATTCCCGCCCGGGACAAATATTTGTGTGCATGAACTTGTCTACTTGTTCCGTGTCTGGATGTAAATATATATATATGTATACATCTACTTGCTTTATTGTGTTTGATGATATTATTTCACAGTGCACTAAAGTAAAAATTAAGAAATTTACTATTTAAAAATAAAACCTTATACCAAATTAAACACTAATTAAATACTAAAAATACCTACAAATAAAAAAAATATCAAAAAAAATAGAAAAAAAGAATATTTAAGTATCAGTTGTTTATTGCCCACAATACAAGCATAATACTTACTTTGGGACTAGATGGCGCTGTGCAGGATGTCCCAGATATTATTATTATAAAAACAAATCACCGTGGTTTTTAAACATATATTTTTGAAGGACCCTGGTCGCAAATTCCCATGGGATAAGTATAAATAATCGAGATTCGTAATAAATTACAACGAACGCATCAAGTGAAATAGAATACTGGAGTAAAAGTCTAGTAGTTAATTAAAATAAGGATTACAGCTGCGCAAATGTTGAACAAACTATTGTTAAGCGGACTTAAGTCTTCGCGGGTATGGCGTTGTGGAAAAAACTACAAAATTATAAAGATACGTTACCGTTTTCTTTTCATTTGCTAACGCTTCCAAATTTTCTGCAAGTCGAACGCTGTCTTCTTTCAAATTCTTCACTTCGTCCAATAAATATATTGCTTTTTCTCCATCTTCTTTATTTGTTTCAATAGCTTTGATATTTTCATGTAAAACGGTTAGTGATTTTTCCAGAGCTTCAATCGAAGAAATCATGACATCGCGGCAAGTTTTTTCGTGTATATATGGAACTGATAACTGTCAAAATAAAGAAAAGTATTAAGAGCTACCACTATCACATTATTCTTACCCTGACTTGAACACTATTCACAATTTACAGTAGAAGTACTTTGAGAAGAATCAGAACACGACAGATCCATAGAAAAATAACTCCAATTTTTTTTTTATTTCAGTGACGGTCGGTAAAACAAATCCGTTCTTTGCTTCTTTTTCATTTATTATCTATTTTAAAATGAATTTTCTGAATAGAATTCGATCAAATAGTTCAAGTCATAATAAATTAGTTCCAGAAAAAAATTGCAATTATTTCGTTGTTAAATGGTGACTACGCAATAACATCGACAAATTCATAACACACTAATTGTATCTCATCATCATCATCATCATCAGCCCAATTTTACCCCACTGCAGGGGCTTAGGTCTCCCCCAGGGTGAGGAGGGGGCTTGGAGCTTAAGTCCACCACGCTGCTCCACTGCGGGTTGGGAACTGTAACGACCGCCATCTATTGACAGCGTCCGGGACCGACTGCTTAACGTGCCCTCCGAAGCACGGTGTCAGTGACATTGTGTACTTAAGTCAGAAAAACTCAGTGGTACACGCCCGGATTCGAACCATGGCCCGATGGGGCCAAATTTGAGACAGGCTCGTTGCGCTCTGGGCTATCACGACATTATTGTATATCTATAAAATGTAAAATGTAATTGTATAAAAGACTGATGACGACATAAAGTGCTACCTACTCCCAGAAGGATGTGGAATAACATATCTGTATTGTTGAATCCGGTAAGTCCACGATTCTTTTGGCAAAGCCTTAATATGTCCACCAATTATTTAACTCGATATAATAGAATATGCATATGATTTTGCTAACAGAATATATTTCCGTTCTTTGTACCGGCATCGAAATCTCTTCTTTATGGTTACAAATTCTTCGTGTCTGGATCTTCGTCCGGTTTAGCTTCGTGTGGATGTCATGGTTTCATACGTAATTGAAGGTTATCTCAAGTGTTCCCCACGTTTGCTGTGATGTCTAAGGATTTGCACCTACACACCGTTGAATACGAAACTGCATGACATGGCTAATCGATGGACAGATATGTCACACGTGCGACGCCTCTGACAGGTTATGTTGAACAATTTTCCTTTTTTTATCATATAAAACCCTGGTGAGACATTCGACGGTCAATACCCTATATCACGCATTATGGTGGGTCAATATCTGACTAGCATCTTTTATAGATTTTGTGTATGAACTATGAATGTAGCCTAACTATAACCTATTTTTTTTTACCTTTTTCAACCTATGCTTGAAGAAGCAACATAGTTTTCTTTCTATTTTGTAGTACGTTTGAAAAAGCAGCATATTATTTTGTTTATACTACCTTTTTTTTAATTCGCCTAAAAGGTGGCGTATGTTTATAATATCTTCCTTAAATACGCCAGAAAAAGTGGCATTTGTTTATATGTTTCTATATCTCAGGAGGATATGCTCTCCATTCTTAGTTTATAAGATATTTTCTTATGTAGTATTCTAATATTTGTTAATGTAAATTTTTTTTAAAACTAAGGATGTCTATGTTTGCGCCAATGCATCCCTTCTTTTCTATTCCGTATAATCATTACCTACCCGCTATTCCTATAATTTGATTCCCCCGCACTTCGTCGCTACGCTCGGCACGCGAACGGTGTCGGCCGCCAAAAATACGCTAATCACAAATTAAACGCTAATTACTTCCATTTACTTAAATGTGTGGTACGCCTATTATGTGTCAACGCAAAAACACGTGGTGAAATCGCTGCGTGAAGTGTACCTGCCGCGGAAGCTGACCAGAAGCCAAGGAGCTGCAGGAGAGGTGCGGTCAACCAAGGTCAGTTTCCTTCCTTATTGCATGGTGCGAACGCCCGTCTTTATAATTCAAAACCTATACAGTCCACTAAATAAAACGCTTCTGTTGGTCGCCTCCATCGGCTTCAGTGAAGCTGATAGGCGCCAACATTTTATGGTCCCACGAGCCGAAATTGTTCCAAGTATAAAAAGAGTTTCGTCTCTGTCTCAGACGAAAGAGATCAAGTATAGATATACCTAAATATCCGCTCAAATAATCGCATAATTATCCCTGGTTTATAATACCACTTTCATATTTGTTACGCATATATTTACGCATTTTTATGTTCTTTATTATAATTATCAGCACTTGTGTTTTTACGCTTTATATTCCACTTTTTGCAAAAATAAAAAATAATTACGTTGAAGTAGGTAGTTATTTATAATCGCTGCGGAGCATACATTATCTGTGCGCGGAGCCGGTCATATCGCAAAAGTAATAACTGTGTTACAATTTTATTTTTATTCATCATGTCTTTGAAACAAGATACATCTGAAATCGATATATCTTCGCGAGTAAAATTATTAGCTTATAAACGACAAGCTATTTTCAGTCGCCTGTCGACCATTTATAATTACGCAAAAAATGCTGAACGGGATTCCGAGTCAGAGGAACTTTTTTTAAATAATATTAACACCCTGAATTCTATGCGCAATGAATTCAGTAAAAACGTCGACAATATTAATACATTAGAATTAAAATCAAATCCGGAATTTATACGACTTTCAAACTTGGAGTTCTTTTCAAGAATTATATAACTATATAAAACGCATTGAGAATCGCATTAACAATTCTAATATGTCGAACGACACTATTATTAGCATTAACGCTAAAGGTGATGACAGAAATCATGTTACGAAATTGCCAAAATTGGAGTTGTTATCATTTTCCGGTGATCCGATCAAATGGCCGCTATTCTATGAGAGTTTTAAAAATACGATTCACTTAGATTCGCGTCTAAGTAATCATGAACGCGTCCAATTCTTGATGGGTAAATTATCTGGCCGTGCATTGTCGGCTTGCGCAGGAATCGCTCCAACGGCAGATAATTATGAGGAAATTTGGTCTACGTTAGTAAATAAATACGAAGACAAACGCTGGCTCGCTTCCTCTTATTTAGAACAGATATTTGAATTTAAACCGTTAAGTACTGCGTCATCAAAAAATATTGATTTATTTTTGGACAAGTTTGCCGCCTCGGTTGCTAGTCTGAAACAATTAAAATTAACAGATTTATCGGATTTTATTTTAATGTACGTCGCAATGAAAAATCTTGACTCGGAAACTGCCCGAGCCTTCGAAATGCTAAAGCGAGACACGCCCATACCTACCTACGATGAGTTAATATCATTTTTACAGGCGCAGTCTAAAATCTTAGAGCGAACACCTATTACTCACACTAACAAAGTCGATTATAAACCGAATAAATCGACGCATTCATTTCTTGCAGTCGATACTTCGTGTTTATGTTGTAAACAAACTACACACGCTCAACTTTATAAGTGTGACACTTTTAAAAGGATGTCAGTAAATGACCGCATCAATTTTATTAAAAAACGTAACGGTTGCATTAATTGTTTAAGTCTATTTCATAATAAATCTGCGTGTAAGTCTATCTTTTCATGCCGTAACTGTAAATGTAAACATCACACGCTATTGTGTCGCAAAGTCAACTCTAATGACAATAACTATACGTCAGAATACGCTGTACGCTCTCTCGACGAACATGAAATTCGCTCAGACGCGCAACAACCCGATCCGACAGAACGTCAAGACGACGTCGCCACCGTGACGTCACTACAGACGACACACAGCGCGCCCGCACCGCCCGGGAATAATATTTCTTTATGCAATTATGATACACCATGCAACGTCGCGCGCATGGATATTTGTTTATTGGGAACCGTACAATTAAATATCGCCGATAATGCAGGTAAACTGCATAATATTAGGGGCCTCGTCGATCCAGGGTCACAAAGCAATTTTATTACATCAGATTGTTGTAATCGCTTGAATCTACGCTATAAAAATATTTCTCAGTCCATAGTTAAGGGTATCGGTGGATCGGTTAATACAATTAAGGGTGTCCTTACCCTTAAAATATCTTCACGTCTGAAAAATAGTCCTGAATTTTCAATTAAAACTTACGTTATTGATCGCATAACTGATAAGTTACCTACCGCTCAGATATGTACATCTACGCTTTCTTACCTAAATAACGTCACGCTCGCTGACGATTGTTTCGCAGTTCCAGGACATGTTGACATTTTGCTTGGTGGAACATTGTTCTCGGACATTTTATTATCTGGTAGGGTCACAGGGCCTCCAGGTACGCCAACCGCGTTCGAAACTATTTTTGGCTATATGGTTATAGGTAGTATAGGTACCGAAAATAAACAGAATGACGCGTCCTTTTCGTTCTACGCCGCCACTGAGCAGAGTATCGACTCGCTGATGCAACGTTCTTGGCAACTCGAAGAGGTAAGTGCTGAGCCCGCGCTCAGCGCCGAAGACCGCGAGTGTGAAATCATATTTAAAGACAACGTGTCACGTGACACATCCGGACGCTATAGTGTAGCGCTGCCGTTTTCTCAGGACGTGTCCGCACTCGGAGCATCTGCCGATATCGCGAAAAAAAGGTTTCTATCATTAGAACGAAAACTGAACGCATCGCCGCCATTACGCGTAGAATATAACGCAATAATTCAAGAATATTTAGATAGAAATTATATTATGCCGCTTATTGATAATATTAATGAGGGTTACTATATCCCACACCACGCAGTCGTGCGCCTAGATAAAACCACGACAAAATTCAGAATCGTTTTGGACGCTAGCGCTAAAACAATTTCGGGTAATTCTTTAAATGACATTTTATACGCGGGCCAGAATTTGCAAAACGATCTATTTTTAATATTATTAAACTTTCGAATTTCCATCATCGCATTTTCCGACGCAAGTGAAAAAGCATATGGAGCAAAAGTATATTTGCGAGTATCGAATGCGGGTTCTTCGCCTGTCGTCAATTCAATTTGCGCGAAATCGAAAGTCGCGCCGCTTAAAGTTATTTCATTGATTGCCGCATGTGAAGTGTCGGTGCATCCTCTTTACACGCTTTCAAAGCGTATTTCTTCATGGACCACGTTATTACGCACAATAGTTTATATATACCGTTTTTTGAAAAAACGTTCACTCGCTCGTTTTATAACTAGTGAAGATCTGGACTTTGCTGAATTGAAACTTTTAAGAGTCTTACAATCGCTATATTTCACAGATGAAATTACGCTTTTAAATACAACCAAGCCTTGTTCGCGAACTATTCAAAAATTATCTCCATTTATCGATAAAGACGGTTTACTCCGCGTAGGCGGTCGTCTTCGCAATGCAGATTTAACATACGATCAACAACATCCAATATTACTTCCGCGTAAGGATCATATAATCGATCTACTTGTTAGACATTATCATTTAAAATATTGTCACATGGGTCCTCAACTGTTAATGTCGATTCTTAGACAAAAATATTGGATTCTCTCATGTAGGAATATCGTACGCCATATCTGTCATAAATGTAATTTTTGCTATAAAGTTAAACCGCAGGAAACTTATCCGTTTATGGCTGACTTGCCCGCCTGTAGAGTACAAGAAACTAAAGCATTTGCTCACACGGCGGTTGATTACGCAGGGCCTATTAGTATCACTCCATACCATAGACGAGGTGTCCGATCTACAAAGGGCTATTTATGTATTTTCGTATGTTTGGTGACCCGCGCCGTCCATATCGAGATCGCATCGGATCTTTCAACCGAAAAATTTATTGCGGCGTTTAAACGTTTCACTGGGAGACGTGGTACTGTGTCGTGTTTATACTCTGACAATGGCACAACGTTTGTAGGTGCGAAAAATCTCCTAACCGAGTTAACTCATTCTGAGGAATTTAATTCAGCCTTTGCGCATGAACTCGCCAAACGTAGGATCACATGGAGGATGATACCACCTCGCAGTCCACATTTTAATGGCCATGTTGAAATTTATGTAAAAAGTTTCAAGACTCACCTATATCGTGTGATAGGTGCGCAAATCCTAACATATGAAGAGTTATTAACTATACGAGTACAGATAGAGTGCGTTATAAATTCACGTCCGCTTACATTACTAAGTTCAGATCCATCTGATCCATCTGCACTAACACCAGCACATTTTCTAATGTCTGCGCCATTGAAACACTTGCCTGCTATACAGGATACTGAATTTCCTAAAGGTCTAGTTAAACGCTATAAACTATTAAAGAATATGGTAACATCATTTTGTAAGAGATGGAAGCTAGAGTATTTGCATCTTTTACAAACTCGCGAAAAGTGGAATACGCAAGCTAAACCTATTGAAATAGGTACTGTAGTTGTCATAATTACCGACAACGCTTACCCATTGTATTGGCCACTGAGGGTTATTGTTTCTACGTTCCCTGGTGATGATGGTATCACCCGCGTCGCTTCAGTCCGGACCTCGACTGGCGTCTATAAACGACCCGTCGTTCGTCTTTGTCCTTTACCTACGCAATAATTTCTTATATTTTCTTTCTTTTCGTAAAGTTATCTTTAGTTTAATCAACTACCTCCACTTTACGATTAATATTTAGTGTATTATACCTTTCTAGTTTTAATTCTCTTTTTTTTTTCACATTTGTGCTCTTGAAGGCGAGCCTTCAAGGCCGGGGGCTATGTTTGCGCCAATGCATCCCTTCTTTTCTATTCGGTATAATCATTACCTACCCGCTATTCCTATAATTTGATTCCCCCGCACTTCGTCGCTACGCTCGGCACGCGAACGGTGTCGGCCGCCAAAAATACGCTAATCACAAATTAAACGCTAATTACTTCCATTTACTTAAATGTGTGGTACGCCTATTATGTGTCAACGCAAAAACACGTGGTGAAATCGCTGCGTGAAGTGTACCTGCCGCGGAAGCTGACCAGAAGCCGAGGAGCTGCAGGAGAGGTGCGGTCAACCAAGGTCAGTTTCCTTCCTTATTGCATGGTGCGAACGCCCGTCTTTATAATTCAAAACCTATACAGTCCACTAAATAAAACGCTTCTGTTGGTCGCCTCCATCGGCTTCAGTGAAGCTGATAGGTGCCAACATCTAAAAATCTATTTTTCTGCACTCATTTTCTTTATTTTAAAATATAAACTGTATAAACGAAGCTTGTGAATGATAATTTTTTTATCCAACCTTTCCTGATACACGGGGTTCTGATATCAGACAAAAATCTGCTGGCGCCCTATATATATATATTTTTATTAGATGCCCTTGGTTAATTCATGATTCTTAATTATACAGTAGCAATTGGGGTAACGTTGATTGTGGGTGGTGTATGAAGTGGCTACAAAAATCACGGCCAAGGAGATCTATGGAAATATGCTCATGCTCAGGGCAGACTGAACTTTATGTGTAATTCTGGCATCGAGTAAAGTTTACAATCATAAAAATACTACCGATTTCTTCTTTCCTATTAAGATTCTAAAGTGCATAAAATCACGTATACGTGTATTATTTACCCGGTTTAGGGTGTTTAGATTTCGTTAAATATATTTAGCTAAAAGAATTATGCCTATTTTTTCAGTAGATATAAAGTGTATTCAAATTCAAATTCAAAAAGTTTTTATTCAATATAAGATGTTTGCACACACTTATTGAAAGTCGTAAAAATTGATTAGGTACCGGTTCAAAAACTAGGAGGAGAAGAACCGACAAGAAACTCCTCTCTGTTTATTTAATTTTAATATATGTCTTTCTTAATTGTTTTTTTTTTTTTAATTTAAAGTCTTACAACTATTACAATGATGTCCATGCGCACTTATCATTTAAATACTCGGTAATACAATAGTAAGCTTTTTTCATGAGTTGGACTTTAACTCGCTTTATAAATTGATTAGAATTCAAGTCTAACATTTCTTTTGGAATTTTATTATAAAAACGGATACAATTTCCCATGAAAGAATTATTAACCTTTGAGAGCCTGAACCTGGGAATTGATAACAAATGCTTATGTCTTGTATTTAAGTTGTGGCCATCACCCACCCTAGAGAAAGCATTTATGTTTTTATGTACATAAATTATATTTTCATAAATATACTGACAAGGGACTGTCAAAATATTACCTTCTCTAAAATAAGCCTTTACACTATCTCTAGATTTTAATTTATATATAGCTCGAATAGCCCTTTTCTGCAGAACAAATATTGTTTGAATGTCAGCGGCCTTTCCCCATAGCAGAATGCCATATGACATTATGCTATGAAAGTAGCTAAAATAAACCAGCCTCGCTGTAGGCACATCGGTTAGTTTTCTTATTTGCCTAATTGCAAAAACAGCAGAGCTCAGTTTACCAGCCACCCTCATAATATGAGGACCCCATTGTAAATTTGCGTCGATAGTAATGCCCAAGAACACAGTTTCATTAACCAAACTTAATGAATCTCCTCCAAGTCTCAAATTGACATCAACTTGTCTAACATTGGGCAATGTAAATTTTAAACATTTTGTTTTATTTGCGTTTAATAATAGGTTATTAGCGTTGAACCAATTTAAGACCTGCAAAAGTGAAGAGTTTACTGTATAAGGTACGATTTATACCTTGGCGTAAGCATACAGAAGCTCAGCTGCGTCAGCACAATGCGAGTTCGCGTCGTTAATGTCAACATCGGAATCCGCAGTAGTCATCCTCATAATTCTGGTGCAAAACAGCAAGTCCAAAGTATCGTCCGCTAGACACTTCGATGCATATATTATCTAGTACATACAAAAAGTTAATTTTTACAAAAAAATAATAATAATAAAAGCCGACTTCAAAACTTTGTCGATATACTATACAAACTTAAACTAAAAGTTAATAATAATATTTTTTATTACTATAAAAAAAGGTATAAATGGGTGGTAAACAGTTTATGGAGTTGTAAATATTGTCATTGTTTTAATTGGTATTATTACCTGGTAAGTATGTACCCATTTAAAATGTCTGAATTGGCACCGACTTTTAAACTATTGCCGCCCATTAATGCTTTAATTAAAATAATAAAACTAATATTTTTAACTTATTAAAACACAGATGGACATCCTTGTCACGCAAAGCCCAAACACATGGTACCTACCGATCTGCGTACGAGTTGCCCTCGACTGGTTGCCGTTTTCATCACTAGATCTGCTCTGGGTCACCATAATATTTTATTTTCGTAAGAGCTACACCTACCTATGTATGTGCAAAGTTTTATTAAAATCGGTTTACGGGTAGCGGATGGAATTTGAATAAACGGGGTTCATTACCTTATTTGTTATCCTTAGAGGAAAAATATTTTCTTCAAATTTATGCGAGATAAACCTCAAGATATAGGCTATTCAATAAGAAGAATTTCATGAAATCGGTACACAATCGATGAATATTTCGCGTACTTAGTAAGTATAACAAAAAACTTAGTCGAATTGAAAACCTCCTCGTTTTTGAAGTTGGTTAAAAATCTGGTCTCATAAATAAATTACAAATTAAGAAGATTTATAATCAATATTACATAATACAAATTCACCATAACAAATCTACAAAAAAAAAAGAAAAGTAGATAAAATAAATTGCTATCAATTGTAGCCACAAATCCCAAATTTTTGGAGATGCAATGGACTTGAAAATGATTATTATTGTAAATACTTGCAATATTTTTTTTACACTGATAATAAAAAAGGTAGATTACGTAGTATAAAAAAATAAATACATCATTACATATATGTGGAATCACCATAGTCGCTCATGGTCACCAAATTTTTGTGACGAATCATTCATTACATAATGTCATAGTTATTTCTAATAACCTCTTTAAAAGCCTTCCTTTGTATTCGTTTATTCGAAATTTCGCCCATGCTTTGCTATCGTGAAAACCGATCTACACAGAGAGATGTGTATCTATAGTAAACACTTACTCTATTTTCAGTTTCAGCAATAGTATCATGATTAAAAGAACGAAGCACGTCGAAAGAAGCGCCACCAAATGCTAAGAAAGATGTTTTGAGTTCCTGTAAACAAAGGTTATGAATTTATAAAACTTCAATTTACTTCAATGCAGGAATGCATGGAAGTGCAGGATTACCATGCTGTCACTGTTGCCGGCCGTCTGGCACAAACTGTCTGTCGCATCGCACAGCACCCCTACCAACTGCAGACGCCTCTTCTGCTCGTCGGGAGCGTAGTTGGCTGAGGAACACTTGATTTCTAGACCAACATTGCCACTTGTTTATTTTCGGGATTCACCGATTCATAACATAATCAAATAAATGAAGCTTACCGTAAACTACGCTCGGAATCGATTCGGCTAATAGTTGCAACGCTTCTTTAGCGGATGAAGCGTCCAGTCGTTTTGGGTCTGCAATACAACAAAAAGGCAGTAAAAGTGTGACTGAAACACGTGGATGTTGTAGCTGTAATTTCGACAACGTTGTATCTGTGCTTAGAATACCTGAATGCGCTGCAAGCAACATAGCGGCGGCGGCTCCGGCACGTGCCAGATTTTCGGTGGCGCCCGTCTGCAAGGACCGCTGCGCGAAAGCTCCCAAAGGTGCGGGTGCCGGACCCTGTACGAGAAGTGCGTTTATAAATTCTACATCTGAAATTAGAATATCTGCAGTCAGATGGGTAAGTACTTACCCTTTCGAGATTCTCCTTTGCTGCACGCACTGCGGCTGCAGTCGTCGCGGCTGGACCGGCTAAGGGCGTTCTGAACGCTGCAGTCGTTTCTCGCAATTGGTCGAATAAATCTCGCAGAGCTTTTACTATGTCACGCATCTGCTGTGTACGACTCGCGTTGGCGGAATCGTTACAGAGTATTGTGCTGTGGGCCTCTAGACGCTCGATTATGTGCTCAAGCTCGTGCGTGGCGTTCAGCATGGAGTCATGTGCATGGGGCGCGTGTGACATCTGCGAGAATAATTTATTCGAATTTTGCAGTTTTTTTATAATACAATATTGGTATAATTTTTTGTTGGTACATACGTGTATGTCCATAATGTGTTTTACGTGTAAAGATGGACACAATCAAAATAAATAATACTACCTTGAAAAAAATTATGGAATGAAAACACGGAGAAGTGGGATAGACTTACATGCACGCGTTATATCGATTTTTATGTATAATACGTGCTTACGTATTTACTTATCGGCAAAGTAATAAGTGACTACATGTCAATAGTGCAGTGAAGAGCACAACTTAAAATATACATTATTTACATTTCATGAATTTGAACTAAACAACAAAATAAACGGATCTGAGGAAACGAAAAGAAGGTTAGTATCAGATACCTTGTAAAAAGAATGCGATCAATCAAGTAGAAATGGATAAAACACGCTAAATTGCTTAAAATTATAATAAAAAAGGAGAAAACGATAGCTGGCGAGTGTTGAGAACACAGCTGCCTTCTTTTTGTGATGTATAATTCTGTCCAGGAATGGGTGTGCAAATAAAGGCGTTTAGTTCATAGAACACTGAAGCACATTTTCAAAGGAGTCGGTCATACAATCTGGCGCCGGCATAACGATACTGAATTTACGAAGAACGAAATGGTATTTACGAATATGTCCTAGGAAGAAATATTAATGTGAAAAAGGGAAATATAATAATGGACCCAAAAATGTTGGGATTATTTCGTAACTTAAAATTGCACTTCAAATTCCGCCGGTCACCGAAGCTGGAAGCAAATACCTATGAACATCTTTTTAAAAAAGTACATTTAGAAAAATTATGTTTTGGATAGTCAACTGTTACAAACACTAAGCAGTAGCAAAGAGGTACCTATAACACCCTCATTGCACCGTGATCATAAACCAAGCTGTGAAATTGTCTTTAAAATGTGGGTATATATTAATGCTTTTTCGTAGTTTTTCTTACCATAGAATATGAGTTAAAGCTTTTGACAGCGTCTGCGCATTCACTTTTCATAGTAGTAATAATATATTTGGCTGCACTTTCATCAGGCGTATTTTCTATCAACACATGTAAACTTCGCAAAAGTGCTTCAAGTTTATTATTTACATGTGCTGCAACTTTGGCTTCCTAGAAAAGAGACATATTGTATGAGAATATAATTCGAATTCTAGTTGTAAGAACAAAAAACAATTTGACAGTAAAAATATATTAATTACCTTTGTTTCTTGGGAATCAGCATCAACTGGAGTTATTGCTTGTAAAACTTTAACCGTGTTTTCGCCAAAAGATTTTGCAGACTCATTCATTTTCTAAAAGGAGTCAAAAAATCATGTTAAAACTGTACAAAGGAAATAAAAAAAGAGGAAAGTGTAAATCAATGAAATCAATAAATGACAATGCCCGTTGCGCCATATGCAATTGACTCAAGTTATTAATACGTGACTATAACTTAGCTCAAATTGAAAATTATCATGAAAATTATGTCATTGAAAAGATCATCGTTTTTGAAAATTGTATGTAGATTGTGATGTATTCAAAAAGGGGCAATTTTGAAGTATATGCTAAAACTTTTACATGTGACGCCATCTTTGTATGTTACACAGTTACATTCGAATATTTGTAATTCGAACAATACGTACTTTTCAGAATTATATACGTTACGTGTTTGAAAGCTATAATATTTATTAAAAATTGAGTAACGAAGGTTTCTTCAAGACAGCTGTAGTGATAGCGCTATCCGTTGTAAAAGATAATTACTAGTTAAATAGCGCCATCTGTGGTAAAGTATAGCAACTAGTCCGATTACAATTTATTTCGCTACGTCTACTGGAATTTCTGACACAATTTTCGTTTCAGTTAAACAATATAAAACTATTTATTTTTACTTGTCCAAATCTCAAGGGGCTTCATATCCACCCTGTATTTTTGGCATTTTCGATGCAATAAGCGTTATTGAAATAGTAGGTTTAAGAACAGTCCATTATGCGCAATCGCTGAGATATACAATTACAAATATTGATATAAATATATAATATTAACCTGTACGTCATCTTTTTTAACGTAGTCACATAGTTTAAGGCCAGTTTCACAGAATTGACGTGTATAATTCAATCTTCTGTCGCATTCTTCTGGGTCACAATCGTAGCTTATAATTTTAACATCTGAAATATGTTAACTTTTATAAGCTGTTAAAATTAGTTAATGATAAAATATCTTAAAAATACGAGAACATTTAAAAAAATGTACCTGTCACTATCTCAGGCAGCATTTCCCCAATTACCCTTACTTTCTCTTCTTTGGATGAAATATTAACGTTTTTGGTATCTGGAAAATATATACCTACGTTATTGTAATGTCATAAATTTTGAGTATTTACAAAAAAAGTTGTATTTATGGAAAACCACAGAAAATTGGTTTTTTGCTGGAATGATTGTAATGTAATTATTTATTATTATTATTACCTATATGTAATGCCAATAAGGATCCAACTGCAGCATTTACTTGTCCTAGTTTCTCGATCACACCTTTCTGTATTTCGTGGAAATCTTCCTTGTTAATTTTTTCTTCATATGGCTAAAAGGTTAAATCAAATTATTTCACAATTGCAGTCTACGATAAGATGTTAAATAAAGTATATTATTTTATTTTAGAACATCATAATAAAACTATTTAAAACTGTTAAACTTATTTTTTGAAGCCACAAAATAACTAATTTCTTTGCACAAATATTCACATTTTTGTAAGTTAATTAAAGGTACCAGTTCAGTTTTCTAATATTCGTTGGTTTTGTAAACGTTATAAATACTCCAGTAAAATAATGCAAACCATTGTGTGGCTACCAATAAAGAGTCGTTCATGAAATACGTAAGTTACCCCTCATAACTCCCTTTACCACATGGTTTTATACCTACCTCCTGATGCAGTTTTTAACAGTCTAGATACCTACGTGTAAATGAAGTAAAAATTTTCCCTATTTCCAAAGTCATACCAAATATGGAGACG
The DNA here is from genome assembly GCA_949709985.1 of Luffia ferchaultella. Taxonomy (NCBI): domain Eukaryota; kingdom Metazoa; phylum Arthropoda; class Insecta; order Lepidoptera; family Psychidae; genus Luffia; species Luffia ferchaultella. The sequence continues at coordinate 7,263,688 of OX453266.1, forward strand.
CGTTGAAAATGCATATGTAGACAGGACGGTTATTGTTGTTTGGCGTGACTTGCCAAGCTTTACCGGTGCTCGGTTTTATCTATGCATCTTGAGAATTCTCAATTTTCTTCTTTTACGTTACAATTATGTTATGTCTTTGTTTATGCTATGTTCCAATCAAACTTTATGGCGGAAGTGAACACAGGCACAAGTCACGTTGCAGTAACCAGTTTTAGGTGTAGCGGGACGCAGTGGAGCGAGCGGTATATGACTGTACCTGCGCAAGCACGCTTATAACGTTGTATTCCGATCCGCCATAAAGTTTGAGGCGAACTATACAATGTTTTGGCGAGCGGTCACAAGCCAAGGCAAGGTATACTGATGATTGGTGACTCGGCCAACGTGTGGAAGAACCTTTGAACACATACAAAAGGCGCTTGAGCCAATCACAAGTTGACCCTCCGTATGATGGTGCATGATTCAATACAATATCGATTTTAATTTCAACATGCGTACAGCATCATCAAAATTTCTTAGAATATTGAAACCTAGATTTATAGAAACATCAAACTAAACTACTAACTTAAACTAATATTTAAAATATTTTATCGTGACCGACTGACAAGCGGTGAACTCGTTGGCTCGGCCAATGTGTGACCAAATTATTTTCCTTTTTCAAACAAAAATTGTTTAATGAGATATTGTTTCTTCTTGGAATAATATTAATTACAGAGATGGAACTGTTAAACCTAAGCCATGGGGTTTGCATAAGCGTATTTGATAGTATTTAAAGACAACGCCAGCCCCACCTAATAAACGTCATAAACGTTTCTAATAAAATTTTATATCTGTGTTAAATGGAAAAAGGGGAAACCTGTGCCTAGCAATGGATGTTTGGCGACTTACTAGCGACTGAAATGACGATGCAAAATGTAATTAATAATTAGTAGATAGTGCGGTTTCTGTCAATAGATGGCGGTCGTTACAATCCGCCAACTCGCATTGGAGCAGCGCGGTAGATTTAAGCGCCAAGCCCCCTCATCTTGAGGGAAGGCCTAAGCCCCTACACTGGGGTATAAAAAGGGCTGATGGAGATACAGCAAGGCTCTTTTTTGTTTTAGGCTCTTACTTTTATAATATTTGGCTTGTGTCTTATTTATTACATTTATTATTATTCAAACGAGTCTCCGGACCCGTTTCGTTAAGAGACATATAATTTAAATTTTGTATGAAATTAAATATTATCATTATCTGTTTTGAATCTAATACTTGGCTACTAATTCCTCAAGCAGCCAGTGTTACAATACTTAATAAAATTCTTATTACCTTATTCAAGTCAGCAATAGCTTTTTTAGCATTACTTTGGGCGATGTCAATTGCTTCAAGCAACATCTGACGTTCTCCATTATGAGTTGGAATTTCAATCGTAATCAAGTCAACATCTACTTTGTGTTGTTTTCCGTTGTGTGAGCGAATGTCAACCGTTTCTGTGACATTCTCATATTCCTCTGTAAAACAACAAAATTACTTACAATTTATAGTTACTAGAGGTCGCCACAACAGGCGATAGTAAGTAAATTCAAACTGCAATGTAACGACAGACTGTTAACTCTATGGTTGATAGTATTTGTAACACATATTAGGTATGTATAGATTTTAGCTTTCGGCACTCCTTTTCCAAATAAACTTTACCTATGCCAAATCTCACACTCCTCCGTACACGCAATATGCTTTAAAAAGGGTAAAAAGTTTTCTCTTCGCGTATTAATATATAGATTGTTAAATGAAGTGGTTTCATTCCCTACTGAAGTAACAGATTTTTCAGAAAAGTGAATATTCAGTTTTTTTTTTCTCTAAAATCGAGCTAATAATGGATCCTTTGAACACTTTTCACTATTACTCATAGTTTATGATTTGGCCATACAGTCCCACCTCGAAAACTCATCCTGTATATAGGTTTTTACCTTTCTCCATTCCTACTCCACATAAACTTTAATAATGCTAAATCTGACATTCCTTCGTATGCGTAATATACTTAGATTATAAAATAAAATACTTTGATTCCCTGTTAAAGTAACAGATTTTTCAAAAATGGAAATATGTAGTTTTGTTTCCTCGAAAGTCGAGCTCCTGACCCCTTTGAACACTTCGCTATTTCTCATAGTTTAGGATTTGGCCATACAGTCCTATCTCAATAATTCACCCTGTATATCACTCCACATAAACTTTGACTATACCAAATCTCACACTCTTCCGTGCGCGTAGTTTGCTTAAAACGGGATTTAAAACGTTTGCTTTACGTATTTATATATAGAAGATATTTTAGTAATACACTAGTTGCGCTGATATAGGCTGTTCGCTTAAATCTATCGAATTACGATAACACTTTCATTAGGCAAGCAGTGATTAACTCATTGAAACAAACGTTACATACACTAAAAATACAAACGCCGCCATTGAATCTTTACATCGTAAATCATCGAAAAATACATCATCATCATCATCAGCCTATTTTTTTTTACCCACTGCAAGGGCTTAGGCCTCCTCCAGGGTGAGGAGGGGGCTTGGAGCTTAAGTCCACCACGCTGCTCCACTGCGGGTTGGGAACTGTAACGACCGCCATCTATTGACAGCGTCCGGGACCGACTGCTTAACGTGCCCTCCGAAGCACGGTGTCAGTGATATTGTGTACTTAAGTCAGAAAAACTCATTGGTACACGTGATGTTGTGATAGCCCAGAGCGCAACGACCTGTCTCAAATTCATAAGGCCCCATAGGGCCATGGTTCGAATCCGGGCGTGTACCAATCGAAAAATACGCTGAAAGTCAAAGGAAGAGGTCAAATGTAAATTCACATACTTTCACTAAATTTCAGGTGCACATATAATGAAAGGCAAAATTTTCACATTCATTAAATGGGGCTTCTGCAAATTGAGGCTTGATAGAAGTGATCGAACAAAAAGTCTGATGGCTATACTATAATTAATTAATAATTTTTCATCAAACTTCAATCAATTTATAGCCTTTTAAAATTTTAACCTATATCGCCTCATATTTTTTTTTTCTAAATCTTCTTTTACAGCTCCCAATTTTAAGTTGTTAAAAACATTTCATGTATATACCAACCAAAGTCTTCTACGGAAATATCTTTACAAGCGTCGCGTAGCGCATCTAAAGAATTAGCGACTTCCATAGAAGCTAATACTAAGTCATCGATTTGTTCTTTGGTAGAATTAGAAGCTAGAGGTTTCCAACTTCTAGCCAGATCTTCTACTGAAGACGCGACGGCGCTGGTAGAAGATAACATCGCGCTTTGACATCGTGGCTCGTGAATAAACGGAGCAGCCAACTGTTGGAAATAACAATACACTTATTACTTTGTGTACATGTAGACGTGTTAGTCCAATGACTATAACATATTATTTTGCTTTGCTCATGTTTCTTTTTATTTTTGTTAATGTAAATGATAAGTGATCTGGTGTACAGACAATTCTGTTTAGAATTAAGATACACCTTTATATAAACTGTGTACTATTATTATGTCAATAAAATAAATAAAGTAAATTAAAAAAAAAAAAAAAAATACAAACCACCAATTCAAAGACTGTGCAAATCTTAATATTCACCAGTGTTTGTTCCAAAAGTAAAAAATATTATTGTTATCTTAAAGTTATGGGTGGCTTGTCACCCCCATATTAATTTGAAATTGATTAAAAGGCTTCGTGTGAGTTTAGTATAGCCCCCCTCTTGTTTTGACGCAATGTTTTGGAAAATCTGACAAAATTTATATAACTAGCAGATAGTAAGAATTCACAACTAAAATTATCACAACTAGAGGCAACTAGTTCACGAGCTATTCAATGCGTAAATTTAATCTTACATCAATCCTGAACAAACTTGGTTCATGATAAATGTTTGTGGGCATGGCCGTACCTTATGAAAAAGAAAACTGATATGTGTGTGTGTTAGGTTGTGGTTAATTTTAAAAGGAGGTTCGGATTGTATAGTCGACAAGGTAAATTATTTGAGAAACTGGATTCTTCGATTTTTAGTCACCGAATGAATGAACTCACCGCTTCTGCAGATTCTTCCATAGGCTGGCTTCGACGTCACGTCTAGGTCTCAGCACACGTCTGTTCGACGACTTACCTTCGAAACACCTTTATCTTCTCATGCACCTAGACCAGCAATATATTCGCGAAGTATGGAATCTGTCTTATTGAGTCACACACTCATCAGTAACACAATTCAGATTTCCAGTTTTTATTCACGACAATGACTCCGATAGTTATTTAGCGACAAATTCGTATATCGGGTCTGAACTCGACAAATAGTATAGTTCGCCTCAAACTTTATGGCGGATCAGAATACAACGCTATAAGCGTGCTTGCGCAGGTAGAGTCATATACCCCTCGCTCCATTACGTCCCGCTACACCTAAAACTGGTTACTGCGACGCGACTTGTGCCTATGTTCAGATCCGCCATAAAGTTTGATTGGAACTTTACTATCTCGTCAAATATACGACATAATAATATGACGATATCTACTTCATTACGAGAGTACAAGCGACTATACTAAAAAAACAACAAAATTTTCTTATTTATACTTACTACCTTCGAAGAAATTATAAAACTTTTAATACTTTTATTTTGCCGCAAAATATTTGAATTTAAAACTAAACAGTGTGATATCGTGTGCATATAAACCTACACACACACATATTCGTTTTTTTTTATTGTATTTAGTCTTTAGATCTGTATTATATTAACTGCTATTTTCATACATGAGCACAAGTGACAAGCCTTCTTGTGGCGTCGACACATCTCCCAGCGGCCGAATCGATATCGCTCGATATGCCATGTTCCGAAGTAATGGCGAGTTCGTTAGTTTTCAACAGCAAATCAGAAGTTTCATCTTCGACGACTCGAGTAAGCTTTAGTATCTGGAAAAACACGAGAACTTTCAGTGCATTATCCACAGAACAGATTTATTATAAACTTTCACAGTTTATTGATAACATGGTCTGTCATTGGACAATATTCGTATGTTGACTTGTACTTTTAGGTTTAAGGCTTAAGTACTACATATTATGCATTCGCAAAGAATCACATCTTTTTTAGAACTAATCTTTGTTTTGGAAAAGAGTGTAGAATTAGCTTATTGATATGCTTAGAGTGATGGCGTTACCATAATGTTTATAGTACGAGCAACCGTTCTATGCGGCTCTGAAGGCATGTCTGTTGTCTATTGCGCAGGCCCGTCTCAATTCCCGCCCCAACACAACTATGAAATTACTTTACTACGACGTTTTTGTAACTAACTTCAGACTGCACAGATTTGTTGCACGTAACGTACTATATAACATTATGGGTTTAGGTTTTGTTTAGAGTGTATAATATTAATTTCCTAAGCTACTTACTTCATTCTTCTTATCCATGTCGAAGTAAGAGTAGCAAAGTTGATTGAACCGTGTGGACGTATCGCACGTTGTAATGGCGGCATCATTCAGTTTCTGTAGATAAAATAGTTTTGGAGGGAATCAAAGGTGTGTACCATACCATATCAGACAATTATGTCTCACTGTAGGGGATTCTTCTCGGGATGAGGGTGCTTGGAGCTTAATCAACCACGCTGCTCCAATGCGGGTTTGTGGATACAGGTTTGTACAGAGATATAGAATTCAATAATAAAGCTATGTAATTACAAAATTTGTCCATAATAAAGTGTTATACAACCCACAGATATTAACTATTGACTTTTATTTATAATGCATTAATAACGCTGTTAATCTTCCAAATAAAATAAAATAAAATAAAAAAGAATAAAAAACTTGGATCAAGGTTTAAACCTTTTGGCATACCCTTGTATGCGCCATTTGAATTTTTGTTTCAAAATAGCATCTCACTATAAACTCGATACATATGCGAAGGCCCCATAAGAAACCGTTACGTTAGCGAGATAACGAGCGACGACCGCTTAGCCCAGTGGGTAGCGACCCTGCCTACGAAGCTGGAGGTCCCGGGTTCGAATCCCAGGTCGGGTCAGTATTAATATGATGAATATTGATACTGGTACCGGGTCTTGGTTGTTATATGTGTGTGATGTCTTCGCAAAAACATTTATATATGTATACATTATAAAGAATATTTAAGTATGTATATCAGTTGTCTAGTAACCCGTAACACAAGCATAATACTTGCTTACTTTGGGACTAGATGACGCTGTGTGGGAAGTCACATGTATTATTATTAAAAGTAAATAAAACTCATTATTACCCGTATTGGTTCTTTTTGTATATACTCATCTCGGTAATGTGACGCATGTGCGACGCCTTTTAGGACTTCATGTCAAATAATATTTCTTGCACGATTCGTTTCGATTATTATCACTTTCTAGAAAAAGTTAAAACTTACCTCCGAATCCTGTGATCCGACATTTTCGAAAAGATTTCTTATAGAATCCAAGTATTTACGTATATCTTCTTTCACTCTGGCTGTTTCAAGATCGTCATCCGAATTAGTGATAATTTTCGCGTCTGGTGAAAAATCGTCACGAGTTATTGCATTATTAATATTTAAGTATTGTCTATTTTAACAAATATAAATGGAAATAAATTAAAAACTATGTTTATTGCAAAAATCTGTTTTATTTAATGGCTAAACGATAAATAAATTTTCGATAACGAGAATAATATTTTGCAAAATATATAGGTATTATATACCTTTTTCGATGTCAGGCATTATTTCCATTATCGTATCTGCGGCAGTTTTAGCACCAGCATAGTCGATTTCCTTTAGATCTAAAAGATCAACAATAAAGCATAGATCTTATAGTCAAACCTTTTATTTAATTCAAAAGAATAGATAGAAGTTAGCAATGTTGGATTGTTGGAGAAAAGTGGAAAGAATAAGCTGGGCTAAAATGAAAACGAAGTGTTTGGAATGGTTAATGAGACATTTGAGAATTGTTGAGAATAATAATATAAAATATTTAAGTATGTATATCAGTTGCCTAGTACTCATGATACAAGCTTTGCTTAATTTGGGTCTAGATGGCGCTGTGTGCGATGTCACAGGTATTATATCTACCATTAAATGAATAAACAAATTGAGTAATAACGAATTATCGAGGATATGAGGGGGAGATGATTAACCACTTATTACAACATGCTTACCTGAAAGGTAAGTACTAAAATGAAAATTATGCAGGACAGCTAATTGAACGTGGAAAGGCAGGTTTAATTTGGGTTAATACTTAATATTAGAATAATTGATGGTGACATAATTTTATTGTGAAACAAAAACCAACATGTCTCTTCGCTATGAAACAAAGTTTGCTTTTTAGGTTCTGAAGCTATAAAAAATGGACATTGAAAAAATAAAGCTTTAAATTATTTATATTTCAGATATGTGTGCCGTACCTGCATGCGTAGCTAGTAGAGAAGCTGTGGATGCATTTATGAGGGCAAGATTTTTCGTTAACCTTCTTTGTGCGTTTATCAAATCTTGTCCAAAAAATATGGGGATATCAGAACTCTGTGAATTATATTATATTATCAATATTAAATTTCAATATTACTAATTTAAAAGTTTATAAAACCCAGGCGGTTTAAAATCAGCGGGTTTTTAGAATGGTTCACTCATTATTACAAAATTACATTCATTTCGGTCACCTTCCGCAGTTTTTAAAGTTGAAAACTTTGACCTTTGACAAAACGGTTTTAAAAAACACTATACGCAAGTTCAGAAGAAACTGCAGATATTGCTATGAATGAGCCGTTTTAATTTTTGTTTTTACTTTCACTTATGTAATATTGGCAAAAGAACATTTTCAATACGTCTAGAAATGACGCAGCGAATGGAGTGTTTACTCACAGAATTAATGTTTTAGTTAGAAAAATCGATACCAATAATTACTGAAAAATAACAATCAAAATATTCAAAATAAAAAATGTAGTTGATGCAATATTACAGAGTGTAAAGCATATAACACGAGCAGATTACTTTAATATACTGCTACATTTGATAAATATCATTTGAACAATATTAGTCTATTCAATTATATTTTTATCTTCAATAATTCTTCACAAAAGCTAATCTAAAAACCCAGAAACTCGAACTTAATTTATCTTTGGTTAGGTTCATTAAGTATTGTATTTCCAAAGAAGCGAGCCTTTTGTTGCGAACCTAATATTGACGAAACGGCTTACTTTGGGATTAGATGGCGCTGTGTGGGATGTCCCAGATAGTATTATTATTATAATAGTTCCGTATCTGTGCGTAAAAGTATCTGTACCCCATAATACAAACACAATACTTGCTTACTTTGGGACTAGAAGGCGTTCTGTGGGATGTCCCAGATATTTATAATAGTTCCGTATCTGTGTGTAAAAGTATCTGTACCCCATAATACGAACGCAATACTTGCTTACTTTGGGACTAGATGGCGCTGTGTGGGATGTCCCAGATATTATTATTATATGTATGTTATTATATACACATAGATAAACCGACTTACGTCATACAAATTGCTTAGTAGTCGGTTGAGATTTTCTCTTGCTTTACCAAGCGTTAGTAACAACAATCTTTTCTCTCTTTCGGATTCAGCTAAATCCTCTTCCAGAAAACTGTTTCTAGACGACTGGAACGGAATAATGGTAATTAATAAATAAGTAATTATTTTTAGGGTTTCTCGAATCCTCTAGAATAATCTAGAACTGCTAAGCCGATAGCAAAGGATTTTCAGCTACACACAACGAAAATAAGCGTGAGCGATTCCCGTCCTGGACAAAAATTTGTGTGCATGAACATGTCTATTTGTTCCGTGTCTGGGTGTAAAATATGTATGTATTATAAAGAATATTTAAATATGTATATCAGTTGTCTGGTACCCATAATACAAGCTTTGCTTAGTTTGGGACTAGATGGCGCTGTGTGGGATTTCCCAGGTATTATTTGTCTTTAAAGTGCTTACACGGCGACACTTGGTTCACTTATATTCATCTAATTTTATTAATTAATTTGTATATTGAGTGTGATGGAAGCGGTTATTATAAGTACAAAAATGGTGCGTTAATCGAATGATACTGTTTCAAATCATGCTATCCCCTTAAAAGTTAAATTTAAAGTCGAGAACACTGCATTTCAATCTCAATTTTCATCAGATTAACTTAAAGTTAACTTTGTTACATTCGAACCTTTCAAAAATAAATATTATCTGATTGCGGTTGGAACAAAGTCAAAACGGAAAACGGAGGTCAATAATTTCGTAATTGATGAAATAACTCGCCCTAATTGTTGCCACTAAATTACGGTCGGCCTTAAAATTTTTAATTATATACCGTGTTCGGCTGAACATAGCCCAAAATTAAAGGACGCGTACAGCTTAACGAACAAAACAAAAAGTATCAAGTAAACAAAGGACAATCTAAATGGTTGGTCACCCTACTGTTAAGATATCTAATACTATCTCGAGACAGCTAGTCTACCGCCACCCTCAATTTCAAAAATTCTACTAACATTTCAAGTCAATCGGTCAAGGATAGTCGGTCATCGACTTTATCAGTTGTTTCACGAATAGTGTTTCCCAAATTTTGCGATTCGCGAAACAGTCTCTTGAAACCTTTATATTGTAATTCTGTATTAGTGTTTTTAATGGTTGTTATAAAAAATTACATAAGTGATAAAGAAAATATAATACATACATTTTTCTCGGTAACCGTTAGTTTGCGCCATCTGCTTACTTTAAAGTTTTTGTTTGGTTCGATAAGCTCTACATGCTTTATAAGTTTGAACTACGTTCAGCCGAACACGTTGTAGGTATAATATCCAATAATAGGCATTCTTACACAAAAAAAATAGCAAGATATCTAATATGTCCTAAACTTCCTGAAATACAATCGCAATCATAGTATAAGTTCAGCTTAAAGTCAGTTTTAAGCAAGCCTTGTTTAATTCTGACCGAAATATAAAGTTTGAAATACATCATTGAGCTCTGGCTATCACGTATTATGTCGTGATAGCCGAGTGCCACTTCTTAGTGTCACTTGTTTAGAAGGGAAGGCCCGGGTTCCAATCCCAGGGCACCACTGACTCTGTTTCTAGGAGAGCTCGTTAAGCCAGCGGTCCCGGTCGCCATCAACAGATGGCTGTCGTTAAAATCTGGTGGGGTATTAATGGGCTGATGGTATGGATTCAGGTGTACGTATGACAGCCCATCTTACAGCACATAAGATCTATAAAGCCCTGAGAGCTATTCGTACGGCTCTTCGAGGTTTATAAAGCTGGCTACACGTAAGTTTTAGAGACAACTAAGCGCCGTACAGTGGATCTACAACCGCCGTATGACTCCATTTAGGCATAACTTTGGCAGATTTGTCAATATAATAGTTGTACAGTAGCCTTTTGCTGAACATATTCAATATTAACCTTAATTAGTCATTATTTCAAAGGAAAATCGCATTTTTTTTTAAATTAAAATATTTTTTATTTTTTAAATTTTTTTTTTAATATTCTAATATTCTAACTAAACTATATATTTAAAATTATAGTAAAGATTTTTACCATTAGTAATTTACTACGTCTTTTAGCAGCGGGATCCACAGCATTGATTAGATTCGTTGATATCTCGTTAATTTTAGATGAAACTTCGGCAATTTCTTGAACGTTCTGACAGAAAAAAATTAAAAAAAAAATCAATCACAAACAGAAAATATAGTTAAAATAGCCATCAGGCTTAGGCCATAGGGACATGGTTCGTATCCGGACGTGTACCAATGAATTTTTCCGACTTAAGTGCATTAGCTATCACTGACTCCGTGCCTCGGAGAGCACGTTAAGCAGTCGGTCTCGGCTGCTGTCAATAAACGGCGGTCGTTACAATCCACCAATCCGCAGTGAAGCAGCGTGGTGGGTTTAAGCTCCACGCCCCCCCCCCCCCTCGCCCTGGGGAGGCCTAAGCTCCTGCAGTGTGGTAAAAATTGGCTGATGACGTGAAGTGACGTGAAGCCGTCAAGGCTTTGGTTTATTTATTTGTCACGCTTTTAGCATTTATAAAATAATTTACCTGGTGACTATTTCGTTCAGAAAGTGCATTCAAACTTTGGATGAGCCTTTTTAAATCTTCCAACTGTTGCAATAGATTAGATTTGTCTTGGTCAGTTATTTTGTCATTTGCGCATGCTTTCATAATACCTGAAAAATTTGTACAAATAATCATTAGGATTTTTTTGTAACACATATCGAAGCATCGGACCTATATGCTTTGTTATTTCAGAATGTTTTTTGTTACTATATAATATAATAAGAATAAATTAAAAAAAAAATCAAAATCAAAAAGTTTTTATTCAATATATAATGTTTACGCACACTTATTAATAGTCAAAATGAATTGATTAGGTAGCGGTTCAAAAACTAGAACGAGAAGAACCGGTAAGAAACCCGTCCCTGTTTATTTTATTTAAATATATGTTTTTCTTAGTTTTTTTTTTATATGCTTACAACTATTACAATGATGTCCATGCGCACTTATCATTTAAATGCTCGCTAATACAATAGTAAGCTTTTTTAGTGAGTTGGACTATAACTTGCTTTGTAAATTGATTTGAATTTAAGTTCAACATTTCTTTAGGAATTTTATTATAACAACGAATACAATTTCCCATGAAAGAATTATTAACCTTTGAGAGTCTGAACCTGGGAATCGATAACATATGCTTATGTCTTGTAGGTATTTAAGTTGTGGCCATCACCCACCCTAGAGAAAGCATTTAAGTTTTTATGTACATAAATTATATTTTTATAAATGTACTGACAAGGGCCTGTCAAAATAATAACAGTAATAACTATATGTCCGATATTGGAGTAAAAAGAAATGCAGTAATATCCATCGCGGTTTTTTTTGACAAAAACGACGAATATTTCCAAAATTTTATTTGTTTAACTTCTTCTCCTTTTTCAGTCGGAAATTCATATTTTTTCAGTTATGTTTGTATTTCGGTCAGTATGTACATCACAGGCATTTCATTCGTTTCTTACAGAGGAAAATAAAAAATCGTTTGTAGGATTTTTGAAGCTACTCAAAAATTTATGAGTCTCATAAAAAACGTTCAATATTTTATATAAAAAAAACTGAATATTCATAAATAAAGATTATTATTATTATTATTTATTTATTATTATTTTATTCATATATAAGATAACGTCATTTGTACCCTATCTAAAGTGAACTCTTCTTAACAGTTTTATGATGACTTACTTAATAAGTTTTTGTACCGCCAACCAAATGATAATAATTTAGTATTTAATGATAAATAATAAAAAAAAACGTTAATTATAATTTTCCATAGAGCAAATGCAAAAACTAACTTAAAATATATACAAATGACGTCATTTGGAAGATATTATAAGCAACTATTAAAATCGCTAAAACGACTTGAAAATATATTATATCGAAAAAAGAAAAAATACGGGTCTCTTGTTTTTCTTTCTACATTTAAATAAACCAATAAAAAGTGGGAGTTCAAATATTTGAAATATTGTCAATTAGTCAGCACATTAAAATTACTTATACGTGATTGTATATAGGTAACATCACTACCTATAAATGTGACAGGTTCGGTAGATGTTATATGAACGTATTAAAGATTTTTCTTTACTTCGATAACGCAGAATTAATAAATTTAAGCAATAAAGAATTGAATTGAATTTATGACCTTCAATAAACATTAACAATAAAAGCTCGTATTACGTACCGACTTCGATGTCAGGCAGGTTTTCGTTTAAAATTTTTATTTTATTCCTTAATTCTCCTTCATCCAGTCCTGCAGTATCTGGAAAGGATCATAAATATATTTAACATTTTATTTACTTGAACATATACCTGGCGTTCGGATGAAATTAATCCAAACTTATAAAGCATGTATAGAGCATCTAAACCAAACAAAAAGTATTAGGAAAAAGTTATAATATAAAATGAAAAAAAGAAGAAATATAAACTTGTTTTTTCTCGGTAACCGTTAGTTTGCGCCGTCTGATCATTTGAAACTTTTTGTTTAGTTTGGTAAGTTTCACACGCTCTATTAGTTTGTACTTATACATTTTTTAAATGTCGTTTTAAAATGTTTATAAATTAAGTACTCAATCGATTAAAAAGAATTTTCAGGAAATTGATTCATATGTTTCATTTTAAATGTCAAATGATTTTAATCTGTCGATCCGTTCAAAAATACTTTTTGTTAATTTTTCTTGTAATTACAGACATCATAGTTAAAATGATCAAAACAGCTTCCTATAGGACCTGAAAACGCTCACTCGATTTTCAAAAATCGGACTATTAATAACAGTTTTTTGACTGCTAATAACAGTTTTTTTGACGTTAATAATAGTTTTTTTGACTGTTAATAACAGTTTTTTTTTTTACTGTTAATAACAGCTTTTTTAAGTGTTCATCAATATTTTGCATTTTGTTTTTAAAGCGCATGAATTTAAGGTTAAACCTGATTTAATTTTAGTGACCAACAATATAAACTTGAAGACTAATTAAACTTGAGTACATTTAGTTAGATGGAAGAGTTTCCAGTGTAGTAATATAACATTTTTTTTTGTTTATTTACCAGTAGTTAAGCCGACAATACTGATAGCACGTGTAGTAACCCCAACCAATAGCTTAGGAAGTGTGCGTTGTCTTAATATGAGTTCATTTAGCACGTCAGAATCCACTGTAGCTTGCAGTATACCCTTCTGTAACATAGCAATATTTCGAAATCAATCTTACTGCTTGTATTTTGTATTAACCTTAGATATAAAATAAAAATACATATTTATGGAATTATATATTAAACTAACAAGTATCTTCTTTTATTAAATAATTTACAAATATAAAGTCTATATATACAATGTTAAAAGCTAAAAATAACCAGTCCCTGGCGAACCTAAATATAAATTTTTAGTTACTAAGTTCATATATAACTTGTCGCTAGTATTGATAGGTCTCTATCGTCAGTAAGATATATCCAAAATTTTTTTAGGTTTTTTATATTATGACATGGACAACTAATTGGCCGAGTGGTTAGACACCCTAACTCCGAAGCCAAGGGTCACGGGTTCGATTTCCGCCCGGGACAAATATTATTGTGCATGAATATGTGTATTTGTTCCGTGTCTGGGTGTAAGATGTCTATATATTATAAAGAATATTTAAATATGTATGACAGTTGTCTGGTACCCATAATACAAGCTTTGCTTAGTTTGGGATTAGATGGCGCTGTGTGGGATGTCCCAGGTTTTAACATTAGTATTATTATATATAGTATTGTTTGCAGATTACACTTAGCTTTTGTTTAAAGTTTAATGGCAACTAGTGGTTTATGACGATGTAAATATATATAGTGCTGTATCAAAAGTAGGAAACTAGTTCAGGGTAAATAACTTACTAAATAAGGAAAAGACTAAAAGCGTTAAATACATTACAGTTAATGTAAAACCTACCAAAACAAGTGTAGCAGCTGGCAATGAGGACTTGGATTTGGTTTATATTATAGAGTATATAAGTAGGGTAGGTATAACGTTAGACGAGAAGCTCCGCGGGATCCTTATATAGTTTGTCTTGTTTGTGTGTTAAGTTAATATTGTTAGACAGTCGCATTGGAGTTTGGACTGTAGGTAATGGTCATACACGTACAAATTGACTAGAACTCTTCTCCTGCGTTTACTATCTAACTACTCATACTCTAGCTAGCTGGTGCAAGATGGCGAGTTTCCGTTCGCGACGTCCCCGCGCGCCGGAATTCACCTCCGCGAAATTTCGTTCGACATTTTCGATATTGTGAAGTTACATTTCTAAGACTCTATTAAAACCAAACGCTGTTGTCAAATTTATTTACTCTATGGTAATGCCTATGTTCTAATTTGGATGTTAAAATGATTGAATAAATAAATAATAAATAAATAAATAAATCTTTATTGAAATAAACATGGTACAGTCAATTATGTTGAAGTCTCTGACGCTTGAGGTGGGATACCTATAAGGGTATTGACCGCTTATACTAAAGTGCAAATCAGTGACCCCAATGTCGCAACATTTTCCGATCATCTTTCACTGTCATTTATTTTTATTGAAAAACAATAATTCTGCTAGCTCAGTACACGTGACATCGCACGGCCTAAATACTTTGGACTCTCGGATGACACCAAACGTTTTCTGATTGGCCAAAATACAAAATTGTGAAAACACGTTATGCCAATTAAAGAACGGAACGCAAGTTCATAAAACGTATAAAATACCTAGCAACAACATGAAATGTTACCAGTGGAAACACTACCGCACCGCACTCTGGTACGCAAGTCCTTGTCCAGACTTGATTTCTATAATAATGTGAATAATTTTTGGAAAAAGTTTATTAAATTTATTTTATCAGTAAATTCATTTTTGTTTTACTGCAACATCTAAGGGTCAGCGAGGCGCGGCTGAGGACATGACAACCTTCCCTTCTTTCTACAAATGTTATAGTCAGACAGATGTCAACTTTCCTAGGAAGTATAAACCCCATTCGTATAACCCCTGATGTCGTGATAGCCCAGAGCGCAACGAACCTGTCTGAAATTTATAAGGCCCCATAGGGCCATGGTTCGAATCCGGGCGTGTACCAATGAGTTTTTCTGACTTAAGTACACAATATCACTGACACCGTGCTTCGGAGGGCACGTTAAGCAGTCGGTCCCGGACGCTGTCAATAGATGGCGGTCGTTACAGTTCCCAACCCGCAGTGGAGCAGCGTGGTGGACTTAAGCTCCAAGCCTCCCTCCTCACCCTGGGGGAGGCCTAAGCCCCTGCAGTGGGGTAAAAATGAGCTGATGATGATGATGATGATGTATAACCCCTATATACTTGTGTTTCAGGACTTTCAGGGGTCAGTGTCTTCTCCCAAAAATACTAACCTAAGATCATAATGAAATAGAGTATAATATATAATATTATTACATATATAATATTAACAATATTATATATGTAATATTTAAGAAAATATAATTACTCCCGCAGCTGGCTGCTTCGTTCCGACCTGTTGAGTGGCCAAAATTTGTCGTACAGTCACTATCTGATGTCCTTCTACAACTTGCGAACCTAAAACAAGAATGTCACAAAAAAAAATTGTGAACGTTTAGTAGTAGGAAGATTAGTGGTTTACACTACAATTTTGTGACTTTCACAAGAAAGTATTTTTAAAACAACGATTTAATTTGTAATGATTACAAAAAAAAAACTTGTAAATATGAATTTTGTATATTTTACGTGATATTTATTTAATTTAACAAAGCGTTCCATACGAGTTCATGAGTTCAAAATTCATGTTTTTGCTACAGTAATACTGTAATACTTTGCTACAGTAATACTTTGCTACTATGTCGTGATAGCCCAAGCGTCGTGATAGCCCGAGCCGCAGCGAACCTGTTGCAAATCTATAAGGCCATGTGGTCGTGGTTTGAATCCGGGCGTGTACCAATGAGTTTTTTCTGACTTAAGTACAATAACTAGCACTGACTCCGTGCCTCGGAGAGCACGTTAAGCAGTCGGTCCCGGTTGCTGCCAAAAATGGCGGTCGTTACAATCCGCCAACCCGCATTGGAGCAGCGTGGTTAATTTAAGCACTAAGCCCCCTCATCTCGAGGGGAGGTCTAAGCCCCTGCAGTGGGGTATAAAAATGGCTGATGGAATGGAATGAAAAAATGGAAAAATACTAATATATTATAGTACGCATAACTATCTATTTGATGGTCACAAATAAAACTAGATATCATAGTCTCAGTTACAGATCTATCAGAAAAGTAATGTAACCGGACATACCTGCATTTGCAAGACAATTTGGACCAAACGCCTTCAATAATAAAGTTGTTTTTACAGTATTTTCGTTATAATTTATGATTTTTTCTTATTAAAATTATTTCATTGGATAACTTCGAACTGCTTCGGGCAAACCTGCGCGTCCGATGTTAACCGATTTCTATTACTTTTCTGATACATCTGTACTTTATTTTTTTTTCCGTGTACGCTGCGGAATATTTAGCAATGCATTATTTTTAAGGGAGATATATAATAAAAGAGGAGAGAAAAAAGGAGCGCGAGAGATATTATTCGTAAGCAATGCTTGCAGGAATGTGAGCGTATATGTTCTACTTCTTTTTGTTCAGTCTGATTAATGACCACATTTTATAGTTCTGTATATATGCTTATATCACACTCTTTAGTGTCGTTTGAGAAATTTACAAGTGCGTAGGTAATCCTTATCCTTACTAACATTATAAACGCAAAAGTTTGTATATGTTTGTTGCTCTTTCACGCAAAAACTACTGAACTGATTTTAATTAATCTTTACAATAATATAGCTTATACATCAGAATAATACATAGGCTATAATTTATAAAGATACTAGCATTTCGCCTGCGGCTCCGCTCGCTTGGAGTACACGAGTACACAGTTGTATACAGATTTTAAAAATTATTTCACCTATAGAAAACTATATTATCAGCGGGTTACATAGGCTACATTTTATTTTCAAACTAGCTTTCCGCCTGCGGCTTCACTCGCGTGAAATACGCAGTTGTGCCGGGACTGCCATTATTTTGCATAGATATAGTTTATAAGCTAAAGAATGACTAAAACCATTTTTTCCCGAAATAGGAAAGCTAGTAATCAAAATATTTACATTCATCAGCCCATTTTTTACCCTACTGCAGGGGCTTAGGCCTCCCCGGGGTGGCCTTTGGAGCTTAAATCCACCACGCTGCTCCACTGCGGGTTGGGGATTGTAACGACCGCCATCTATTGACAGCGTCCGGGACACCGACTGCTTAGCGTGCTCTCCAAGGCACGGAGTCGGTGATAGTTATGTACTTAAGTCAGAAAAACTCATTTGTACGCGCCCGGATTCGAACCATGGCCCTTTGGCCTTATATTAGCCTAAAGTTGAGACAGGTTCGTTGCGCTTTGGGCTATCACGACAAATATTTACATTATTTACCTTCAATGTCGCAGTATATTTTACTTGGTCCGATGTAAGATTCTTCTTTCACTGGTTTAACGTTTGCCAACGTATGTTGTATTATATTAGCTCTGCAAAATAACATTATGCATGTATACATGAAATAAAATGTATTGTTATTCGTATTAACGTTACACCATTACACCAACGTCAAAAATAAAACTAATCTCGAATACGCTGCGAGTATGATTCTGCAGTGAAACTAACAATAGGCTATGTCTAAGTATTCTTGAGGCGAAACCGATTTAAACCAAAAACGCCATTTTTAAAAAGAAGAAAGAACTATTCTTGGCGTAGGTACGTGGAAAGCTATTAAGTTGAGAGCTGTTAGGGGATAGTCTTTCAATCTGCGGCTTCGAATTGGCATCGCTATCTCCGTTTCAATCCCTCTTCCCTCTTATTCCTGAGTGATAGAGATGACAAGAACAAATTCCCAAAAATACCTATATAAAATACATGTCGAAACAGCATGCGGGCCGTGAAACCCTTCCACCCTGGATATGTGTATGAATTGGAACTAAAATTTGCAGGGTCATTAATAAAGGATGTCCCTACACTCCCTGGGGAGGTACGTTTTGTTTCTTTTAAAATTCGCATTAATATGAAATTTACGACCTATTATTTGCATAAACAAAGAACCGACAGATATCATGTTTTTCAGGAATTTATTCTAAAACAACAAAACAAGATATCAAAAAAAACAAAAACGTACCACCCTGTGACAGAATTTCTTCTATTACATATATTTTTTCTGTAAATATTAATACAGAAATACAGCGAAGATTAGACACAGACCGTACCCTCTATTTTCTATGAAAAGCCTATCCCCCCTTAAGAGAGAGGAAATTTTTGAAATGACTGTGAAGAAGCCAAAAACATTCGTTGATTTTCATGTACTGAAATACTATATATTATTGTTAATTACGTAGATAAAAGCAATTTCTGACCTGGAAGCTCCTACGTTACCAATGAACATTGGTTCCGATTCTGGGCCTTTTTCACCGAAATGGTCCTTAGCTTTTTTCTTCTTGAGAATGATGTCTATGTAGCTTTTAAGTACGTTCTCAATACGTCGAGCTTCCGTGGTTTGACACGCGTACTGACGGTCACTGAAAAAAAGTTAGGTATTAGAAATATTTACAGTACGACAATTCAAATATATATTTCATAGATAATATAGAATACTAGAAGGTGTACTAAAATAATTTAACCCTGTAGTATCTTGTCAATTAACCGACTTAGAAAAAAATACTCTACACCTGAAAGAAAATGTTTAGATCTAATCTAGGTTTTGAATTACTTTTTACATCATTTATAAAAAATAAAATATGAGCTTGTATATGAAATATTGCTAAAGTTACGCAATAATAAAGATTTAATTAATTTAATTAGATAAATTAGCGGGACGGGCTATTAAAATTGAAGAATATTAAATTTTCATTGTAAATTGTTCACTAAAACAGAATATAGTAATGGGTTTTTTATCCAAAATTCGAATCCTAGTGAAAAGGTATCGGAACCAATTCAAAACGAGAATGATCTTAACAGAATCGAAGATGGATTTTAATACACTGAGAACTCCATCAACAAGGGTGACCAGTTCTTGTATGGACGATGAGAGATGTATATTTTATGAAGAATGCGGAAAAAGTCAATGAGGAATAGGTATGTAAAAAAAAGTAAATCTTTATTACTTTAAAAAATTAGTTTCTTGAAATGGTTTATTCTTTTGAAATAAAATATAACAGACTTTAGTTAAAAAATTTGGGGATGGTCAATTATGCACGTATTCCCACGAACGGATCTACATTATGATGCCATTACTATACCGCCCATAATTCCTAATCAATGGGAATACGTGCATAATTGACCATCCCCAAATTTTTTAACTAAAGTCTTTTATATTTTATTTGTAAAGAATAAACAATTTCAAGAAACTAATTTTTTTTTTTTTTAGATCGGTATATTACGAAGATACATTGAAAATTCCAATAGCATGACGTCACCGGGTGGAATTATAAGTTTAGCCGTTGCCGTTGCATATTTATAAAAACAATGTCAATCTCAGAACTGTCAATAGTAATGGCGTCATAGTTTTAGCAAAGGCTAAACTTACTATTCCACCCGGTGACGTCACGCTATAAGAATTTTCAATATATCTTCGTAAATACCGGTCCAAAAAAAGAAAAAAATTTAAATAGTTTCTTAAAGTTGCCTATTCTCTCGAAATAAAATATAACGGACTTTAATTCAAAAATATGAAAATGGTCAATTGTATGGTATGTCCAAGTTTGTTCATTCACTAAAGCCAATCATCCGAAATCAGAGATATTTTGCGTAGACAGTTAGATAAATATTTACGGACGGAATCGTTAGGGAAACGGTCATATAGAGCGCGATAACAGCTACAGACAAGAACTTCAGACAGTTATAGTGAAAATGGCAGAAAAACAACCTCGACTCGTCCACCGATCTACACCACTATTGCCTTATGATAAGGCAATATCTCATACCGTTCATTAAACCGTTTCAACGCTACAGGAGTTGCATTTAGTAATCTTTTGTCACCCTCCCTACATTTCAAACTTAGCCCACATTACAAAGACCATAATTTCCTCCGTAATTTGGACAACTTTCTCTAAGAAAAAAGTTAAGTTTACACAAAGCAGAAAAGTCTCGCTCCGTAGAAATATATCATATATGCATTCGTATATTATTATGTGATGGCAGAAATGTGTTGGGAATATTGGTAATAAATAATAATATTACTTGGGACATCCCACACAGCGCCATCTATTCTCAAACTAAGCAAAACTTGTATTATGGGTACAGCTGATATACATACTTAAATAACTTATATAATAAATATACATATATAAATATTTTGATTAAATCCATGTCTGGGTGTAAAAAAATCTATATATGCATATTGTCTGGTACCTGTAATAGAAGCTTTGGTTAGTTTGGGGCTAGATGGCGCTGGGATGTTCCAGGTATCATTATTATTATGTATATATTATAAAGATTATTTAAATATATTTATATCAGTTGTCTGGTAGCCATAGTACAAGCTTTGCTTAGTTTGGAACTAGATGGCGCTGTGTGGGATGTCCAAAGTATTATTATTACTATAAATAAATATTTGTTCCTTAGTAATATATAGTTTAATTTTTTCATATATCCAATAGACATTCAATAATCATATTTTAATAATTATATCCTTAATATATTTATTTTAATAAATTCCAAAAAATCACTCTGGAAAAAAATATGAACCACATTTCTTGCGTAGTTTCAAAATCTATAAACAGCTATATAAAAGCATATTTTAGCCAGGCTATGTATTTTTATTTACTATTTTGTCACAATATTATAAATAACAATAGTAAAGTCTAGGACATTCCACACAGCGCCATTTAGTCCCAAAGTAAGCAAATTTTATGCTTGTATTATGGGGTACTAGCCAACTGGTTGGTATACATACTTAATTATTCTTTTTTTTATTACTATATTTATTATTTTTTAAATGTATCTACATATCGAGGTTTTATATATTAGACCGCATACGTACCAAATATGGTCTAAATAAGAGCAGTAATATTATCAAAACAGGATAAATTATTAGGTTTAGGTTTTCCTTCTGTTTGTATTGTATACTAAGTTTTGCATAAGTCGTTAATAATAATATAAACACAATCGATATATTTATCCGTCTCTTACATATTTCGTATGCTTTTTTTTAAATAATACCTACTTATCTAAGTTTACGAATTTAAAGGTATGAGAGACAAATCCGTCGAACAATCAAACTGTGCATTCGTGAAAATATTATTTACTTTAATTTATGTTTAATTAAATTTAATAATAATACCTGGGACGTTCCACACAGCGCCATCTAGTCCCGAAATAAGTTAGTATTATGATAGTATTATGGAGTACAAAACAAAAGGTATACATACTTAAATATTCTTTTTTTTTAAATAATATATACACATTTTTTACACCCAGACACGGAACAAATAGGCATCTTCATACACACAAATATCTGTTCCGGGTGGGAATTGAACCCGCGATCCTCAGCTCCGCAGTTAGGGTCTTTAATCACATGGCCAATCGGTCAGTCAAATTAAATTTGTTTACTTTCAACAGAATGTTAAAATCAATATCATTTTATTTTTCTTTAGAAGACATCGATCCATAGGCTTAAACCTATTCGATTGGTGCTATAAAAGTACAAGTTGGTATTTATTAATTTAGCACATGTTCGATTCCCAGCTCAAGCAAGTCATTTATCAAAACTATATGATTGCAGTTGTATTTGACGACCACTTAGCCTAATGGGTAGCGACCCTGCCTACGAAGCTGGAGGTCCCGGGTTCGAATCCCAGGTCGGGTCAGTATTTATATGATGAATATCGATACTGGTACAGAGTCTTGATTGTTATATGTATGTGGTGTCTTCGCTTGGTACCCAAAACACAAGCTAATGCTTAGTTTGGGGCCTAGACGTTGTTGTCATGTGTACGTTATTATTATTATTTACTTTTTAAAATAAAGAAATGTTTCCATTCAGTTAAATTTGTTATCATCAATATTCAGGGTACTTTACTTCCGACACCCGTCTCGTATTTTCAACCTATATATACTAAAATACGCATGCATACATACGTGTGAAACACATTACCCTACATTCGGTTTCGCCGTAGTCGGGTAAAAATACTTAGTGGTAAGTTTCATTTTCGCGATACTCAGTGAAGTCCGTGTGTATGAATTAACGATTTTTGTCTTTGTACACAATAATACATCAGTATCAACAATCCATCAACGTCCTCTACTGGACATTTAAATTCTTTCAATGAACTCCTTTTTCGACGGTACCTGTACTCTCCGAAATCGAGAGTGAAAGTCGTGTCATTTGCTTTCCACCGCTGGACGTGCGTTAACGGCCAAGTCACTAATGTCTCTTTCGTGTTCTCGTCTAACCTCTGAATCGATTCAGCATCAATACCTAAAAGTCGAGGCACGAGACGATTCTTCCCTTTCTGTTTCTCCTGAAAACAAAAAAACGATAACGCTAACGTAATAAAATGTGTAGGTGTGCTTATATATATGAATATATAATTATGGTACCAAATAAATATACGGCGAGGTATGAAAACAGTACTTAAACGCCTACTTTAAGGGGACAGTCTTTCTAACGATAACGCTAACGCTAACGTAATAAAATGTGTAAGTGTGCTCATATATATAAATATATAATTATGGTACCAAATAAATATACGGCGAGGTATCAAACAGTACTTAAACGCCTACTTTAAGGGGATAGTCTTTCTAACGATAACGCTAACGCTAACGTAATAAAATGTGTAAGTGTGCTCATATAAATACATATATAATTATGGTACCAAATAAATATACGGCGAGGTATCAAACAGTACTTAAACGCCTACTTTAAGGGGATAGTCTTTCTAACGATAACGCTAACGCTAACGTAATAAAATGTGTAAGTGTGCTCATATATATAAATATATAATTATGGTACCAAATAAATATACGGCGAGGTATCAAACAGTACTTAAACGCCTACTTTAAGGGGATAGTCTTTCTAACGATAACGCTAACGCTAACGTAATAAAATGTGTAAGTGTGCTCATATAAATACATATATAATTATGGTACCAAATAAATATACGGCGAGGTATCAAACAGTACTTAAACGCCTACTTTAAGGGGATAGTCTTTCTAACGATAACGCTAACGCTAACGTAATAAAATGTGTAAGTGTGCTCATATAAATACATATATAATTATGGTACCAAATAAATATACGGCGAGGTATGAAAACAGTACTTAAACGCCTACTTTAAGGGGATAGTCTTTCTAACGATAACGCTAACGCCAACGTAATAAAATGTGTAAGTGTGCTCATATATATATACAATTATGGTACCAAATAAATATACGGTGAGGTATGAAAACAGTACTTAAACGCCTACTTTAAGGGGATAGTCTTTCTAACGATAACGCTAACGCTAACGTAATAAAATGTGTAAGTGTGCTCATATATATAAATAGATAATTATGGTACCAAAGAAATATACGGCGAGGTATAAAAACAGTACTTAAACAGTACTGCCTTCTTTAAGGGGATAGTTCCATGGCTTTGATTTGGCATCACTACCTCATCTTCCCCGACCTGTTTCTGAGTAACAGAGATAACAAAAGTAAATTCCCAAAAATACCTATAAAATACCCGTCAAAACAGCTCGCGGGCCGTGACTGTTTCCACCAATGAAATGTGTATGAATTTAAACCAAAATTAGCAGTTTCATTAGGAAAGGATGTCCTTAAGGCAGCACGTTTTGATTGATTATTTTTTTAATTCGCTTTAAAAATACTTGTAATTAAAATTACCTTGACCAAAAAAAACGTGACTCCATAGGTTGGTAGGGATCTTGCTGTCTTCACGTAAAGCGTTTTGGCGGCCAGCTCGCTGTTACCCGCATACATCATGTGATTTTGTAAGATTTTCCTTTTGATACCTCTTATTTTACAGTAGCTTTCAGGCAAAAATTCTTTAGATCTAAAGTAATAAAACAATCGCTTAATAAGTACCAGGCGCTGCTGTGTCTATGGTCACATTTAGTCAGATATCGAAGAAGAACTCGACTTTCATATTCTATCTATAAGCCACAACCTAAGTAGATTAACTAGCTTGGCCTAAGAAGAGTACGTTTCCAGAACTTTTTGACGGAATATAAAAACTATGATTGATAGCTTTTTTGTAATCATAAAAAAATAATCTCAGGTATTTGGTAAATTTAAAAGTTTTATGTCGTAAAGTTTCCAACCATTCACGCATATTTAATTTATAAAAATTCATTTCATATCTTGATAACAAGACTTATTAGGGTATATAATAAAAATCTTAATTAATATTTTGTTTTGAGACCGAATGCAATTTTCAACTAATTTCAATAATCTCCTTGTATTTATGTGACCTTTATAGCTTATTGATTTGTGACCTTTAGACCTTACTATCCCAGAGTCAAATTATTACAACATTATACTGCAATGATACGACTAAACATTTTGAAGTTAGAAAACGTCGTTAATAAGCGTTTGTTGTTCTCTGTTTGAGGTAAGACAATTAAGAACTCAAAAAAGTGCAAAAATACATTGAAAAATCAGGAATTAAAGCTATTAATAACTGTGCGACGTATCTCAAACGCCATGTACAGTACTTGCCATCGATCTGTGCGACTCTGAAGTGCGATGCTCATGCCCTATTACGCACCTAGGTCTGCCATACACGGATACTTATGTCATTTATTAGTGAACTTATGATTAAAATTGTTTATTCTGTAGACATGGATATATACTATGACAAGGTATAGCCTAAAAACTAAAAATGAAATACCACACCGTTAATTGCCAAAGTTATCGATATATCGATCTATAATTTCTATAATTTATTATTTAAATAACTGTTTAATAGATTAACTTACTCAATGATGTCCGGGGTATGCTTGTTTTCGTCATGATCTCCAAATTGTATTTGACATTGTATTCCCGCAAATTCACAAGCTGCGAGAAAAGAAAAATTATAAATATATTATCATGTTTTATTGTTATTACAATATTTTTTAACTTAACCACAGCTTACAGATAAAATTTTGAAAAGCCAATATTTTCGTAATCGTTAATCACAGATCTAATGTATTGGTACTCAAATTTGAAACATAAAATAGTATCAAAACGACAGGTAGGTACGAGACTGATAATTATGAAAATTTTTACTTCGTAAATAATAATAATAACGTTTACATCACAACAACGTCTAGGCCCCAAACTAAGCAATAGCTTGTGTTTTGGGTACCAAGCGAAGACACCACAAATTGCTGGCATTAATCTCCAGCCCCAGCTCTTTCAGACGCGGTACCAGATAGCGTAAATCCTGCTCAACCACTTCAGGTCTGCCTCCGATGGTCCCGTCATCCAGGTACCAAATGTTTAATGGGGCTTTGAGCTCTTGTATCACTTTCTGGATTACAAGGCAGAAAAGTAGAGGCCCCAATGGATCCCCCTGCTGCACGCCAACTTGAGAAAGGATGAGCGAGCCGTCATGATATAGATTTGAAGGAGAGTGGTAGACTTGGAAAAGAAAGGGGTAAAGAGAAGGGGCTTTTTCTTTAATTTCGATCAGAAGCGTGTCCCTCTCGACGGTGTTAAAGGCATTCTTCAAATCTAGCTTTATTATAACATTTTTGGCACACTCAGGGCCAGCAGCAAATGCGCGAGTCGCGTGGATAGCAGCCTCACAGCCCCACTGTGTCCCGAAACCCAGCTGGTGTGGCCGAAGGTAAGATCCTATCTCATCTCTTACGATGCGGCAACATAATTTAGCAGTCAAGCGGCGGATAGTACTGCCTACGGCTATAGGTCGCACACCGCCCTCTTTTTTCGAAATGGCGCATTTAGTACATTGTTTATATTATATTCAATGAGATTTTTGTATACAGGGGGCCATAACAACAATTCCATTGTTGATGAAATTTTACAACGTGCGATTGTAAAGTCTGCTACGGGTGACACAAAATCCAAAAAAAAAAACAGCTTCTGGGTTTTGTGTTAATTGTCTTCTATGCACTACTCTAATATAATTTCAAAATCGTCCACTCGCTAGCGACAGCTTACAAGATTTGTAACAGCGTCTTTAGCGGCACCGAGAAAAACTAGCAATTCTTATACAAATATTTTACGCCGTCGCTGACAGGTATCGACACTTGAAACCACTTGAACTCATGCCAACAGTGCAGTGTAGAGAAGGTGGTTAGGTATATGTGAGTTTGATAGTTGTAAACTGTAATTATTCCCTGTCATTATTCCCTATCCGTAGTTTAAGTTACACAAAACAATAATTTTTCATAGCTACGTTAATAGCGGGAAACTTTTATTGGTGATAACGATTCGCACTTGACAGAAATATGTTACTGATTTAACTGACAGACTTGTTGTTGTTGACAGAAGTGTTGACAGATGTTGAAAATGAAGATATCACTACCCATGCTTTCTGTGACGGGATGTTTTCCAACAAGTATAGCGTCCCTGGCTTGAACATAGAGCAAGTTCAGCTGCACCGGGTCTCGAGAGTCCACGTTTCGATCCGAATAAAATAGACGCCTTTTCAGTAGCACTGTTTCGCCCGTTTCCACTGCCAGTTCGCGCAGACACTTCGTAGAATCCAACCATTGCGCTGAGAAAAAAAAAACTGTTTGAAAGGGGTGTTCCCACTTAAATCACCAGCGTTGATCCCCAAAGGGGGGCAACGTGCACGTAGCATTCTGCTCACCAGAGTGTGGAGCAAAATAAACTGATATTTTTTCATTCCACTCTGCTCCCCATAATATAGTTGCATATCAAATAGCTATAAAAGTAAAGTTTTTGTGTCATTCTAGGAGCAAAATAATACTGAAGTCCGGGATAAAACCAGGTTTCTTACAATGTATGAGTAATCACGACGAATTATACATGAAGCTTAGGAAAAATTCCAATAAATTAACGTATAAATAACATATATCATCTGTGAAATATAAATTAAACTTGTTTAAAGATGTTTACAATAAAATCAATGCTGAAATTCCTATTTATTCGCTATCTAGACACACTTTTCGAAATTTAAAAAAGAGACGCGCAAATGCGGAAATTTTTTAAAAGGGGTAGAAGGAAAAATTGTGAAATACACGTAAGTGAAGTAACAAAAGGAAACGAGTGGAAAAAAAAATTATGAACCTACTAGACGGATCGGAAGACGAGAAAGAATGCGAGAAAGAAACAAGAGACAAAAATGAAGTAGATAGAGGAAGTAGAATTAAGTGTCAAGGATATTGAAATGCAGATAAAGGAGATGAAAAAAGAAAAAGCGGCAGGACGGAATAAAAAGCAAAACGTGGAAGCATAGCCAAAAAGTGATCATAGAGAAGTTGAAAGAACTGGTGAAGAAAATATGGAGAGGGCAAGGGTTTCCGGAGGAGTGGAGAGACTTGATAATAGCAATTTTGAAAAAAAGGGAATGTGGAGCAAGTACAGAACTATAGACGGGTTACAGTTACATAAAAACTATATGCCGCAGTGTTGGCGGAGAGAGACACACCTTTAAAATCAAGGTGTCTGCATGGCTGCAGGATCAGGATTATGAATGCATAGAAAACATGTTATTCAAACCAGTATCGTAACTGCCGACTTGTGTCTTTATGTATTTGTACGATCATCTGCCCTATCACACCCCTTACAGACTTCCGCCTAAAATGTACCCTCCCATATACACATACATATAAAATTAAATGTAAATGCTATCTTTTGCGTTGAAATTCATATCTAAATGAGGACCGTCTGGCCTTTATGTCACACATATCTCCGATTGGAATCCTGTAATGAAATATCAAGCACTGAGAACTTGGTGTTTACAATATGACTACGTTTGTATATTTACTTTAGTTTCAAAGTTTCTTTATATTTAAATACCTAGTCGGACTTCACAAAATTTGATTTTTTATCTAACTACGGCGAAGCTATATAAGGAGGGTATAGTGATATACTTGGTACATACCTACCTAATTTATAATATACCAAACTAGCGACCCGCCCCGGTTTCGCACGAGTAGCAGAGTATATAAGCCTTAGTGTTGTATCAGCTTGTTGCGTCGAACATGTGGATTGAATTTAGTCCATAGACATATTATATCAAGACCGAAGGTTCCTAGTAAAATACGCCGCTAACAGTGTTCAAGTAGGCATATACCAGCATATACGATCCTATCTCTATTTAGTTACACAGCTACAGAACAATGAAAACATGTGTTCTATATACTGTCTAATAATTTCAACCGTATCACTTTGAACACAAGACTCAATTTTGACTATACAGTATAATATAAATATATCCCTTTGTCATAAAAACACAAAAAGTCAAAAGTTTAGAAGTGGAAAGGATATGTGCTAGGTTTTTAGTCTAGTAATTTGAACCGTATCGAATTTAGCATAAGACTCAATTTTAAATATAAAGTGTACAGACATGTACCGTTTTATTAAATAAAAAACCGTTATTAAATTACAAAAAGTCATCACTTCCTCCGACAGCGGAATAAGACATCCATGGAGTGGCAAATTTAATAAAAATTATTTTACATGATATATTGGTTCGTTTCTTTTTACCTACAATGTGATGGAAACGGTACATGTGTTTTAAGTAAATTATTGTGTAAATGTGTTTGTGTGCGATTGGTGTGATAATTTTCCTCAAAGACTATTCAACTAACTTCGCTGCGGGTTTATTTATCATATAGGTGTTACTGCAGAGCATATATTTGTACACAGTGTTATAAGGGCACCTGATGGTGCTGCAGTAATTGTGTTTCTGTAAAACGGTTGGGTTTTTGATGCGATGTTATTTATATGTATATTATTTAAGTATCATTTCAAAGCGAATTTTCAAGTATTTTTTACGGTTGTACCAAGGGGTGCACCATTTGATTTGTATTTCTAAAAATAACTTGGTCGATTTTGATTCGGTTTCTATTCCATAGGCAAGCTTTTAGGCTTTTTCATATTACATAAGCAAGCTTTTAGACATGTTTTAAAGTAATAAGCTACTAGATGGCGCTAAAATAAATAAAACTATATAAATAAAAAAATTAAAATAAAAAATTGGTGTTAAAAATATTTTTATTTTTTCAATTTATTTTATTTTATATCTTAATACAATTAAGGTTTACCTGAAACAGGGTTAATTTGTTTTTTTTTTTTTTTTTAAATAATTGTTTACTTGGTTACTGGTTGAAGTGTGTTTGATTGCATGCGTACCCTGTTTTGTTTTTGTCGTTTCTTTTTCTTTTTTTCCTTTTGTAATTCGTTAACTTTGTGTACATGTAAAAGTTTTAGTCCAATGACTATAACATATTATTTTGCTTTGCTCATGTTTCTTTTAATTTTAATTTTCTTTTTGTTAATTTAAATGATAAGTGATCTGGTGTACAGACGATTCTGTTTAGAATTTAGATACACCTTTATATAAAGTACGTATTATTATTATGTCAATAAAATAAATAATAATAATAAAAAAATTTACTAAATAATGTCATTTTAAATAACAGATTGCAGGTCGTGGAATTGAATTTTATCTTTCTAATCATATTTCAAAATGTGATCTTATTAATAATGAACTCAGTAAGGATTAATTCATCATATCCGAAGAAAAAACCTTTGATGCGCGAGTTGAACTCGCACTTCGCCAGTTTAGTTTTAATGACACTCTACATGCTAAGCACAAATGTTATTTGAATTGAAGGTTTTGAAGTAGGTGATCCATATCCTACTGAACTTACTCCAAATGTTATTCGTAGTAAATTTTTTCCGTCATGTTAACACTTACTGTCATCGTCAGTTTTAAGTTTCTTGCGAAGATGCTCCATTTTGGCGTCCTTGTCTTTTTCCTTCTCTTGAGGTTTCCTCTTTAAAGTCAGCGTTCCAGTATTTGGTTTTAAATCCTCCATTTCCTCTTTTTCTTCTCTACACTACAGAACAATCGTAGTTAACAATAAATTAATAAATATTTACAATAAACGATGGGAATTAAAGGAGAAGTACCTTAAATATTGATAACAAATTTAACTGAAAGAAAACATTGTTTTATTTTAAAAAATAAGTAAAACTGCATAAATAGATTTTGCCTTGCTTGAGCCAGGAACTGACCATGTGAAATATGAAAAAATTTAGCACTGTATATTTTTATAGCACCAATCGATATTAAATTATAAGGATCAATTTCTTGTAAATAATTAGATAAAAGAAGACCAAGAAAATTAAAACATTATTAGTGTATAAATCATCATCATCGGCCTTTTTTACCCCACTGCAGGGGTTTAGGCCTCCCCCAGGGTGAGGAGAGGGGCTTGGAGCTTAAGTCCACCACGCTGCTTCACTGCGGGTTGGGAATTGTAAGGACCGCCATCTATTGACAGCGTCCGGGACCGACTGCTTAACGTGCCCTCCGAAGCACGGTGTCAGTGATATTGTGTACTTAAGTCAGAAAAACTCATTGGTACACGCCCGGAATCGAACCATGGCCCTATGGGGCCTTATAAATTTGAGACAGGTTCGTTGCGCTCTGGGCTATTACGACAGTGTATAAATGTCAAACTGTATATATAAACATATATAAAAGTACAGGCTATTCATTTTTTCATATTCAACATTTTCAATTCCCGGCTCAAAGAAGTCATTAATCAAAAATAAGTGAATGCAGTTTTACTAATTTTTCTAAAATAAAAGAATGTTTCCTTTCATTTCAGTTTACTATCATCAATGATTAGGATACTTTCCCTTAAACTCTCTTCTTTTATTACCAGCCTGTGTATACAAGGTGAAATTTTAACAACCATTCAAATTTCAATGTAATGATCTTTGGTAATAAACCGATGCCCGTCTTGTTTCCTTTTAGTATTACATCCTTTTAGACTAAAAATATCATTGTAAACTACTTAATTAATAGTTGGAAATGTAACACGTATTGAAGACTAATAATAATCGGATTGCTTATCTGAATATGAAAACAGACTCACATATAGAGAGTCCTATAGTGTCAGTATCGTCCCCGACTAATCAATCAACAAAAAATGTCAAAAAACACAGCCTTGTATGAGGACCCCCTTTTAATTTTTAACTTTTTTATTTTTTGTTGTTATAGCAGTCACAGTAATACACACTCTGTTGAAAATTTCAAATGTCTACCTGTCACGGTTCAAAAGATACAGCCCTCTGACAAACCGACACCTGTGACAAAGTCGTGATAGCCCAGAGCGCAACGAACCTGTCTCGAATTTATAAGGCCCCATAGGGCCATGGTTCGAATCCGGGCGTGTACCAATGAGTTTTTCTGACTAAGTACACAATATTACTGACACCGTGCTTCGGAGGGCACGTTAAGCAGTCGGTCCCGAACGCTGTCAATAGATGGCGGTCGTTACAGTTCCCAACCCGCAGTGGAGCAGCGTGGTGGACTTAAGCTCCTCACCCTGGGGGAGGCCTAAGCCCCTGCAGTGGGGTAAAAATGGGCTGATGATGATGACAAACCGACGGATTGACGGGCAGCAGAGCCTTAGCGATAGGGTTTCGTTGGTACCCTTCGGTTACGGAACTCTAATTAAGGAATTCATCATGAGGGCTGAGAAGAACATCGTAAGACGTTTTAAATAGTGACAGTACATCAGGCTCTGAAATTTTGCATTTTAACGCCTTTATATACTTACCAGCCCATATTCATCATAATTGGTGATCCCTATCTTAGAGCAAATAAACAGCATCAGATTCGAGACAGGAACGCTCTCGTGCACTTGTAGAGTCTTTAACGTACCTGAGAATTGATAGAAAAGAAATACTTTACTGGTTGCCTCGAGTCATGAATACAAACAAACATGCAGACATGAAAGTGATTTTTGGGGGTTTAGAAGCCTAATATCAGTCCCAATAAATTTTTTGACAACAGCTGCCATGCACAGGCACTAGGCCGTTACGATTTCAAAGTAAGTATATGGGTACAAGCAAATGCGTTCTTGACACCGACGTTCCTGAAATAGTCGATTGTTGCTGATGTTTTCCTGTCCATCAAGCGTCGTAAATATTGAGTGGCATTTGAGAACATATAAATACAATACTTTATAGTTGCGATATAACGAATCTTGTAACGATTTTGATGATAATCGATAATTTGACAAGAAATTATATCATTACCTAGTATATATAATAAGTAATAGGGTAAAGTGCAATTATTAATTCCGATTTAGATTCCGATTTAAATGGAGGATAAATTTTGAGTTTATTTACAAAGTCTTTTTGAATAGTATTAATTCCATTCCACCAGCCCTTTTTTATACCCCACTGCAAGGACTTAGGCCTCCCCTCAAGATGAGGGTGCTTGAACCTTAAATCTACCAAGCGGATCCAATGCGGGTTGGCGGATTGTAACGACCGCCATCTATTGACAGCAACCGGAACCGACTGCTTAACGTGCTCTCCGAGGCACGAAGTCAGTATAATTAAAGTACTGCGCCAGAAAAACTCATTGGTAGACGTCCGGATTCGGACCACGGCCACATGGCCTTATAGATTTGAAACAGGTCCGCTGCGCTCAGGCTATCACGACACGATCACTATAGTATTAATGCTAATCGGATAATATAAAAATTACATATTACTTATTAAATAACGTATGTTAGTACATTACAATTGCTTTTCTAGTCTATAAGTTGGTTCATTCCTCATACTTTATAATATCCACAGTTACAATAAGCTAAAATAACAATATCTACACTTGTACAACAAAACTATTGAATTATACAATAACAATACTTATATATAAATTCTATGATGTGTTAAATGACCTCCGATATGCGTATACGGTGGCAATATAAACTGAGTTATAGATAACTTATTTCATCATCATCATCATCAGCCCATTTTTACCCCACTGCAGGGGCTTAGGCCTCCCCCAGGGTGAGGAGCTTAAGTCCACCACGCTGCTCCACTGCGGGTTGGGAACTGTAACGACCGCCATCTATTGACAGCGTTCGGGACCGACTGCTTAACGTGCCCTCCGAAGCACGGTGTCAGTGATATTGTGTACTTAAGACAGAAAAACTCATTGGTACACGCCCGGACTCGAACCATGGCCTTATGGGGCCTTATAAATTTGAGACAGGTTCGTTGCGCTCTGGGCTATCACGACATCATGACACGACACGATAATTTATTTAAGGTGGGGTAATGTCATACGTTTTTTTGCAAGGCTACGATTAATAAAAAATTGATTAATGACTCTTTATTTAACATTGCACACATGTGTTTAACAAATAAATTTAATACCAATCGAAAGTATGAAACTTACAGAATATACAAACGTTAGGTTGTCCATTTTTTACTTGGCATAATTACTGGGTCGGCAGCTATAAACAAGTACATTCAACCTGCGTGTTTTTTTGTCATTTGTTAATTTTAATTTTTAACTGTTCACTTTGTTTATTTTTATTTACTTTCCTGAAAGACTTTCCAAAAAATTCAAGATAAGTATATATCGCTATATTTTATTATTATTATTTAATTAATCATAGTCTTGCCTGGACGTCGTGATAGCCCAAAGCGCAACGAACCTCTCTCAAATTTATAAGGCCCTATAGGGCCATGGTTCGAATCCGGGCGTGTACCAATAAGTTTTTCTGACTTAAGTACACAATATCACTGACACCGTGCTTCGGAGGGCACGTTAAGCAGTCGGTCCCGGACGCTGTCAATAGATGGCGGTCGTTACAGTCCCCAACCCGCAGTGGAGCAGCGTGGTGGACTTAAGCTCCAAGCCCCCCCTTCTCACCCTGGGGGAGGCCTAAGCCCCTGCAGTGGGGTAAAAATGGGCTAATGAAGTGAAGTGAAGTGAAGTCTTGCCTGGAATTTTTTAGACAACCCATTCGCGATGTATTTTCTACGTACTAAATTTGATAACAAAAAAATTTCATCGTTGAAACAGATGGATGAAAGTCTTTGTTAATGCGGATCTTAGACTTAATATGCATCCAGACAAAACATGGTTGCTTTCTTTGCATTCACTCATAGAACATTTCTATTCCTGTGATTCGATTTTTTTATAATACTTAATCATATCATCGACATAAGTGAAATAATCGATACTATGAATCGATGCTATGACTTATATAAGTTATAAACAGAATACGCCTCATCTTTTACACTGACGCGATTTTTCCTCGGACTTAATACCTACTATTGAATCGTCACAAAATATGTCACGATTTACCTCCAACTGATAAACATTCAAACCGTACCTATTCATTTTATTATTTATATGATAACTTATAGCATAATGATGTTTTGTATGTTGGCAAGAATGTTGAGTCTATATAATACATTCGATAAAAACGAAATGAAACACTTCTTTAAACGATATTCGTGTTATTGTTTTATTAATAATAATAATAATGACTTATACATCACAACAACGTCTAGGCCGCAAACTAAGCATTAGCTTGTATTTTGGATACCAAGCGAAGACACCACATACATATAACAACCAAGACCCGGTACCAGTATCAATATTCATCATATAAATACTGACCCGACCTGGGATTCGAACCCGGGATCTCCAGCTTCGTATGCAGGGTCGCTACCCATTAGTCTAAGCGGTCGTTTACTAGTTTTTGTCTGCGTCTCTCTTCTGGACACAGGATAACGTACCTACCTATCTATTAAAATGTTTCATCGTTTCCGTTCCCGCAGTAGATATAAACTCACTTTTAAAATCTTTAATCGTATAATAATAATATCTGGGACATCCCACGCAGCGCCATCTAGTCCCAAAGTAAATAAGTATTATGCTTGTATTATGAGGCACTATATATAACTCGTATACATACTTAAATATTTTTTTAATAATATATACATATAGATACTTTTACACCAAGATAAGGAACAAATAGATATGGTTCATGCACACAAATATTTGTCCCGGGTGGGAATCGAATCCGCGACCTCGGATTCGACCCTCGGTATATCTCATTATGTACTGTATACACATGTCGATAGAAACTCTTGTTTTTTTAAAAAAAAAATTATAAATAGTATTTTATTGCGTCTTATGAATTTCCTAGTATTAACTTTTAACAATAAAAACTATGCCTATAAATTTTTAAATATTGTAATATTGTTTTTTCGCTAGCTTTCCAAAAACTCAGACTGCCCTGAGCCATAGACAATCTCTATGCAACCGCATTTTTTTTATATACCTACTTTGATTGACTGTTTAAAATTATATACATCGTTTATACAATTCGATGTTTGTTTTATTTGATTCGATAATGCCCTTGAATAGCCGCCATTTAGTTAAGTGAAAATTTTAACTCGTATTGCATATTGCGTTTTATAAAACTTACAGGAGGCACATATTAAATACAATAATGCATCAGTTTGAAAATAATTTAACAGTAAACCACGTTTGCACAGTTTTTCGGGCTTAAGTAGGTACATAACTATCAGAGACTCCGTGCCTCAGAGAGCATGTCAAACTGTCAGTCCCGGTTGCTGTCAGTAGATGGCGGTCGCTATAATCCACCAACCCGCACTGGAGCAGCGTGGTGGATTTAAGCTCCAAACCCCTTCACCCTGAGGGGAGGCCTAAGCCCCAGCAGTGGGTTATAATGGGCTGATGGAATGGAATGGAACCCACATTTGCAAGAAAATAATATATCACAAAATATAGTACCTTTAATTGTTTTTCACTAAGTTTTAAAATTTATCCTTGATTAGCGCAATACGACAATATTTCTCAAAAATAAGCTAAAACAACCAAGATTGACTTGTCTTACTTAACTAAGTTTTTTAAATGACATCTTTAACTCATGTAAATATTTTAAATTTTCAAATAATTTAAATATTTTGAATTTGAAATATAATAACTAAAGGCCATCATCATCATCATCATCAGCCCATTTTTACCCCACTGCAAAGGCTTAGGCCTCCCCCAGGGTAAGGAGGGGGGCTTGGAGCTTAAGTCCACCACGCTGCTCCACTGCGGGTTGGGAACTGTAACGACCGCCATCTATTGACAACGTCCGGGACCGACTGCTTAACGTGCCCTCCGAAGCACGGTAAACTAAACCAAACTAAAGGCCATAGTTACCATCTAACAGGCGCACACGCAGATTTCGAATCTTGTTGAGATAATGCAGTATGTCTCCGTCTCGAAGCATGTAATATTCCAATGTTTTGTCAGTTTCTAACCAAA
This sequence comes from Luffia ferchaultella, assembly GCA_949709985.1. Lineage (NCBI taxonomy): Eukaryota > Metazoa > Arthropoda > Insecta > Lepidoptera > Psychidae > Luffia > Luffia ferchaultella. Next base: position 7,300,544 of record OX453266.1, read on the forward strand.
TCCCACTGTTTTGATCTTCGGTTGAAGGTAGGAAGAGACCATAATCTGTAAGAATTTTATTTTATAAAATTGTTATTAATATGCCATGGTTACGTTGCTTCTAAAACTTATTATTTCTTTTTTTTAATTCTATTCCATTAGTTCTAAAACTACCTCTAGGGAACAACAAAGTCAATACAAACATAGTTGTGTGACATTTTTGGATGGAATGGTGTCTCTTTGACTGGAATACAAACCGCTCTGAAGCTAAATGTGAAAATAACTACAATTTAAAATGAAAAATACATTCAGCCTGTAATAACCGCAGCTTTATTTAAAAAAAATTAAGATGCACGTTCACAAAAAAAAAATGAAATTATATGTTGCTGCAAGTATTTTTATATATTAGATATATAAATCTTCTGTGCGTGTATTTGTGATTTAACTCCTCCTAAACGGCTGGACCGATTTTGATGAAGTTTTTTGTGTCAAGTCAATCGAAACCATTCTCAAGTGGACTCGAGAATGGTTTCGATTTACATTTAGACGTTTTTTTTTGTTTTATTTAAAGTCTTTTTTAATCGATAAAAAATCATTGAATCAATTTTTTTTTACTTCCATTACATTTACAACTGGTAGGTAGCGCTGCTGATTTTCTGTACATTTGTTACATATATTGGTACATATATAATATTACCTCATCCGTAGAATTGTGTTGTCCTCTTCCCCCCCCCCCCCCCTTACTTGAAAATGCAAACGGAAACGGGACGGGACAAGGACAGAAACAATAAAGTATTTGTGTCACGGGTACGAAAACAAGAAAGGGAAGAATAGGACTGAGGCATCTAAGACTGAGATATGAAAGTGATTCCTACGAGAAACGAGTACCACGCGAGCGAAGTTGCAGGCGGGTCGCTAGTATACATGTAAAATTTCATGAGTAGGTATCGGTTAAAAACTGCACAAACAGACACGATAAAAAATTTTACTACATAATCCTACAAAGGTTTGTTTATAGTCGTATATAAATGTTGAAGATAAAAATGTCAATAACACTACGAGCATCGAACGATTAATTAAATAATTGCGACGCGATAACCGTAAGGCACCTAACAGATCGAGCAAAACTTTTGCGCTCTATTACGAGTTTGAAGTGCTTTCACCACATCGACACTCGCTAGCGAGTAGCGACAATGAGTTCGAGAATAACTGAAATTCACATACAATTCTTAGACGAGTCGAATGACGGTAGAGCACCCCGCTGACACCTAAATGAACAAAGTTTGCTAGGTATTGACCCAAACTATTGGTTATAATTTAAAAATAAAAAACTGTCCCTTAAGAAGATATAAAGTTATAAAGTTAGGCAGCTTATGTGAAAATACTTTTAGTATCGATTTTGTAATTTTATACTCAGCGGGGTTTGGCAAACTCTGAAAAAAGTTATTTAATTGCGATGGAGTAAATCAAACATCCAATATAAGCAGCGAAATAAACTGAAATCGAATTAGTTTCTATACTTTACCACAGATGGCGGTATCTAACTAGTTATTATCTTTTGCAAAAGACAGCGCTTTCACTAGAGCTGTCTTGAATAAACCATAATATTATTCAGTATTTGTTGTGATCATTTAATCACCGACATCGACGACTCAGTGAAAACATGATCCGTCTGCGAGAAGATCTTCACTTCCGATACAAATTCTAAAGTAGTTATTCACTTCTTTAAAGCAAAACGTAAAGTCCAAGGGGCTCGGTTCATACTAATTATTGGCCCATGTTAAGTTTTAACTTATCAGTTTTTTAACATTAAACGGAAGTAGAAAAAATCATATATTTTAACATATAAAATATGTTGCTGCCACGATTCGCTTAGAACGCTGACAATCTATTTTGTAGCCGACGATGTTTGCAACGGGATGCCACTGCGAATGACTGTTACGATTTATTGCGACACGGTTGTATCACAAATTAATCATTTTGATTACCTACCTACATTTATTTCTTAGTCACCATCAACGTCTATTTCATCATCCACGTATAATTATCAAATACTTAGTTTTTATTGATTTATTGTAAAAATAATTTGCGTAATTTTATTATGATCTTATAACTACATATAATAAAATAAAGTCACCGGCCGCGTCTGTCTGAACGCGATAAACTCAAAAACTACCGAACGGATTTGCATATGGTTTATACCAATGGACGAAGTGATTCAAGATGAAGGTTTATGTGTATAATTCATCAATGTTTTGTACAAGTTAGTTCAACTATGACGATTACTTTGAAAACGGAAAAAATCATGCCGACTGGGAGCTTCAATCGAAAAGGCTACCTAATCCCTTTGAGATATAACAAAAAATGTATGGAGGGAATGTTTCTTTTTCATAGGACTAAAGAAAAGTTCACGATGACTTATGTCTATCTTTTAAGGATAGCTTACTATACTTATTTTTACGTTTAAAAAAAATGGTATCATATGATGTGGTAATTGGAAAGCGAATTATACGAATACTAATCTTTATAAAATTAAATACGTTATATACCTTCAGCATTTCATGCACATGACGATTGCCCTTTATACGGTACAATTTAAATTAATATCTTATGAATTATCGTAAAATAAAAACTATTGCGCGACAAGCGTCCGCCCCGGGCGTCCGGGCCGCGATGCGACACGCTTTATGTAAAATTAGGTGGAAGTTATCAATGTTGTAAACAAAGAAATATTGTAGTTTGTTTTTATGTATTTATTCTTTACTTTTTCAAATCTTTATAAAATTGGAAATGAAATACAATAAAAATTCTAAGTAGGATGAACTTATGTTACATTTGAATCTAATTAAATCCAATTCATGTGTTTGACACAACAAGCTGATAGGACACTACGACAGAAAAACACTACTGCTTATTGCTTTGCTACCCATGCGAAGCCGGGGCGGGTCGGTAGTTTGGATAAAGATGTACGAGTATCATTCATTTGTAATTGTTACAAGAAGTTGTTATTAGGTAGTTAGAAAATTAACAAGAAAATATTATATAAACATTTAAAAAATCTATATTTATTCACGTTAATATGGAATTAATAACAACAAATGCCTGCATTTTTTTAGGACAATACACGAACTATAAATTATAAGTATCACACCCGTTCTTGGGAGGTACAGTTCCAATCAACCTTTATAGCGGATGTGAACATAGGCACAAGTCGCGTCGCAGTAACCAGTTTTAGGTGTAGCGGGACGCAGTGAAGCGAGGGGCATATGACTGAACCTGCGCAATCATGCATAAAGCGTTGTTTTCCGATTCACCATAAAGTTTGATTGGAACTATAAGCAAACGTTACTCTCAGAACAAACTTACTTTCTCCAGATACTCCATCCAAAACCTTATCTTCGATGATCCGAAGCGCTTCCAAAACTTTTGTGGTGTTGTCAAATTTTACAGTTTTTACAATTGCCCCATTGTCGAAAGAAATTTTCAACGGTAAGGAGGACATTTTAATTATTTTCAACAATTACTTCTTAAAAAAAAAAAATTTTATTCACTACTTAGTCTGAACAATACAATAGCACGAGTTGGAATGAATAACATAAGGAAAACACGTAAGCCTTTCGATGATTAATACGAAATATAAATATGAATAGTTACTTGCATGCCACATACCTACCACAACGTCCTGTGACTTAGAAATAGGTACATAGATTTATACCGTTGGGAAGAGCTCGGATTATAGGTGTATACAAATTTACCACTAGGAACCGAATCGATTAAAGGCGAAAAAGGGTACAGTACCCGGCTATAAGTTCTGCACACGAATTCTAAAAAGCGGCTAACTAAAAACAAGTTTAAAAATAAAATAATATGTAATCTTGTAATTTTTTATTTAATATATAATAACGTCAATGTAGTTTTGTAATTAAATAAACTAAAACGATAAGAATACCTATAGTTTTATTTTTAAACTTCTTTTTATTTAGCCGCTTTCTAGACCTCGTGTGGATAACTTACGGCCGCGTACTGTACTAAAGTTTGTATGAAATAACTTTGAATAATGCGTGTATCGAGATGAGACCTTGCACAGGTGATTTGTTAAATAAATGATTAAACACGTGTTTCACTGATTTCAAAATTGAATGTCTAAGAAGGCGAAAAGGGGTATATAAATACTTGTACATATAATACACTAAACAAATGATTACACACGTATATTATTTAAATATATTAAATCTTTAAAAAGGTGAAAATGGGTGCCAATATTTCAATAATACAAATCACGCAGGCGAAATCGAAAGCAAACGCTGTCTGAGTTAAAGCCAAAAACAACACCAATCTGTAGACAACGCATGTGTAAATTATGTAACCGCTCGGTCGGAAAATTCATCTACCTACGTACCTAAAAGAACATGTCCTGACTGACTAAAATACCAACGCACAGCCTAAACCGTTGGGTCTATTAACTTGAAATATTGTAGTTCTTCTGTAACGCGAGCATCCAGTAAGAATAGATTTTTTTAAATTCAAACTTTAAGGGTGTAAAATTTATACAGGATGAAATTTTAACAACTACCCAAATTTTTTCTAGATGTTAGGTATCACCAAAAGACCTCATTACGTAAATAATAAATATAGGATACATTTTCATAACAATTTATTTTACCTACAGTGTTATTTTGTAACGTTTAGTTGCCTTCTTTGTGACGACGCGCCCGCGACCTTAAGAACGAGACGGGGCGGAGCGTGTAGCGCGCGTGAATGACGACTAGGGTAATTGGTATTTTCTGGAAAGGTTTGTGTAGTAATATCTCAATATTTTTCTATTGAACGATACTAAAAGATAACAAGACGGCTATCGATTCTCTACCAAAGATCATTATATTAAAATTTGTATGGTTGTTAAAATTTCACCTTGAATATCAAGACATGGATACGCTGAACCGCTGTGCTGGTCTAGAACGACGATGAAATGAGGATTGAGAGTTATTTACTCTTCGTAAGTACATCTTTTAACTATTTACCAAATTAACTATGTGTACCTAACCTAACTCTATTTATAACATGACAAAAACCAAATGGGCGAAGTTGCGGGCAGATACTAATTATCTGCTTTAATTATGAAGTATGAATATTTTCATTAGAATAAGTGGTAGACGGTAAATGCAGAAGAGGGCTTCTAGTCAATTCGTACTTTTGTGTATTGGGTAATACAACTAGTTGCATTTAAAGTAAATACCCACAGGTGGCAAAATTTGCCGGCTTTGAGTTTAGCAAGCGTGCATCTTCTAGTCTGCTACATTCACAGTTCAGTGCACAGAACCTAAGGTGCGAAAAAATGAAATGATTCTAATGTTGCCGCCCCCAAAAAGTTCCACCACCACCACGCTACGCTTCAGATCTAATATTATATTAAAACAAAGTAAAAAAGAATATATTATTTTATTCATCTTCTACAATAGTTAATATACTATTAATTGTATTCATCGCTACAATTATTAATACATGTTTCAAAACTTAGATATGGGTAAATACCCATGAAAAGAGTACCTACAAATACGTTATATAAGGCTGCTAATTTATAACAATATTATTTTTATTGAAAACAGTATTTATTAAAAATATATATAGATTTTGATAATATGTCTAAAATGCTCACAAATTTATTATAAAGGCAACAAAAATAAAGTACGTTGAATATTTTTGTTGAGTTTTACATATTTTATATTCTTCATATGTCGTAAACTGGAAATTGGCGTCTAGGTAACCAACTGTGTACAAAAATTGGATTTATTACTCATGATTACGGCATACAGCACCTAGAAATGCGCCGCCAAGGGAATTGCCCTAAAATTGTTTAGGTTACAACGGATCCTTAGGTAATAACTTGGACTGCGTCATGTCGATTGTTCATGGCTAATATACTATGTCTCTTTGTTGTATATTCTCCTATTTGTTTTACAGTTACAAACTTTATGGCGGATCCGAAGATAGACACAATTCGCGTCGCAGTAACCAGTTTTAAGTGAAGGACGCAGTGGAGGGGGGGAGCGCAGATACCTGCGCAAGCACGCATAGCGCGTTTTATTCCGATCCGCCGTAAAGTTTGACGCGAACTAAGTTGTAATAATTACCTAACTATATAAGTTATAATAATTTTGTGAAATACTCGAAAGGAACTTTTCAGTAGTTTTGTTTCTCCTAGAATTAATACGGCCGCATTCGCTCACAAGCGAATTTTTAATCAAACCATTGTATTGTCGTCAATAACTATGTGATGTACTGTGATTGGATGTGGCTACGTGATGTACGGTGATAATTTTAAACTCTACTTATTGAAATAACACATAGTATAGTCTGAAAATAATTTTAATTACTTTGTTTACTATAAAGGTAAAGGCTATGAAGGTACTATTTTTTTCCCTTGGGGAAAAAAATAGTACCGTAGTAGTATATAGTAAAATAATGTGTTATTACACATTATTTTACTATACTCCCATTATTCAATTACTACTTATATTTTCTCTACATATTGTTTTGTATGAAAATATATATTTTAAGATACCCAAAATATATTTTATTATCCTTTAAACGTAAAAAATACCATATCAATGAAAACTTTCAATTTATTTGCGCCCTTTATGTATAATACCTGGGACATATCACACACGGGCATCTAGTCCCAAACTAGGCAGACTTGTATTATGGGTACTAAACAACTGTTATATTACTTAAGTTTTTTTTTATAAAACAAATTAGACATTTGGACATCCAGACACTGAACAAATACACGTCGGAAATATTTGTCCCAGGCGCGGATTGAACCCTTTGGTTGTGCAGTTAGGGTCTCTAACCAATCGACCAATCTTTATTGACATCTACTTGGCGGTTGCAAAAAATATTTTTTATGCCTGTTACAGCTATGCACATATAAACTAAATCTAGTGGGAAAATATTAATTTGAAATGTTTTTTTTTTAGTCAATTAAATATCATACAATACATTTTGAGTTTGTCATTAAAATATTTATTTATAATCTACAAGGAGTCCATAAATTTGGTAGCATCACATTCATACTTTATATAATAATTATTTTTATGTATATTTTTTAAATTTTGGACATGTAAGTAAAAATTCTTTTTTTTTTCATGTATTTTCTTTTCTAAGACTACACAAATCTAAACTAATATGTTATGCCTATATCTCAGGGTTAGGCCAATTGGAAACATTGCATCGATTACTCTACTTTGTGCTTAGTCTAGCTTATACAATATTAAAAAATAAAATGAAACGAAAATAAAAATAAACATTTATTAAATAAACAAAATTGTACATTATTAAAATTAAATCAACACCAAAACGAAGCACACGATATAGTAAGGTATTAGGCAAATATATTTTTTTTTACATCTTAAAAGTGTTCTGCTAGCCCCAAAGATCACACACATCACAATCACAAATTTCTCTTACAGTTTGGATACCAACCGTCCAGAGTCCCGTTTTATTTAAAATCTGCAGATATTCAATAATAATTTCGCCGAAGAAACTATACTTTTATTTGTAACCGTTTTCGAGAAAATCAATTTTTAATATTACTCGTATTTCAAATAACCACGCAACCCTGATTCGCGAATGTGGTGCGTACACGCCGACAAGTGCCGACAGCCTTGAAATCGTTTGAAATTTGGCGTCAGCATCGGGGCAGGATAGTGTAAAGGGTGTACGCGGGGCAACACGCGCGGCGATTTGCTGTGTATAATTAGTCGCCTCTTGCCCTATCTACGAACCGAGTGTTTTTATCAGCTGTTTGCAGTTTATCGTGTTATTCATGTTCTATCTTAATGCAGTTTATCGTCTATAATTGTGCCACGTGATTTACGGGGAGATGATTAAAAGAATACTCTATCAAATAGAATGCATCACTGCAGACCAGATGCGTTTCCACATAACACAAGCCTTTGAAAAATTACATGAAGAAAATAGTGACGAAAGTGCAATGGACATCGCGTACCTAGGTAGAACGTTCAAGAGCCATTCGTCACTTCACGCGGCATACCTATTAAAAAATGATTTGTATTATCGTGTAATTAAAACCTAAACATTTATTCCATTAAATACTTTTTTTTATTGGAAATGTTTATCATATAAAACCAATTAGAAAATAGTAAGTATCCGAAAAGTTAATACGAACGACGACGTTGGTAATTGTGAATTAAACCTGTGTTAATAGCGTGTTTTGTGGATTATTGTGACGTCGTGGTACACCATTATGAATTATTTATCCATCGTTCGTGGTGTGATTTACAGAACCGAGGATTTTTGGTAAGTTTAATGAACATTAGTCACAATTATGCATGTAAGCAGTCGCTATATGTGCGCGCGCGCAAGCACGCGGCATACCTAGTAGGTATATGGTTTACGTTACGTTACGCGTGCGCTGTACAAGGTTGACGAGACTGGAAATTAATTACTTTATACATGTTTTTTATGTATGACATTTTTTCTTGCACTTGTTGCCTGAAGGTCAAAAAAACAATCAGTACAACATGCTAATTTTTGGGACAAACAAATGATGGTATCCATACTGTATAACAAAATACCCAAAAATGTATAATAGTTACGTACTTAAGTCAGAAAAACTCATTGGTACACGCGCGGATTCGAAACACGGCCGCACAGCTTTGTAAACTCGAAATAGATTCGCTGCGCTCGGGCTATCACGACAAAAAAACAAGAAGTAACGCGTTAAAAAAGAAGGGTAACGGGAAGGAAAAAATAGATATCATCTCGTATTTCACAAGTTACTGAAAGCATTATCCGGTTACGTTCCTATTAAATTAATTAATTATTATTAATCCGTTCCTAGACGTTTGGTAGCTGAGCTGCATCGTGTGCCACAGTGTGGCCATTTTAGTAGACTTTTACTATTTAGTAGTTTTGAGATTTCAAATAACAATTATAGGCAGCATAATAGTTTTTTTTAATTAATTAGAAATTTCGTATTTTAATTAATGTAATTTTGTAAAACTTTTACCAACATTATTTAAAAAAAAAAATCAAAATTAATCTTATTCATTTCTATCTTCGTCCGTTTTGATTTCTAAGAATGTGTATTCGTATTTTTCTGTAATGAAACATTGACAACGCAATATTCACTCTACCGTCATCACCCGGCACAAAATAATAATAAATTCACGATTTCAAGTTTTTATTTTTATATAGAAAATGACATTTTATTTCTATAATTCTACAAAGATAACACTGCCAGCTCAGTCATAAGCGTTCAGATCCAAAACGTCCAATCTTAATAGCAACGTAATCGGTAGTACCTACTATCTGTTTTGGGTACTGCAAAATTATGTAGGTCAACTTGTGCATCGTTACATTGAATGTGGTCATTACATAAAAATTTAAGGCTTAAATTAGTCGTGTGAATGTATCAAAATGTAAAGTTCAAATTCGGACTGTGTTCATACATCCACAAGAAATTTGCGATTTAGCAGATGCCGGCAGAACACTAAATTTTCTATTACATCTACCTACGCACATATCGGTTAGATATATAAAAATATATAATTTGTCACCGTATATAGTTTTAGCACACATTTGTTAGTATAATTTAAGGCTGTCAAGTTTTTAGCTGATTGCACGTTATGAGACCACTATTAAATAAACCATCCAGAAACTCCTGTCGCTGGTGGTAACAAATCAATAGAGTGGGTTGACCTGCGCGGGCGCAACGCGGGTTCATAAGAGAAATGTCAACACTCCGTTCAAACAGAGTGGTGTTAGAAATTTTATACGCCGACAAAATTTTGTGACGTCATCACATCAGAGTGGATATTTAAATGATTTTCAGCGAATAATTTTATTGCAATTTAAAAACATTGCCGCATGTTATTAAATATAAACCTCGTTAGGGGACGACATCGCTTTAAAATAGGTCTTATATCGTGCTGACAACTATGTTACATCCTCCCTTACCAGATAACGCGCGTTCATAATATATTCTATAAAGCACTATGAAAATGGCACTTTCATTTCTCGAATCACACTAACACGACACCATGTCTCACAAATAAAATAAAGAAATTCGTTGTAACAAAATTTTAAATAAAAACAATTATTGTGACTCATTTGTTAAAATAAAAAAAAAATTGCAAGACAAAAAACTTTTTAAAATAAATTTACAACTTAATTTTAATTTTTTAAAATTATATAACTACATAAAACTATTAAATTACTGCCATTTTACAAGGTCGTTTTTTGGAAGCACATTATTTAAAACTTTAAAAAATATTTTCTTTTTTTTTTTAATGTAATTATTTCTATAAGTTTCTTTTGCGAAAGTACTACGTTGAAGATACAATCACATATTGTATTCATGGCGTATTTTTGCATTAAAAAAAAAAAAAAAACATCGATACAGTCATATATGGGTAGACCACCAATCTTTATTTAGTTAATAGAATAATGCTGGCCGTTCAAGAACCAAATTATCACATTTGAGCCATCGGGTGAAGACGGAAGACGGTCAGGACATACGCATGGCCCACATGATTGGTTACTTAAACGATCTGCAGTTCTTACCATCAGCCAATTATGCCTCACTGCAGGGGTTACAACCTCCCCTTGAGATGAGGGGGTTTGGAGCTTAATCCACCACGCTGCTTTAATGGATTGGTGGATTATAACGACTGCCATCTACTGGTGGCAACCGAGAGATAGAGATAGAGAGAGCGATAGAAATAGAGATAGAGATAGAGATAGAGATAGAGATAGAGATAGAGATAGAGATAGAGATAGAGATAGAGATAGAGATAGAGATAGAGATAGAGATAGAGATAGAGATAGAGATAGAGATAGAGATAGAGATAGAGATAGAGATAGAGATAGAGATGAGAGAGATGTGTTGTCTTGCCATGTGGCAGTAAGTAGCGAGGATAATTATAATAATATCTGGAATATCCCACACAGTGACATCTAGTTCCAAACTAAGCAAAGCTTGTATTATGGGTACCAGACACCTGATATACATACTTAAACATTCTTTATAATATGTAAATACATATATAGATATTTCACACTCAGACACAGAACAAATATAGACATGTTCATGTATAAATATTAGTCCCGAGCGGAAATCGAACCCGTGACCTATGGCTACGCAGTCAAGGTCTCTAACCACTCGCCCAATCTGTAAGTCAGGGCAGAGCACTGTTCACTGGTCAGGACACTGTTCTGACTCGCACTTGCCCGGTTTGTTATTTATCAAATACATTTCCTCTTTTCGCTGATAATCATACATTGATTCAGTGTTCCGAACCATCTATTTTGTATGTCTAGGTGGAAGTGGCGAATCTGGAGAAGAAGATGATCCCCTAGAAATTGTGCACATAGACGAGGACTTTTTTTATATGGAACACGTAATCAAAGTGGCTGCTGCTATGCACTCTCTAGTCTCTCTGGCTATCCTCATTGGATACTACCACCTGAAGGTAATCGGATACCCAATATAGTTAAAACTTTGAAGCTCCTAAACTTAACTTTAAGTTTCGTCGTTTAACGTCATTATCTTGATATTAACTCGCTAGCGAACGTCCGCGACTTGGATCGCCTGGTTTTCATAATTCTTACAGTTTTTTTAAGTTGACGCAGGCACCATAAATATTTCCTGAATATAAAATACCCTTTGATATTTTTTGAAAAATCTTCTACGCGTCAGTCAAAGTATTATCTGTATTGATTCAGCCGTTTCGGAGGTCAGACCGGACTAACAAACAGACAGACAAAATCCGTGTGTTTTTATCTGTCTGTTTGTTATAATGCATGTGATCATAAGAATGTTCTTATTTCGAAATCACAGATAGACACTTCAATTTTATTTGTTTGTATAGATTATCAATGACGTACGCCTAGATATTATTATTATTTGGTATGTTCCTACATTAGAGCACAATGTCCTGTTGTAAGTTTTAATCATAGAAAACCGAGTGAATCAGAAGTGCCATGTGACGGTATTTGTTCAGAGACACGTGTCCCACAAATAATTACGCCCTCAACGAATTATTATTACGCATTCATAAATACTTTTGTCTCATATTTATATCGTTTTAGAAAGCGAGTAAGCTGTCCATCCCTTTCACTTCCGTCTTTGGTACGATATGATGTCGCATTTTAGAGTTTAGGTTATTCAAATTCAATTTCAAATTCAAAAAGTTTTTATTCAATATAAGATGTTTACACACACTTATTGAAAGTCAAAATGAATTGATTAGGTACCGGTTCCAAAACTAGAAGGAGAAGAACCGGCAAGAAACTCCTCCCTGTTTATTTTATTTCAATATGTATTTCTCTTAATTCATGATTTTTTTTTTAATTTAAAATGCTTACAACTATTACAATGGTGTCCATGCACACTTATCATTTAAATACTCGCTAATACAATAGTAAGCTTTTTTTCATGAGTTGGACTTTAACTCGCTTTATAAATTGATTTGAATTTAAGTGCAACATTTCTTTAGAAATTCTATTATAAAAACGGATACAATTTCCCATGAAAGAATTATTAACTTTTGAAAATTTGAACCTGGGAATCGATAACATATGCTTATGTCTTGTATTTAAGTTGTGACCATCACCTATCTAGAGAAAGCATTTAAGTTTCTATGTACATAAATTATATTTTCATAAATGTACTGACAAGGGTCTGTCAAAATGTAACTTTCTCTAAAGTGAGCCTTCACACTATCTCTAGATTTCAATTTATATATAGCTCAAATAGCTCTTTTCTGCAGAACAAATATTGTTTGAATGTCAGCGACCTTTCCCCAGAGCAGTATGCCATATGACATTATGCTATGAAAGTAGCTAAAATAAACCAGCCTCGCTGTAAGGCACATCGGTTATAAGATCTATCTTAAGTATGCAACTGCATATTGCATACTTGAAGGGAACAGCGTGTCCGCTTACATGACAACTCTAACCTATTCTGATGCTCTGTGGTTTTAATCGTCACTTTGTATTATTTTAATGAATCAGATTTGGATTTTGTGCCTAATCGGCAATACAAGACGTTCCTACTAGTCGTACCTACAAGGTGCGCAAAACCATTGGTCCCTCGAGCTGGACTGAAAATAAACTGATTGCTGACCGTTCTCTCTTTCTCTTTATGAATTACAAAATACATTTCTATCTCAGGTACCACTGGCAATATTCAAGCGCGAAAAAGAAATAGCACGTAAACTAGAATTCGACGGTTTGTACATCGCAGAGCAGCCAGAAGATGACGACTTGAAGAGCCATTGGGATAAACTTGTGATTTCAGCGAAGTGAGTCGCCTCTATTTGAAAGATACCTGATATATTAATAATAATAATAATAATAATAATAATGACACACACAATCACAACAACGTCTAGGTTACAAACTAAGCATTAGCTTGTATTTTGGGTACCAAGCGAAGACACCACATACATATAACAACCAAGACCCGGTGCCAGTATTAAAATTCATCATATAAATATTGACCCGACCTGGGATGCGAACCCGGGACCTCCAGCTTCGTAGGCAGGGTCGCTGCCCACTAGGCTAAGCGGTCGTCAATATTGCCTTACCGCTGATTGTTTTTCTTTCTGTTTTAGTTATACTATATTATTATGCCAATGACCATATATCCAAATAGTTCTGTATTTTGGATGTATAGTACAGGATGCATAGAGATCCCGCGTTATAACAACAAAAATGTACCGCAGACTAGATATACACTTATGTTCTGAAATATTCACTGTGAAATAATAATAATATCTGCGACATTCCACACAGCGTCATCTAGTCCCAAAGTTAGCAATGCTTGTATTATGGCGTACTAAACAACTGATATGCATACTTACATTTTTTTTTAAATAATATATAGATATTTTACACCCAGACACGGAACAAATAAACATGTTCGTGCACACAAATATTTGTCCCGGGCGGGAATCGAACCCTGACCCTCGGCTCCGCAGTTACGGTCTCTAACCACTCGGCCAATCGGTCAGTTAATAATGTTAAATGATGATACGTTGAATACCGTCGTTGGCAGCTAAGTTCCTTCAGTGTTGGTGTGACAGTATTTGTTCTCTTTCGCTCAGATTCTTCGACTGACAAGGCACGCGTTGTTTTTAAAACCCGTGACCAAAATAATTAAACTATTTTCTTTACAGGTCTTTCCCTGTGAACTACTGGGATAAGTTCGTGAAGAAGAAAGTTCGCGTCAAGTATTCGGAGACATACGATTTCGATTCCATATCGAACATGCTCGGAATGGAGAAGACCTCATTTTCAGCGCAAGAAGAAGAAGGAAACGGATTCATTCACTAGTAAAAAACATTTTATAAATACGAACGAAGTAGGTTAAGATTCTATAAGTAGAATATCTTTGCGACAAATAGGCGACACAAGTGGGAGAAGCGATGCGCTGGGGCAGAGGACCCCGGTCCCTGCGCGCCGGTCTTCAACTCCACGAATTTGCGATTGAAACTTCGATACTGTGAAGTGACATTTTGACTATTAAAACCAATCGGTGCTATCCAATTAATTTATTTTATGTATAACAATTTAAGATTTTAAATATTTATTCAATATTTATTGAATGGAAAAATTTTATATTGCAATCGTTGATATACCAATAATATAACTGGATGGGCTGTCCGCGTTCTAAAGTGTCCGCGCAGGAAGTCATCCAAAACGCAATAAGTCCACCAACCGGCTGTTAGTGTAATGGCTTAGCGCCGAATAAACGTGCGCGATGCCGACTTGTGTCGTAAAAATTTGTGAAACTACTCGTCAAAGACACAAAAAAGAGGTGAATATCGTATTTGCGGTAAGTAAAGATTATAATTTAACATTAGTGTACGCCTGCAGACGGTTATTCCATTATTTTTAATTTAATTTGAACATTATCACGATTTAGTTAAAGTGTTTCTCTTTATTATTTTGTTATTTACATGAGAAATAATGCTTCAAGGAGACCCACTTTAATTTTTAACTGTATTTTATTTTTATTATTTATTGATAGCGGCCATTGTAGTATAATAATGAAAATTTCAACTGTAAGTAATGATCTCTCAACAACTAATTACCAAAAACGTGGAAAGAAACACTTTTCTTTTGTTTATTTATTAATTTCAAATAGGATCACCAACAATTTACATATTGAAATTGTACACTACATATATCTGTTTAAGGGGGACGACCTTTAATTGTTAACTTCTTTTTATGTCAAATTTTGAAATTTATTTATTTACTATACAAAAAGAGAGCGTTGCAAGCAATTCTAACAATAATTTATTATTAGGTGCGGTATCTCTCACACTAGGATTCCCTGTGATGTGCTGTGTTGTGAGAGATAGTCACTTCTAGCGGTACTAAAATAATTTTTATACAATGCGCTTTAATTAATACACAGGCAAGAATAATATAGTAAAAAAAAAAATATTTTGGATTAACAATAATTGATGACCGTTTAGCCTACTGGGTTGCGACATTGTCTACGAAGGTGGAGGTCCCGGGTTTGAATCCCAAGTCGGGTCAGTATTTATATGATGAATATTAATACTGGCACCGGGTCTTGGTTGTTATATGTATGTGGTGTCTTCGCTAGGTACCCAAAATACAAGCTAATGCTTAGTTTGAGACCTAGACGTTGTTGTGATGTATACGTTAAAAAAAATTGATCTGTGTGTGGTGTGTGGATTTTTGTGTGTACGTAATGTGGCCTTTGTGTGTGTGTTGGTATGGGTGTGTCGGTTGGTATGATGAGGGTGTGAGAAGAGTACATGTGTCCGCAAGATGGGAATAGAAAGATATTTGAGTGCTATTTGAATATGTGTAGAATATCCTCTGTTTGTGCGTAATCTAGGCTTAACAAATAATCTGTTAATTTTGATTTACAAATGCGTTTAGTACTGTTAATTGTTTTACTTGTTTTTATTGCTGCTATTGTAATACATACTTTGTGAAAATTTCAAGTATCTACCCGTTACGGTTCAGACGATAAAGCCCTGTGACAGACGGACGAACAGACGGACAACGGAGGCTTATTAATAGCGTTCCCATTCTGCAATAGTACAAGGTGTCCAAAAAGAGTATCGGGTATTTGTTTTCGCGCTATCTTTGAAACGAAGCGACGGAGGGGTGTGGGGCGGGTATCGTGGCATCCGCCATTTTGTGGAGTTTTAGTCACAATGGAGCGGTACCCGGGGACGGATCGCGCTTTTTGCGTACGCGCGTATTATCGTAACGGTGATTCAATAGTGGCTGCTCAACGTTTATATCGTACGGAATATCGTACACGCCATACACCAAGTGACGATAGCATTAGAAAATGGATCCAGATGTTAGAGAATACAGGTGCGACGGTGAAAATTCAACACTCGGGTCGCCCCCGTTCAGTCCGCGACGAAGAAACAATTAAAGACGTGGAGGTGTCAGTTCGTCGAAATCCGTCTTTATCCATCCGAAAGCGAAGCCAATCACTGAACATTAAAAAATCGTCCTTGCATTTGATTTAAAAAAAAGATTTGCATTTAACGGCATACAAAATTCAATTGGTTCAAGAATTGAAGGATACAGACTATGCTAATCGATTGAATTTCGCAAACGAAATGCTGCGAAGATTCAACAATTTCGAAAACATACTGTTCAGTGACGAAGCAAACTTTCATCTGAATGGTCATGTGAACAAGCAAAATTGTCGGTACTGGGCAAAGGAGAATCCGAGACGAAAGCATGAATGACCCCTGCACAGTCCAAAGGTCGTTGTTTGGGCCGCAATGTCTGCCAGAGGCATAATCGGTCCTTATTTTCATGAAGATCGACGAGGCCGACCACTCGATGTGAATAGTGACCGTTATTGTGACATGCTGCGAAATTTTTTGGGTCCACAGTTACAGGAGTTTCAGGGCTTCAATTCAAAACCGTGGTTCCAACAAGATGGGGCCACTTGCCATACATCAAATCAAGCAATGGAAGCTGTAAACGAATTATTCCCTAATAAGGTCATTTCGCGTAGGGGTAACATCAACTGGCCCCCCAGAAGCCCCAACTTAAGTCCACTCGACTATTTTCTATGGGGATACCTTAAAAGTAAGGTCTACGAGGATAATCCGAGGAACTTAACCCAATTGAAGCAAAACCTCAGGTCAGAAACGGCAGCAATATCGAGAGCTTTGTGTCAGCGTGTTATCGCTAATCTCCGTTCCCGATTAAAAGAGTGCCAGCAGCGCAACGGTCACCATTTGGATAACATCATCTTTTCCAAATAAATTTCCATTTTATAGTCTAATAAAAAACAATAAACATGTTTGTTTATTTCAAGTAGTTTTTGTTTTATTGAACTAACAAATACCCGATACTCTTTTTGGACACCTTGTATAAAACAGCGGCACACATCCAACGACATAATGAAAGAGGTTTTTATTCTTTTTCAGCTCGTCCTGACGGTGATGTTGCTGGCAATCATTGTGTACATTTCCACAGTGATAGCGTTCAACTTCTTCCGCAAGTTCTATGTACAAGAAGAAGATGATGAAGTGAATAAGAACTGTCACGACATGCTTACGGTAAGAAACTACACGATTCTTAACTACCTGTGTATGAGGCGATATCTTAACTATGTTTCCGTAAAACCGTATGTTTGTTCTAATTAATAATACCTGGGATAATAATAATACCTGGGACATCCCACACAGCGCCATCTAGTTCCAAAGTAAATATTATACTTGTATTATGGGGTACCAGCCAACTGGTCGCTAGTTACGAAGACAATTCGTGCCTGATTTAAACATTTGCAGGGGGCCGCTCGGAGTTGTTGACCGGCAAGTCTCACTCTATGAGTACGTGTGCTGTACACACTCAGCTCTAACAATCACATATACAACAACATTACATGTCAGATGGAGTCAAAGGCAAATCAAAGCTACCTGAAGCTGAGTCGCTTACTGTCTGCTGACGTCGCATTGGCAGACAATAAGCGGTTCCTCGTAAGCTATATCTGAATACGCCTGTTACGAACCTAATTGTAAGAAATTGTAATTGAAAAAGCCAAGGGTCACGGGTTTGATTCCCGCTCGGGACTAATATTTGTGTGCATGAACATATTTATTTGATCCATGTCTGGGTGTAAATATTTATATATGTTTATTATAAAAAATATTTAATTATGTAAAGCAGTTGTCTAGTACCCATGATACAACCTTTGTATGGTTTAGACTAGATGGCGCTGTATGGGATATTCAAGGTATTATTAATAGAGATGCACCGAATGTGGGTTCTGCCGAAGTTGGGCTTCGGCCGAATGTTCGGTTTAAACATCTGCCGAAGTTCGGAACTTGGATTTAAATTGGCGCGCTTTTATCCGATGAACATGTCGGTTCGTGTTCGTACCGTCGCTTGCCAGACACCCGCGCGCGTCCTGCCCGTCACCTGCGATCACCCTGCCACTTCTCATTTGACGTTTTGTTATCACAACTTTAAAATGGAAATATTTTTTGTTAATCTCAATTTTTAAATAAAGCGTAGAAATTGATTGTATTTATTCTTTTTACCTTCATAATACAATACTACATTAGTAAAATGGTAACTAAACAAGTAGAACTGAATCTTTAAATGTGGTTATGCTGATAATTGGAGTTACCGAAGTTTGGCCGACATTCGGTATATCCTGGCATATCTAACCGAAATTCGGCCGGAGACGAAGTTCGGTAGAACCTGCCGAACTTCGGCAGTACCGAATGTAAACGGGATTTCGGTGCAGCTCTACTTGTTAATATTATTTAACTCGCTTGTCTTTCACGTTTATCTGTTTCTTTTCTTTTACAGTGTTTCGTGTTGTAACACCTTAAATTTTATTGGTGGTTTTATTTTTAATTTTCTCCGTCTACTATACTATAATTAGTAACGTGAGCGGTGGAACCATATGTCATAACGTTTCGACGCTCTTTAGATGATTTCGATCGAGTCACGGGGCGATCGGTCAACCGGTTTTACGTTCGAGATGCAAACGAGCAGAGCGCATGCACCGGCGGCGTGTGACACACCTGATTCGATTACGTATTTTGCTAGTTTAAAAGTTAAAATTTTCTACAATTGAAGAAAATTACTTTTCCTGCTAAAAGAGGAGTTCCCATAGCCTCACATGAGAATATACGATTGCCGCCAGTAATTTAATATATTTGTAGCACTGTATTCGCTAAAAGAAGGGAGCGGTAACTGTGGAAAAAGCCACCTCAGTGTACCAGGTAATTTTTTCACTTTCTTATAATACCTACCTAACGCTTCTACGCGCGTACTAAAAATTTAAAATCAATAACTGTAATTTAGATTCAGATTCATAGTGTTCCTTTTGTTCATTTTCGTCCCAATTTACCATAACACTGGTAAATTAGTTACATAACTATAAAAATACATAAATAAAATTTTTATGTAAGATATCAGATTTTTGATCATGTTTATTTTTAGAAACGAAGAGATAACTTGAGCGCCGTAGCGTATATTTTTTATTTATATTAATTTACGAATAACCAAAATATGGGTTGGACGATTTTCGAGTTAATTCATTAAATAGCTATGAACCTTTTAACGTGATTAAATTAGTTTTAATTTCTGTTCAATTTCGTAACCTTTTTATTCTATGATTTTATAATATTCGAGATACTTTACTAAATAAGATTTTCATACTACCTACCAATCTAACGTCTCCTAATTATTACACTAAATAAATTCATTGCAATTAAATTATTATATAAAGGAAAGTCTGCATCCCATTACAATTTCAAAATAGAAAATTAAAATAATTATTACATTGGTTAAACTTCAATATAGACGGATGCGTTAATTAAATTTTCCAATTGGTGGAATGCCAAAGTCAAGTATCGTCTTGTTGCGTGTAGATATACGAAATAATTTGGTCTCGATTCCAGGTCTAGTGACAGGACCGCAGCCCGCTCTTTTTTTTTGTACCTAAAATTACGTCATCGTACCTACTCCTACCCAGCTCCAGCCGGAGCCTGCCGGACTACCCGAAACAGGCCATTTTTACAATTTTTGGGTGTTATACACTCATTTGGTTGTGTTTTGTTTATTTGACTTTTATTAGTCTTACGTACGCGCTATCGACCAGTGTTTCTAGGGACCCGTAATTAAGTACATTTAACCTTATTTTAATTTAATTTTAATTAGTTTAAATTTAATCTTAGTATTTAAACTTAAGTGTTTTGTTTTGGTTTGTTTTAAGATTAGTGGTTCATTAAATTAAATTAAACATTAAATCATGACTATTTTTATTTTATTAAAAAAAAAAGTATTACAGTGTTCAACTTGTATAAAGGCGTGAGAGCCGGCGGTGGGATAGGAGACGAGTTGGAGCCTCCCAACAGAGATGATTCCGAAGTGTACAGGATCATCTTCGATATATCCTTCTTCTTCATCATCGTCATCAAAAAAATTCAAAATTCAAAAAGTTTTTATTCAATATAAGATGTTTGCACACACTTATTGAAAGTCGTAAAAATTGATTAGGTACCGGTTCAAAAACTAGGAGGAGAAGAACCGGCAAGAAACTCCTCTCTGTTTATTTTATTTAAATATACTTATGTTTTTCTTAATTGTTTTTTCTTTTTTAATTTAAAGTCTTACAACTATTACAATGATGTCCATGCGCACTTATCATTTAAATACTCGGTAATACAATAGTAAGCTTTTTTCATGAGTTGGACTTTAACTCGCTTTATAAATTGATTAGAATTCAAGTCTAACAATTCTTTTACTTCTTTTACTGGCTATTTTGCAGGGTGAGTTGGATATACGATGGCTAATGAATAGAGTTTAACGCCGAAGGTCTGTTTTTCCAATCTAATGGGATTAAACATTCTTCCACGCGATCTTAGCAAGAAATCTGATTTAGTCTTTGAGTGTAACCTATTAGTGGCTGTTTGTCTGTGAAAATAATAAAAATTTAATAATAAAATAAAAAAAAATTTGGCGCGAGCTGTACTTTCTGTATGTTATTGAGTTAAGAAATGAATTAGTTAACTTACTATTTGCAAGTAGAAATAGTGCCAGATATAAATTTTCATATTATTTGGGAGTCATAGTCGTATTCTTTCCTTCATTCCCACCACTTCCTCGATATTGTAAGAAGGTCCAATTCATAACACACCAATGTTTTAGGTTTGATCATCGATGCGTTCGGTGAGCTGCGTGACCAGTTGGAGTCTGTCAAAGAAGACATGGAGTCCAACTGCTTTATATGCGGCACTGGTAAAGAAGAGTTAAATAAGGTGCGTGACGATTTCATGATTTCACAATTTTCACGCGGCTTTTGTCGTTACACAATCTCAAAAGCAAGTGTAGCGACACGTTATTAAGGTAATTTAAAATGACGTGCAACGTTAGTGTGGCCCCGCCTAAAAACTACGTATTTTTAGTGATATTTTTTTGTTTTGTAGTGATATTTTGGAATCGTTAATGAATGATTTCTTTTTCAACTAGTGGTAGTCAGCCCCCAAATTTGGTAAAATATGAATAAAAAATATTTATATGAAAACCATATTAATTTGTTTAAAATTGAAAGGGATGGCAAGTGACTGGAATTATACTTTCATTCTATTAGCCCATTATACCTCACTACAGGGGTTTAGGCTTCGCCCTAGGATGAGGGAAACTTGGAGCTTAATCCACCACGCTGCTCCAGTGCGGGTTGGTGAATTATATCTATTTATCGATGCCAGAAAATAGGACTGCTGCTATTAGAATAAATTATTATAACACGTAGAATCTGTATAAAGCGGCGAAAACTGTGCCACTGGAAGTGAGCTAATTGGTCTAGATGCTATTCTTGTCTCTCTATAAGGTTCCGCAGTAACTAACTAGAAACCCTTATAGTTTCTCCAAGACTGTCTGCCCGCGATTCAACTCAGAGACTCCATATTATATTAATCACGCCTACGAAGTTGTGCAGAAAATATTATTGGAAACTATATTTTTACACCTAAAGCGGGAATGTTCTTTTTACTTTACTTTACCTTTTAACATTCTTTCGATTCCGGGATTCATTATTAAGCTTTAAAGTGATCATTTTTGTTACTCACGTGCTCCCCCTTCCTCCGAAAAGCTAAAATTTTTTAGTTTAGAATATACTTTGATAAGCATTCGTCGTTATTAGCCGTTATATCGTGAACTCAATATGAGTAAAGTATCAAAAAGCCTCTTTCTAAGTATGCCTGTAGTGACGGTCAGCCACTGGACCCTATACTGTGCGTGGCCCAACTCACATTTAGCCGATTTTTTATTTATGTTTTGTCCTCTATTACTATATCTGACACGTGTGTGTCACAATACACCTGAGGAACGCTTTCATCAGCCCTTTTGTTCTGGGATTACATGTCTATATTATAAATATTGTCGGTTGAGAGCACATTAAGCTGTCGGTCCCAGTTGGTAATGGCAGTCGTTAAACTCCACCAAAGCGCACTGGAGCAGATGATGACGATGATGACGATGATGACGATGATGACGATGATGACGACGATGACGATGATGACGATGATGACGATGACGATGACGATGACGATGATGATGACGATAATGATGATGATGACGATGACGATGATGATGATGATGATGATGATGATGATGATGATGATGATGATGATGATGATGATGATGATGATGATGATGACGATGACGATGACGATGACGATGACGATGACGATGACGATGACGATGACGATGACGATGACGATGATGACGATGATGACGATGACGATGACGATGACGATGACGATGATGATGATGATGATGATGATGATGATGATGATGATGATGATGATGATGATGATGATGATGATGATGATGATGATGATGATGATGATGATGATGATGATGATGATGATGATGATGTGATGATGATGATGATGACGATGACGATGACGATGACGATGACGATGACGATGACGATGACGATGACGATGACGATGACGATGACGATGACGATGACGATGACGATGATGATGATGATGATGATGATGATACTGAGAATCGATAATGAGAATCGATAATGAGAATCGATAATGAGAATCGATAATGAGAATCGATGATGAGAATCGATGATGAGAATCGATAATGAGAATCGATGATGAGAATCGATAATGAGAATCGATAATGAGAATCGATACTGAGAATCGATACTGAGAATCGATATGGAGAATCGATACAAAGAATCGATACTGAGAATCGATAATGAGAATCGATACTGAGAATCGATACTGAGAATCGATACGGAGAATCGATACAAAGAATCGATAATGAGAATCGACAATGAGAATCGATAATGAGAATCGATAATGAGAATCGGTAATGAGAATCGATAATGAGAATCGATGATGAGAATCGATAATGAGAATCGATAATGCGAATCGATAATGAGAATCGATAATGCGAATCGATAATGAGAATCGATAATGAGAATCGATAATGAGAATCGATACTGAGAATCGATACTGAGAATCGATACTGAGAATCGATACTGAGAATCGATACTGAGAATCGATAATGAGATTCGATAATGAGAATCGATAATGAGAATCGATAATGAGAATCAAAAATGAGAATCGATAATGAGAATCAAAAATGAGAATCGATAATGAGAATCAATAATGAGAATCGATACTGAGAATCGATACATAGAATCGATACTGAGAATCGATACTGAGAATCGATACTGAGAATCGATAATGAGAATCGATACTGAGAATCGATACTGAGAATCGATAATGAGAATCGAAAATGAGAATCGACAATGAGAATCGACAATGAGAATCGACAATGAGAATCGATAATGAGAATCGATAATGAGAATCGATGATGAGAATCGATGATGAGATTCGATGATGAGAATCGATGATGAGAATCGATAATGAGAATCGATAATGAGAATCGACAATGAGAATCGATAATGAGAATCGATAATGAGAATCGGTAATGAGAATCGATAATGAGATTCGATAATGAGAATCGATAATGAGAATCGATAATGAGAATCAAAAATGAGAATCGATAATGAGAATCAATAATGAGAATCGATACTGAGAATCGATACATAGAATAGATACTGAGAATCGATACTGAGAATCGATACTGAGAATCGATACTGAGAATCGATACTGAGAATCGATACTGAGAATCGATAATTAAAATCGAAAATGAGAATCGACAATGAGAATCGACAATGAGAATTGACAATGAGAATCGATAATGAGAATCGATAATGAGAATCGATGATGAGAATCGATAATGAGAATCGACAATGAGAATCGATAATGAGAATCGATAATGAGAATCGGTAATGAGAATCGATAATGAGAATCGATAATGAGAATCGATAATGAGAATCGGTAATGAGAATCGATAATGAGAATCGATAATGAGAATCGATAATGAGAATCGATACTGAAAACCGATAATGAGAATCGAGACTGAGAACCGATAATGAGAATCGATAATGAGAATCGATACTGAGAATCAATAATGAGAATCGATACTGAGAATCGATACATACAATCGATACTGAGAATCGATACTGAGAATCGATACTGAGAATCGATACTGAGAATCGATAATGAGAATCGACAATAAGAATCGACATGAGAATCGACAATGAGAATCGAAAATGAGAATCGATAATGAGAATCGATAATGAGAATCGATAATGAGAATCGATAATGAGAATCGATAATGAAAATCGATAATGAGAATCGATAATGAGAATCGATAATGAGAATCGATAATGCGAATCGATAATGAGAATCGATAATGCGAATCGATAATGAGAATCGATAATGAGAATCGATAATGAGAATCGATACTGAGAATCGATACTGAGAATCAATACTGAGAATCGATACTGAGAATCGATACTGAGAATCGATAATGAGATTCGATAATGAGAATCGATAATGAGAATCGATAATGAGAATCAAAAATGAGAATCGATAATGAGAATCAATAATGAGAATCGATACTGAGAATCGATATATAGAATCGATACTGAGAATCGATACTGAGAATCGATACTGAGAATCGATACTGAGAATCGATACTGAGAATCGATACTGAGAATCGATAATGAGAATCGACAATGAGAATCGACAATGAGAATCAATAATGAGAATTGATAATGAGAATCGATAATAAGAATCGATAATGAGAATCGATAATGAGAATCGATAATGAGAATCGATACTGAGAAACGATGATAAGAATCGATAATGAGAATCGATAATGAGAATCGATAATGAGAATCGATACTGAGAATCGATACTGAGAATCGATACGGAGAATCGATACAAAGAATCGATAATGAGAATCGACAATGAGAATCGATAATGAGAATCGATACTGAGAATCGATACTGAGAATCGATACTTAGAATCGATACTGAGAATCGATACTGAGAATCGAAACTGAGAATCGATAATGAGAATCGAAAATGAGAATCGACAATGAGAATCGACAATGAGAATCGACAATGAGAATCGATAATGAGAATCGATAATGAGAATCGATAATAAGAATCGATAATGAGAATCGATAATGAGAATCGATACTGAGAAACGATGATGAGAATCGATAATGAGAATCGATAATGAGAATCGATAATGAGAATCGATAATGAGAATCGATAATGAGAATCGATACTGAGAATCGATACTGAGAATCGATACGGAGAATCGATACAAAGAATCGATAATGAGAATCGACAATGAGAATCGATAATGAGAATCGATAATGAGAATCGGTAATGAGAATCGATAATGAGAATCGATGATGAGAATCGATGATGAGAATCGATAATGAGAATCGATAATGAGAATCGATAATGAGAATCGGTAATGAGAATCGATAATGAGAATCGATGATGAGAATCGATGATGAGAATCGATAATGAGAATCGATAATGAGAATCGATAATGAGAATCAAAAATGAGAATCGATAATGAGAATCAATAATGAGAATCGATACTGAGAATCGATACATAGAATCGATACTGAGAATCGATACTGAGAATCGATACTGAGAATCGATAATGAGAATCGAAAATGAGAATCGACAATGAGAATCGACAATGAGAATCGATAATGAGAATTGATAATGAGAATCGATAATAAGAATCGATAATGAGAATCGATAATGAGAATCGATACTGAGAAACGATGATAAGAATCGAAAATGAGAATCGACAATGAGAATCGACAATGAGAATCGACAATGAGAATCGATAATGAGAATCGATAATGAGAATCGATAATAAGAATCGATAATGAGAATCGATAATGAGAATCGATACTGAGAAACGATGATGAGAATCGATAATGAGAATCGATAATGAGAATCGATAATGAGAATCGATAATGAGAATCGATACTGAGAATCGATACTGAGAATCGATACGGAGAATCGATACAAAGAATCGATACTGAGAATCGATAATGAGAATCGATACTGAGAATCGATACTGAGAATCGATACGGAGAATCGATACAAAGAATCGATAATGAGAATCGACAATGAGAATCGATAATGAGAATCGATAATGAGAATCGGTAATGAGAATCGATAATGAGAATCGATGATGAGAATCGATAATGAGAATCGATAATGCGAATCGATAATGAGAATCGATAATGCGAATCGATAATGAGAATCGATAATGAGAATCGATAATGAGAATCGATACTGAGAATCGATACTGAGAATCGATACTGAGAATCGATACTGAGAATCGATACTGAGAATCGATAATGAGATTCGATAATGAGAATCGATAATGAGAATCAAAAATGAGAATCGATAATGAGAATCAAAAATGAGAATCGATAATGAGAATCAATAATGAGAATCGATACTGAGAATCGATACATAGAATCAATACTGAGAATCGATACTGAGAATCGATACTGAGAATCGATACTGAGAATCGATAATGAGAATCGATACTGAGAATCGATACTGAGAATCGATAATAAGAATCGAAAATGAGAATCGACAATGAGAATCGACAATGAGAATCGACAATGAGAATCGATAATGAGAATCGATGATGAGAATCGATGATGAGATTCGATGATGAGAATCGATGATGAGAATCGATAATGAGAATCGATAATGAGAATCGACAATAAGAATCGATAATGAGAATCGATAATGAGAATCGGTAATGAGAATCGATAATGAGATTCGATAATGAGAATCGATAATGAGAATCGATAATGAGAATAAAAAATGAGAATCGATAATGAGAATCAATAATGAGAATCGATACTGAGAATCGATACATAGAATCGATACTGAGAATCGATACTGAGAATCGATACTGAGAATCGATACTGAGAATCGATACTGAGAATCGATAATTAAAATCGAAAATGAGAATCGACAATGAGAATCGACAATGAGAATCGACAATGAGAATCGATAATGAGAATCGATAATGAAAATCGATGATGAGAATCGATGATGAGATTCGATGATGAAAATCGATGATGAGAATCGATAATGAGAATCGATAATGAGAATCGACAATGAGAATCGATAATGAGAATCGATAATGAGAATCGGTAATGAGAATCGATAATGAGAATCGATAATGAGAATCGATAATGAGAATCGATACTGAAAACCGATAATGAGAATCGAGACTGAGAACCGATAATGAGAATCGATAATGAGAATCGATACTGAGAATCAATAATGAGAATCGATACTGAGAATCGATACATAGAATCGATACTGAGAATCGATACTGAGAATCGATACTGAGAATCGATACTGAGAATCGATAATGAGAATCGACAATAAGAATCGACAATGAGAATCGACAATGAGAATCGATAATGAGAATCGATAATGAGAATCGATAATGAGAATCGATAATGAGAATCGACAATGAAAATCGATAATGAGAATCGATAATGAGAATCGATAATGCGAATCGATAATGAGAATCGATAATGCGAATCGATAATGAGAATCGATAATGAGAATCGATAATGAGAATCGATACTGAGAATCGATACTGAGAATCAATACTGAGAATCGATACTGAGAATCGATACTGAGAATCGATAATGAGAATCGATAATGAGAATCGACAATGAAAATCGATAATGAGAATCGATAATGAGAATCGATAATGAGAATCGATAATGCGAATCGATAATGAGAATCGATAATGCGAATCGATAATGAGAATCGATAATGAGAATCGATAATGAGAATCGATACTGAGAATCGATACTGAGAATCAATACTGAGAATCGATACTGAGAATCGATACTGAGAATCGATAATGAGATTCGATAATGAGAATCGATAATGCGAATCGATAATGAGATTCGATAATGAGAATCGATAATGCGAATCGATAATGAGAATCGATAATGCGAATCGATAATGAGAATCGATAATGAGAATCGATAATGAGAATCGATAATGAGAATCGATAATGCGAATCGATAATGAGAATCGATAATGCGAATCGATAATGAGAATCGATAATGAGAATCGATAATGAGAATCGATACTGAGAATCGATACTGAGAATCAATACTGAGAATCGATACTGAGAATCGATACTGAGAATCGATAATGAGAATCGATAATGAGAATCGACAATGAAAATCGATAATGAGAATCGATAATGAGAATCGATAATGAGAATCGATAATGAGAATCGATACTGAGAATCGATACTGAGAATCGATACTGAGAATCGATACTGAGAATCGATACTGAGAATCGATAATGAGAATCGACAATGAGAATCGACAATGAGAATCGACAATGAGAATCGATAATGAGAATCGATAATGATAATCGATAATAAGAATCGATAATGAGAATCGATAATGAGAATCGATACTGAGAAACGATGATGAGAATCGATACTGAGAATCGATACTGAGAATCGATACTGAGAATCGATAATGAGAATCGATAATGAGAATCGATAATGAGAATCGATAATGAGAATCGATAATGAAAATCGATAATGAGAATCGATAATGCGAATCGATAATGAGAATCGATAATGAGATTCGATAATGAGAATCGATAATGAGAATCGATAATGAGAATCAAAATTGAGAATCGATACTGAAAACCGATAATGAGAATCGAGACTGAGAACCGATAATGAGAATCGATAATGAGAATCGATACTGAGAATCAATAATGAGAATCGATACTGAGAATCGATACATAGAATCGATACTGAGAATCGATACTGAGAATCGATACTGAGAATCGATACTGAGAATCGATAATGAGAATCGATAATGAGAATCGATACTGAGAATCGATAATGAGAATCGATAATGAGAATCGATACTGAAAACCGATAATGAGAATCGAGACTGAGAACCGATAATGAGAATCGATAATGAGAATCGATACTGAGAATCAATAATGAGAATCGATACTGAGAATCGATACATAGAATCGATACTGAGAATCGATACTGAGAATCGATACTGAGAATCGATAATGAGAATCGACAATAAGAATCGACAATGAGAATCGACAATGAGAATCGATAATGAGAATCGATAATGAGAATCGATAATGAGAATCGACAATGAGAATCGATAATGAGAATCGATAATGAAAATCGATAATGAGAATCGATAATGAGAATCGATAATGAGAATCGATAATGCGAATCGATAATGCGAATCGATAATGAGAATCGATAATGCGAATCGATAATGAGAATCGATAATGAGAATCGATAATGAGAATCGATACTGAGAATCGATACTGAGAATCAATACTGAGAATCGATACTGAGAATCGATACTGAGAATCGATAATGAGATTCGATAATGAGAATCGATAATGAGAATCGATAATGAGAATCAAAAATGAGAATCGATAATGAGAATCAATAATGAGAATCGATACTGAGAATCGATACATAGAATCGATACTGAGAATCGATACTGAGAATCGATACTGAGAATCGATTTTGAGAATCGATAATGAGAATCGAAAATGGGAATCGACAATGAGAATCGACAATGAGAATCAATAATGAGAATTGATAATGAGAATCGATAATAAGAATCGATAATGAGAATCGATAATGAGAATCAATACTGAGAAACGATGATAAGAATCGATAATGAGAATCGATAATGAGAATCGATAATGAGAATCGATAATGAGAATCGATACTGAGAATCGATACTGGGAATCGATACGGAGAATCGATACAAAGAATCGATAATGAGAATCGACAATGAGAATCGATAATGAGAATCGATACTGAGAATCGATACTAAGAATCGATACTGAGAATCGATACTAAGAATCGATACTGAGAATCGATAATGAGAATCGAAAATGAGAATCGAAAATGAGAATCGACAATGAGAATCGACAATGAGAATCGACAATGAGAATCGATAATGAGAATCGATAATGAGAATCGATAATAAGAATCGATAATGAGAATCGATAATGAGAATCGATACTGAGAAACGATGATGAGAATCGATAATGAGAATCGATAATGAGAATCGATAATGAGAATCGATAATGAGAATCGATACTGAGAATCGATACTGAGAATCGATACGGAGAATCGATACAAAGAATCGATAATGAGAATCGACAATGAGAATCGATAATGAGAATCGATAATGAGAATCGGTAATGAGAATCGATAATGAGAATCGATGATGAGAATCGATGATGAGAATCGATAATGAGAATCGATAATGAGAATCGATAATGAGAATCGGTAATGAGAATCGATAATGAGAATCGATGATGAGAATCGATGATGAGAATCGATAATGAGAATCGATAATGAGAATCGATAATGAGAATCAAAAATGAGAATCGATAATGAGAATCAATAATGAGAATCGATACTGAGAATCGATACATAGAATCGATACTGAGAATCGATACTGAGAATCGATACTGAGAATCGATAATGAGATTCGATAATGAGAATCGATAATGAGAATCGATAATGAGAATCGACAATGAGAATCGACAATGAGAATCGATAATGAGAATTGATAATGAGAATCTATAATAAGAATCGATAATGAGAATCGATAATGAGAATCGATACTGAGAAACGATGATAAGAATCGAAAATGAGAATCGACAATGAGAATCGACAATGAGAATCGACAATGAGAATCGATAATGAGAATCGATAATGAGAATCGATAATAAGAATCGATAATGAGAATCGATAATGAGAATCGATACTGAGAATCGATACTGAGAATCGATAATGAGAATCGAAAATGAGAATCGACAATGAGAATCGACAATGAGAATCGATAATGAGAATTGATAATGAGAATCGATAATAAGAATCGATAATGAGAATCGATAATGAGAATCGATACTGAGAAACGATGATAAGAATCGATAATGAGAATCGACAATGAGAATCGACAATGAGAATCGACAATGAGAATCGATAATGAGAATCGATAATGAGAATCGATAATAAGAATCGATAATGAGAATCGATAATGAGAATCGATACTGAGAAACGATGATAAGAATCGATAATGAGAATCGATAATGAGAATCGATAACGAGAATCGATAATGAGAATCGATACTGAGAATCGATACGGAGAATCGATACAAAGAATCGATACTGAGAATCGATAATGAGAATCGATACTGAGAATCGATACTGAGAATCGATACGGAGAATCGATACAAAGAATCGATAATGAGAATCGACAATGAGAATCGATAATGAGAATCGATAATGAGAATCGGTAATGAGAATCGATAATGAGAATCGATGATGAGAATCGATAATGAGAATCGATAATGCGAATCGATAATGAGAATCGATAATGCGAATCGATAATGAGAATCGATAATGAGAATCGATAATGAGAATCGATACTGAGAATCGATACTGAGAATCGATACTGAGAATCGATACTGAGAATCGATACTGAGAATCGATAATGAGATTCGATAATGAGAATCGATAATGAGAATCGGTAATTAGAATCAAAAATGAGAATCGATAATGAGAATCAAAAATGAGAATCGATAATGAGAATCAATAATGAGAATCGATACTGAGAATCGATACATAGAATCGATACTGAGAATCGATACTGAGAATCGATACTGAGAATCGATACTGAGAATCGATAATGAGAATCGATACTGAGAATCGATACTGAGAATCGATAATGAGAATCGAAAATGAGAATCGACAATGAGAATCGACAATGAGAATCGACAATGAGAATCGATAATGAGAATCGATGATGAGAATCGATGATGAGATTCGATGATGAGAATCGATGATGAGAATCGATAATGAGAATCGATAATGAGAATCGACAATGAGAATCGATAATGAGAATCGATAATGAGAATCGGTAATGAGAATCGATAATGAGAATCGATAATGAGAATCGATACTGAGAATCGATAATGAGAATCGATAATGAGAATCGATACTGAAAACCGATAATGAGAATCGAGACTGAGAACCGATAATGAGAATCGATAATGAGAATCGATACTGAGAATCAATAATGAGAATCGATACTGAGAATCGATACATAGAATCGATACTGAGAATCGATACTGAGAATCGATACTGAGAATCGATACTGAGAATCGATAATGAGAATCGACAATAAGAATCGACAATGAGAATCGACAATGAGAATCGATAATGAGAATCGATAATGAGAATCGATAATGAGAATCGATAATGAGAATCGATAATGAGAATCGATAATGAAAATCGATAATGAGAATCGATAATGAGAATCGATAATGAGAATCGATAATGCGAATCGATAATGCGAATCGATAATGAGAATCGATAATGCGAATCGATAATGAGAATCGATAATGAGAATCGATAATGAGAATCGATACTGAGAATCGATACTGAGAATCAATACTGAGAATCGATACTGAGAATCGATACTGAGAATCGATAATGAGATTCGATAATGAGAATCGATAATGAGAATCGATAATGAGAATCAAAAATGAGAATCGATAATGAGAATCAATAATGAGAATCGATACTGAGAATCGATACATAGAATCGATACTGAGAATCGATACTGAGAATCGATACTGAGAATCGATTTTGAGAATCGATAATGAGAATCGAAAATGGGAATCGACAATGAGAATCGACAATGAGAATCAATAATGAGAATTGATAATGAGAATCGATAATAAGAATCGATAATGAGAATCGATAATGAGAATCGATACTGAGAAACGATGATAAGAATCGATAATGAGAATCGATAATGAGAATCGATAATGAGAATCGATAATGAGAATCGATACTGAGAATCGATACTGGGAATCGATACGGAGAATCGATACAAAGAATCGATAATGAGAATCGACAATGAGAATCGATAATGAGAATCGATACTGAGAATCGATACTAAGAATCGATACTGAGAATCGATACTAAGAATCGATACTGAGAATCGATAATGAGAATCGAAAATGAGAATCGACAATGAGAATCGACAATGAGAATCGACAATGAGAATCGATAATGAGAATCGATAATGAGAATCGATAATAAGAATCGATAATGAGAATCGATAATGAGAATCGATACTGAGAAACGATGATGAGAATCGATAATGAGAATCGATAATGAGAATCGATAATGAGAATCGATAATGAGAATCGATACTGAGAATCGATACTGAGAATCGATACGGAGAATCGATACAAAGAATCGATAATGAGAATCGACAATCAGAATCGATAATGAGAATCGATAATGAGAATCGGTAATGAGAATCGATAATGAGAATCGATGATGAGAATCGATGATGAGAATCGATAATGAGAATCGATAATGAGAATCGATAATGAGAATCGGTAATGAGAATCGATAATGAGAATCGATGATGAGAATCGATGATGAGAATCGATGATGAGAATCGATAATGAGAATCGATAATGAGAATCAAAAATGAGAATCGATAATGAGAATCAATAATGAGAATCGATACTGAGAATCGATACATAGAATCGATACTGAGAATCGATACTGAGAATCGATAATGAGATTCGATAATGAGAATCGATAATGAGAATCGATAATGAGAATCGACAATGAGAATCGACAATGAGAATCGATAATGAGAATTGATAATGAGAATCTATAATAAGAATCGATAATGAGAATCGATAATGAGAATCGATACTGAGAAACGATGATAAGAATCGAAAATGAGAATCGACAATGAGAATCGACAATGAGAATCGACAATGAGAATCGATAATGAGAATCGATAATGAGAATCGATAATGAGAATCGATAATAAGAATCGATAATGAGAATCGATAATGAGAATCGATACATAGAATCGATACTGAGAATCGATACTGAGAATCGATACTGAGAATCGATACTGAGAATCGATACTAAGAATCGATAATTAAAATCGAAAATGAGAATCGACAATGAGAATCGACAATGAGAATCGATAATGAGAATCGATAATGAGAATCGATGATGAGAATCGATGATGAGATTCGATGATGAAAATCGATGATGAGAATCGATAATGAGAATCGATAATGAGAATCGACAATGAGAATCGATAATGAGAATCGGTAATGAGAATCGATAATGAGAATCGATAATGAGAATCGATAATGAGAATCGATACTGAAAACCGATAATGAGAATCGAGACTGAGAACCGATAATGAGAATCGATAATGAGAATCGATACTGAGAATCAATAATGAGAATCGATACTGAGAATCGATACATAGAATCGATACTGAGAATCGATACTGAGAATCGATACTGAGAATCGATACTGAGAATCGATAATGAGAATCGACAATAAGAATCGACAATGAGAATCGACAATGAGAATCGATAATGAGAATCGATAATGAGAATCGATAATGAGAATCGACAATGAAAATCGATAATGAGAATCGATAATGAGAATCGATAATGAGAATCGATAATGCGAATCGATAATGAGAATCGATAATGCGAATCGATAATGAGAATCGATAATGAGAATCGATAATGAGAATCGATACTGAGAATCGATACTGAGAATCAATACTGAGAATCGATACTGAGAATCGATACTGAGAATCGATAATGAGATTCGATAATGAGAATCGATAATGAGAATCGATAATGAGAATAAAAAATGAGAATCGATAATGAGAATCAATAATGAGAATCGATACTGAGAATCGATACATAGAATCGATACTGAGAATCGATACTGAGAATCGATACTGAGAATCGATACTGAGAATCGATACTGAGAATCGATAATGAGAATCGAAAATGAGAATCGACAATGAGAATCGACAATGAGAATCGATAATGAGAATCGATAATGAGAATTGATACTGAGAATCGATACTGAGAATCGATACGGAGAATCGATAAAAGAATCGATACTGAGAGTCGATATTGAGAATCGATACCGAGAATCGATACTGAGAATCGATACTAAAAATCATTAATGAGAATCGATAATGAGAATCGATACTGAGAATCGATAATGAGAATCGATAAAGAGAATCGATAATGAGAATCGATAATGAGAATCGATAAAGAGAATCGATAATGAGAATCGATAATGAGAATCGATAATGAGAATCGATAATGAGAATCGATAATGCGAATCGATAATGAGAATCGATAATGCGAATCGATACTGAGAATCGATATTGAGAATCGATACTGGGAATCGATACGGAGAATCGATACTAAAAATCGATAATGAGAATCGATAATGAGAATCGATACTGAGAATCGATAAAGAGAATCGATAAAGAGAATCGATAATGAGAATCGATAATGAGAATCGATAAAGAGAATCGATAATGAGAATCGATAATGAGAATCGATAATGAGAATCGATAATGCGAATCGATAATGAGAATCGATAATGCGAATCGATAATGAGAATCGATAATGAGAATCGATAATGAGAATCGATACTGAGAATCGATACTGAGAATCGATACTGAGAATCGATACTGAGAATCGATACTGAGAATCGATACTGAGAATCGATAATGAGAATCGACAATGAGAATCGACAATGAGAATCGACAATGAGAATCGATAATGAGAATCGATAATGATAATCGATAATAAGAATCGATAATAAGAATCGATAATGAGAATCGATACTGAGAAACGATGATGAGAATCGATACTGAGAATCGATACTGAGAATCGATACTGAGAATCGATAATGAGAATCGATAATGAGAATCGATAATGAGAATCGATAATGAGAATCGATAATGAGAATCGATAATGCGAATCGATAATGAGAATCGATAATGAGATTCGATAATGAGAATCGATAATGAGAATCGATAATGAGAATCAAAATTGAGAATCGATACTGAAAACCGATAATGAGAATCGAGACTGAGAACCGATAATGAGAATCGATAATGAGAATCGATACTGAGAATCAATAATGAGAATCGATACTGAGAATCGATACATAGAATCGATACTGAGAATCGATACTGAGAATCGATACTGAGAATCGATACTGAGAATCGATAATGAGAATCGATAATGAGAATCGATACTGAGAATCGATAATGAGAATCGATAATGAGAATCGATACTGAAAACCGATAATGAGAATCGAGACTGAGAACCGATAATGAGAATCGATAATGAGAATCGATACTGAGAATCAATAATGAGAATCGATACTGAGAATCGATACATAAAATCGATACTGAGAATCGATACTGAGAATCGATACTGAGAATCGATACTGAGAATCGATAATGAGAATCGACAATAAGAATCGATAATGAGAATCGATAATGAGAATCGATAATGAGAATCGATAATGAGAATCGATAATGAGAATCGATAATGAGAATCGATAATGAAAATCGATAATGAGAATCGATAATGAGAATCGATAATGAGAATCGATAATGCGAATCGATAATGAGAATCGATAATGCGAATCGATAATGAGAATCGATAATGAGAATCGATAATGAGAATCGATACTGAGAATCGATACTGAGAATCAATACTGAGAATCGATACTGAGAATCGATACTGAGAATCGATACTGAGAATCGATACTGAGAATCGATAATGAGATTCGATAATGAGAATCGATAATGAGAATCAAAAATGAGAATCGATAATGAGAATCAATAATGAGAATCGATACTGAGAATCGATACATAGAATCGATACTGAGAATCGATACTGAGAATCGATACTGAGAATCGATTTTGAGAATCGAAAATGGGAATCGACAATGAGAATCGACAATGAGAATCAATAATGAGAATTGATAATGAGAATCGATAATAAGAATCGATAATGAGAATCGATAATGAGAATCGATACTGAGAAACGATGATAAGAATCGATAATGAGAATCGATAATGAGAATCGATAATGAGAATCGATAATGAGAATCGATACTGAGAATCGATACTGAGAATCGATACGGAGAATCGATACAAAGAATCGATAATGAGAATCGACAATGAGAATCGATAATGAGAATCGATACTGAGAATCGATACTAAGAATCGATACTGAGAATCGATACTAAGAATCGATACTGAGAATCGATAATGAGAATCGAAAATGAGAATCGACAATGAGAATCGACAATGAGAATCGACAATGAGAATCGATAATGAGAATCGATAATGAGAATCGATAATAAGAATCGATAATGAGAATCGATAATGAGAATCGATACTGAGAAACGATGATGAGAATCGATACTGAGAAACGATGATGAGAATCGATAATGAGAATCGATAATGAGAATCGATAATGAGAATCGATAATGAGAATCGATACTGAGAATCGATAATGAGAATCGGTAATGAGAATCGATAATGAGAATCGATGATGAGAATCGATAATGAGAATCGATAATGCGAATCGATAATGAGAATCGATAATGCGAATCGATAATGAGAATCGATAATGAGAATCGATAATGAGAATCGATACTGAGAATCGATACTGAGAATCGATACTGAGAAACGATGATGAGAATCGATACTGAGAAACGATGATGAGAATCGATAATGAGAATCGATAATGAGAATCGATAATGAGAATCGACAATGAGAATCGATAATGAGAATCGATAATGAGAATCGGTAATGAGAATCGATAATGAGAATCGATGATGAGAATCGATAATGAGAATCGATAATGCGAATCGATAATGAGAATCGATAATGCGAATCGATAATGAGAATCGATAATGAGAATCGATAATGAGAATCGATACTGAGAATCGATACTGAGAATCGATACTGAGAATCGATACTTAGAATCGATACTGAGAATCGATACTGAGAATCGATAATGAGATTCGATAATGAGAATCGATAATGAGAATCGATAATGAGAATCAAAAATGAGAATCGATAATAAGAATCAAAAATGAGAATCGATAATGAGAATCAATAATGAGAATCGATACTGAGAATCGATACATAGAATCGATACTGAGAATCGATACTGAGAATCGATACTGAGAATCGATACTGAGAATCGATAATGAGAATCGATGATGAGAATCGATACTGAGAATCGATACGGAGAATCGATAAAAGAATCGATACTGAGAGTCGATATTGAGAATCGATACCGAGAATCGATACTGAGAATCGATACTAAAAATCGTTAATGAGAATCGATAATGAGAATCGATACTGAGAATCGATAATGAGAATCGATAAAGAGAATCGATAATGAGAATCGATACTGAGAATCGATACTGAGAATCGATACTGAGAATCGATACTGAGAATCGATAATTAAAATCGAAAATGAGAATCGACAATGAGAATCGACAATGAGAATCGACAATGAGAATCGATAATGAGAATCGATAATGAGAATTGATGATGAGAATCGATGATGAGATTCGATGATGAAAATCGATGATGAGAATCGATAATGAGAATCGGTAATGAGAATCGATAATGAGAATTGATACTGAGAATCGATACTGAGAATCGATACGGAGAATCGATAAAAGAATCGATACTGAGAGTCGATATTGAGAATCGATACCGAGAATCGATACTGAGAATCGATACTAAAAATCGTTAATGAGAATCGATAATGAGAATCGATACTGAGAATCGATAATGAGAATCGATAAAGAGAATCGATAATGAGAATCGATAATGAGAATCGATAATGAGAATCGATAATGAGAATCGATAATGCGAATCGATAATGAGAATCGATAATGCGAATCGATACTGAGAATCGATATTGAGAATCGATACCGAGAATCGATACTGAGAATCGATACTAAAAATCGATAATGAGAATCGATAATGAGAATCGATAATAAGAATCGATAATGAGAATCGATAATGAGAATCGATACTGAGAAACGATGATAAGAATCGATAATGAGAATCGATAATGAGAATCGATAATGAGAATCGATAATGAGAATCGATACTGAGAATCGATACTGAAAATCGATAATGAGAATCGATAATGAGAATCGATAATGAGAATCGATAATAAGAATCGATAATGAGAATCGATAATGAGAATCGATACTGAGAATCGATAATGAGAATCGATAATGAGAATCGATAATGAGAATCGATAATGAGAATCGGTAATGAGAATCGATAATGAGAATCGATGATGAGAATCGATAATGAGAATCGATAATGCGAATCGATAATGAGAATCGATAATGCGAATCGATACTGGGAATCGATACGGAGAATCGATAATGAGAATCGATACTGAGAATCGATACTGAGAATCAATACTGAGAATCGATACTGAGAATCGATACTGAGAATCGATAATGAGATTCGATAATGAGAATCGATAATGAGAATCGATAATGAGAATCAAAAATGAGAATCGATAATGAGAATCAACAATGAGAATCGATACTGAGAATCGATACATAGAATCGATACTGAGAATCGATACTGAGAATCGATTTTGAGAATCGATAATGAGAATCGAAAATGGGAATCGACAATGAGAATCGACAATGAGAATCAATA
Organism: Luffia ferchaultella; assembly: GCA_949709985.1. Taxonomy (NCBI): domain Eukaryota; kingdom Metazoa; phylum Arthropoda; class Insecta; order Lepidoptera; family Psychidae; genus Luffia; species Luffia ferchaultella. The sequence goes on from OX453266.1 coordinate 7,340,686, forward strand.
ATGAGAATTGATAATGAGAATCGATAATAAGAATCGATAATGAGAATCGATAATGAGAATCGATACTGAGAAACGATGATAAGAATCGATAATGAGAATCGATAATGAGAATCGATAATGAGAATCGATAATGAGAATCGATACTGAGAATCGATACTGAGAATCGATACGGAGAATCGATACAAAGAATCGATAATGAGAATCGACAATGAGAATCGATAATGAGAATCGATACTGAGAATCGATACTAAGAATCGATACTGAGAATCGATACTAAGAATCGATACTGAGAATCGATAATGAGAATCGAAAATGAGAATCGACAATGAGAATCGACAATGAGAATCGACAATGAGAATCGATAATAAGAATCGATAATGAGAATCGATAATAAGAATCGATAATGAGAATCGATAATGAGAATCGATACTGAGAAACGATGATGAGAATCGATACTGAGAAACGATGATGAGAATCGATAATGAGAATCGATAATGAGAATCGATAATGAGAATCGATAATGAGAATCGATACTGAGAATCGATAATGAGAATCGGTAATGAGAATCGATAATGAGAATCGATGATGAGAATCGATAATGAGAATCGATAATGCGAATCGATAATGAGAATCGATAATGCGAATCGATAATGAGAATCGATAATGAGAATCGATACTGAGAATCGATACTGAGAATCGATACTGAGAAACGATGATGAGAATCGATACTGAGAAACGATGATGAGAATCGATAATGAGAATCGATAATGAGAATCGATAATGAGAATCGACAATGAGAATCGATAATGAGAATCGATAATGAGAATCGGTAATGAGAATCGATAATGAGAATCGATGATGAGAATCGATAATGAGAATCGATAATGCGAATCGATAATGAGAATCGATAATGCGAATCGATAATGAGAATCGATAATGAGAATCGATAATGAGAATCGATACTGAGAATCGATACTGAGAATCGATACTGAGAATCGATACTTAGAATCGATACTGAGAATCGATACTGAGAATCGATAATGAGATTCGATAATGAGAATCGATAATGAGAATCGATAATGAGAATCAAAAATGAGAATCGATAATGAGAATCAAAAATGAGAATCGATAATGAGAATCAATAATGAGAATCGATACTGAGAATCGATACATAGAATCGATACTGAGAATCGATACTGAGAATCGATACTGAGAATCGATAATGAGAATCGATACTGAGAATCGATACTGAGAATCGATACTGAGAATCGATAATGAGAATCGAAAATGAGAATCGACAATGAGAATCGACAATGAGAATCGACAATGAGAATCGATAATGAGAATCGATAATGAGAATCGATGATGAGAATCGATGATGAGATTCGATGATGAGAATCGATGATGAGAATCGATAATGAGAATCGATAATGAGAATCGACAATGAGAATCGATAATGAGAATCGATAATGAGAATCGGTAATGAGAATCGATAATGAGATTCGATAATGAGAATCGATAATGAGAATCGATAATGAGAATCAAAAATGAGAATCGATAATGAGAATCAATAATGAGAATCGATACTGAGAATCGATACATAGAATCGATACTGAGAATCGATACTGAGAATCGATACTGAGAATCGATACTGAGAATCGATACTGAGAATCGATAATTAAAATCGAAAATGAGAATCGACAATGAGAATCGACAATGAGAATCGACAATGAGAATCGATAATGAGAATCGATAATGAGAATTGATGATGAGAATCGATGATGAGATTCGATGATGAAAATCGATGATGAGAATCGATAATGAGAATCGGTAATGAGAATCGATAATGAGAATTGATACTGAGAATCGATACTGAGAATCGATACGGAGAATCGATAAAAGAATCGATACTGAGAGTCGATATTGAGAATCGATACCGAGAATCGATACTGAGAATCGATACTAAAAATCGTTAATGAGAATCGATAATGAGAATCGATACTGAGAATCGATAATGAGAATCGATAAAGAGAATCGATAAAGAGAATCGATAATGAGAATCGATAAAGAGAATCGATAATGAGAATCGATAATGAGAATCGATAATGAGAATCGATAATGCGAATCGATAATGAGAATCGATAATGCGAATCGATACTGAGAATCGATATTGAGAATCGATACCGAGAATCGATACTGAGAATCGATACTAAAAATCGATAATGAGAATCGATAATGAGAATCGATACTGAGAATCGATAAAGAGAATCGATAAAGAGAATCGATAATGAGAATCGATAATGAGAATCGATAAAGAGAATCGATAATGAGAATCGATAATGCGAATCGATAATGAGAATCGATAATGCGAATCGATACTGAGAATCGATATTGAGAATCGATACCGAGAATCGATACTGAGAATCGATACTAAAAATCGATAATGAGAATCGATAATGAGAATCGATACTGAGAATCGATAAAGAGAATCGATAAAGAGAATCGATAATGAGAATCGATAAAGAGAATCGATAATGAGAATCGATAATGAGAATCGATAATGAGAATCGATAATGCGAATCGATAATGAGAATCGATAATGCGAATCGATAATGAGAATCGATAATGAGAATCGATAATGAGAATCGATAATGAGAATCGATACTGAGAATCGATACTGAGAATCGATACTGAGAATCGATACTCAGAATCGATACTGAGAATCGATAATGAGAATCGACAATGAGAATCGACAATGAGAATCGACAATGAGAATCGATAGTGAGAATCGATAATGATAATCGATAATAAGAATCGATAATGAGAATCGATATTGAGAATCGATACTGAGAAACGATGATGAGAATCGATACTGAGAATCGATACTGAGAATCGATACTGAGAATCGATAATGAGAATCGATAATGAGAATCGATAATGAGAATCGATAATGAGAATCGATAATGAGAATCGATAATGCGAATCGATAATGAGAATCGATAATGAGATTCGATAATGAGAATCGATAATGAGAATCGATAATGAGAATCAAAATTGAGAATCGATACTGAAAACCGATAATGAGAATCGAGACTGAGAACCGATAATGAGAATCGATAATGAGAATCGATACTGAGAATCAATAATGAGAATCGATACTGAGAATCGATACATAGAATCGATACTGAGAATCGATACTGAGAATCGATATTGAGAATCGATACTGAGAATCGATAATGAGAATCGATAATGAGAATCGATACTGAGAATCGATAATGAGAATCGATAATGAGAATCGATACTGAAAACCGATAATGAGAATCGAGACTGAGAACCGATAATGAGAATCGATAATGAGAATCAAAAATGAGAATCGATAATGAGAATCAATAATGAGAATCGATACTGAGAATCGATACATAGAATCGATACTGAGAATCGATACTGAGAATCGATACTGAGAATCGATTTTGAGAATCGATAATGAGAATCGAAAATGGGAATCGACAATGAGAATCGACAATGAGAATCAATAATGAGAATTGATAATGAGAATCGATAATGAGAATCGATAATGAGAATCGATAATGAAAATCGATAATGAGAATCGATAATGAGAATCGATAATGAGAATCGATAATGAGACTCGATAATGCGAATCGATAATGAGAATCGATAATGCGAATCGATAATGAGAATCGATAATGAGAATCGATAATGAGAATCGATACTGAGAATCGATACTGAGAATCAATACTGAGAATCGATACTGAGAATCGATACTGAGAATCGATAATGAGATTCGATAATGAGAATCGATAATGAGAATCGATAATGAGAATCAAAAATGAGAATCGATAATGAGAATCAATAATGAGAATCGATACTGAGAATCGATACATAGAATCGATACTGAGAATCGATACTGAGAATCGATACTGAGAATCGATTTTGAGAATCGATAATGAGAATCGAAAATGGGAATCGACAATGAGAATCGACAATGAGAATCAATAATGAGAATTGATAATGAGAATCGATAATAAGAATCGATAATGAGAATCGATAATGAGAATCGATACTGAGAAACGATGATAAGAATCGATAATGAGAATCGATAATGAGAATCGATAATGAGAATCGATACTGAGAATCGATACTGAGAATCGATACGGAGAATCGATACAAAGAATCGATAATGAGAATCGACAATGAGAATCGATAATGAGAATCGATACTGAGAATCGATACTAAGAATCGATACTGAGAATCGATACTAAGAATCGATACTGAGAATCGATAATGAGAATCGAAAATGAGAATCGACAATGAGAATCGACAATGAGAATCGACAATGAGAATCGATAATGAGAATCGATAATGAGAATCGATAATAAGAATCGATAATGAGAATCGATAATGAGAATCGATACTGAGAAACGATGATGAGAATCGATACTGAGAAACGATGATGAGAATCGATAATGAGAATCGATAATGAGAATCGATAATGAGAATCGATAATGAGAATCGATACTGAGAATCGATAATGAGAATCGGTAATGAGAATCGATAATGAGAATCGATGATGAGAATCGATAATGAGAATCGATAATGCGAATCGATAATGAGAATCGATAATGCGAATCGATAATGAGAATCGATAATGAGAATCGATAATGAGAATCGATACTGAGAATCGATACTGAGAATCGATACTGAGAATCGATACTGAGAAACGATGATGAGAATCGATACTGAGAAACGATGATGAGAATCGATAATGAGAATCGATAATGAGAATCGATAATGAGAATCGACAATGAGAATCGATAATGAGAATCGATAATGAGAATCGGTAATGAGAATCGATAATGAGAATCGATGATGAGAATCGATAATGAGAATCGATAATGCGAATCGATAATGAGAATCGATAATGCGAATCGATAATGAGAATCGATAATGAGAATCGATAATGAGAATCGATACTGAGAATCGATACTGAGAATCGATACTGAGAATCGATACTTAGAATCGATACTGAGAATCGATACTGAGAATCGATAATGAGATTCGATAATGAGAATCGATAATGAGAATCGATAATGAGAATCAAAAATGAGAATCGATAATGAGAATCAAAAATGAGAATCGATAATGAGAATCAATAATGAGAATCGATACTGAGAATCGATACATAGAATCGATACTGAGAATCGATACTGAGAATCGATAATGAGAATCGATACTGAGAATCGATAATGAGAATCGATACTGAGAATCGATACTGAGAATCGATAATGAGAATCGAAAATGAGAATCGACAATGAGAATCGACAATGAGAATCGACAATGAGAATCGATAATGAGAATCGATAATGAGAATCGATAATGAGAATCGATGATGAGATTCGATGATGAGAATCGATGATGAGAATCGATAATGAGAATCGATAATGAGAATCGACAATGAGAATCGATAATGAGAATCGATAATGAGAATCGGTAATGAGAATCGATAATGAGATTCGATAATGAGAATCGATAATGAGAATCGATAATGAGAATCAAAAATGAGAATCGATAATGAGAATCAATAATGAGAATCGATACTGAGAATCGATACATAGAATCGATACTGAGAATCGATACTGAGAATCGATACTGAGAATCGATACTGAGAATCGATAATTAAAATCGAAAATGAGAATCGACAATGAGAATCGACAATGAGAATCGACAATGAGAATCGATAATGAGAATCGATAATGAGAATTGATGATGAGAATCGATGATGAGATTCGATGATGAAAATCGATGATGAGAATCGATAATGAGAATCGGTAATGAGAATCGATAATGAGAATTGATACTGAGAATCGATACTGAGAATCGATACGGAGAATCGATAAAAGAATCGATACTGAGAGTCGATATTGAGAATCGATACCGAGAATCGATACTGAGAATCGATACTAAAAATCGTTAATGAGAATCGATAATGAGAATCGATACTGAGAATCGATAATGAGAATCGATAAAGAGAATCGATAATGAGAATCGATAATGAGAATCGATAAAGAGAATCGATAATGAGAATCGATAATGAGAATCGATAATGAGAATCGATAATGCGAATCGATAATGAGAATCGATAATGCGAATCGATACTGAGAATCGATATTGAGAATCGATACCGAGAATCGATACTGAGAATCGATACTAAAAATCGATAATGAGAATCGATAATGAGAATCGATAATAAGAATCGATAATGAGAATCGATAATGAGAATCGATACTGAGAAACGATGATAAGAATCGATAATGAGAATCGATAATGAGAATCGATAATGAGAATCGATAATGAGAATCGATACTGAGAATCGATACTGAAAATCGATAATGAGAATCGATAATGAGAATCGATAATGAGAATCGATAATGCGAATCGATAATGAGAATCGATAATGAGAATCGATAATGAGAATCGATAATGAGAATCGATAATGAGAATCGATAATGAGAATCGATAATGAGAATCGATAATGAAAATCGATAATGAGAATCGATAATGAGAATCGATAATGAGAATCGATAATGAGAATCGATAATGAGAATCAATACTGAGAATCGATACTGGGAATCGATACGGAGAATCGATAATGAGAATCGATACTGAGAATCGATACTGAGAATCAATACTGAGAATCGATACTGAGAATCGATACTGAGAATCGATAATGAGATTCGATAATGAGAATCGATGAGAATCGATAATGAGAATCAAAAATGAGAATCGATAATGAGAATCAATAATGAGAATCGATACTGAGAATCGATACATAGAATCGATACTGAGAATCGATACTGAGAATCGATACTGAGAATCGATTTTGAGAATCGATAATGAGAATCGAAAATGGGAATCGACAATGAGAATCGACAATGAGAATCAATAATGAGAATTGATAATGAGAATCGATAATAAGAATCGATAATGAGAATCGATAATGAGAATCGATACTGAGAAACGATGATAAGAATCGATAATGAGAATCGATAATGAGAATCGATAATGAGAATCGATAATGAGAATCGATACTGAGAATCGATACTGAGAATCGATACGGAGAATCGATACAAAGAATCGATAATGAGAATCGACAATGAGAATCGATAATGAGAATCGATACTGAGAATCGATACTAAGAATCGATACTGAGAATCGATACTAAGAATCGATACTGAGAATCGATAATGAGAATCGAAAATGAGAATCGACAATGAGAATCGACAATGAGAATCGACAATGAGAATCGATAATGAGAATCGATAATGAGAATCGATAATAAGAATCGATAATGAGAATCGATAATGAGAATCGATACTGAGAAACGATGATGAGAATCGATACTGAGAAACGATGATGAGAATCGATAATGAGAATCGATAATGAGAATCGATAATGAGAATCGATACTGAGAATCGATAATGAGAATCGGTAATGAGAATCGATAATGAGAATCGATGATGAGAATCGATAATGAGAATCGATAATGCGAATCGATAATGAGAATCGATAATGCGAATCGATAATGAGAATCGATAATGAGAATCGATAATGAGAATCGATACTGAGAATCGATACTGAGAATCGATACTGAGAATCGATACTGAGAAACGATGATGAGAATCGATACTGAGAAACGATGATGAGAATCGATAATGAGAATCGATAATGAGAATCGATAATGAGAATCGACAATGAGAATCGATAATGAGAATCGATAATGAGAATCGGTAATGAGAATCGATAATGAGAATCGATGATGAGAATCGATAATGAGAATCGATAATGCGAATCGATAATGAGAATCGATAATGCGAATCGATAATGAGAATCGATAATGAGAATCGATAATGAGAATCGATACTGAGAATCGATACTGAGAATCGATACTGAGAATCGATACTTAGAATCGATACTGAGAATCGATACTGAGAATCGATAATGAGATTCGATAATGAGAATCGATAATGAGAATCGATAATGAGAATCAAAAATGAGAATCGATAATGAGAATCAAAAATGAGAATCGATAATGAGAATCAATAATGAGAATCGATACTGAGAATCGATACATAGAATCGATACTGAGAATCGATACTGAGAATCGATACTGAGAATCGATACTGAGAATCGATAATGAGAATCGATACTGAGAATCGATACTGAGAATCGATAATGAGAATCGAAAATGAGAATCGACAATGAGAATCGACAATGAGAATCGACAATGAGAATCGATAATGAGAATCGATAATGAGAATCGATGATGAGAATCGATGATGAGATTCGATGATGAGAATCGATGATGAGAATCGATAATGAGAATCGATAATGAGAATCGACAATGAGAATCGATAATGAGAATCGATAATGAGAATCGGTAATGAGAATCGATAATGAGATTCGATAATGAGAATCGATAATGAGAATCGATAATGAGAATCAAAAATGAGAATCGATAATGAGAATCAATAATGAGAATCGATACTGAGAATCGATACATAGAATCGATACTGAGAATCGATACTGAGAATCGATACTGAGAATCGATACTGAGAATCGATACTGAGAATCGATAATTTAAATCGAAAATGAGAATCGACAATGAGAATCGACAATGAGAATCGACAATGAGAATCGATAATGAGAATCGATAATGAGAATTGATGATGAGAATCGATGATGAGATTCGATGATGAAAATCGATGATGAGAATCGATAATGAGAATCGGTAATGAGAATCGCTAATGAGAATTGATACTGAGAATCGATACTGAGAATCGATACGGAGAATCGATAAAAGAATCGATACTGAGAGTCGATATTGAGAATCGATACCGAGAATCGATACTGAGAATCGATACTAAAAATCGTTAATGAGAATCGATAATGAGAATCGATACTGAGAATCGATAATGAGAATCGATAAAGAGAATCGATAAAGAGAATCGATAATGAGAATCGATAAAGAGAATCGATAATGAGAATCGATAATGAGAATCGATAATGCGAATCGATAATGAGAATCGATAATGCGAATCGATACTGAGAATCGATATTGAGAATCGATACCGAGAATCGATACTGAGAATCGATACTAAAAATCGATAATGAGAATCGATAATGAGAATCGATACTGAGAATCGATAAAGAGAATCGATAAAGAGAATCGATAATGAGAATCGATAATGAGAATCGATAAAGAGAATCGATAATGAGAATCGATAATGAGAATCGATAATGAGAATCGATAATGCGAATCGATAATGAGAATCGATAATGCGAATCGATAATGAGAATCGATAATGAGAATCGATAATGAGAATCGATAATGAGAATCGATACTGAGAATCGATACTGAGAATCGATACTGAGAATCTATACTGAGAATCGATACTGAGAATCGATAATGAGAATCGAAAATGAGAATCGACAATGAGAATCGACAATGAGAATCGACAATGAGAATCGATAATGAGAATCGATAATGAGAATCGATAATAAGAATCGATAATGAGAATCGATAATGAGAATCGATACTGAGAAACGATGATGAGAATCGATACTGAGAAACGATGATGAGAATCGATAATGAGAATCGATAATGAGAATCGATAATGAGAATCGATAATGAGAATCGATAATGAGAATCGATAATGAGAATCGATAATGAGAATCGATAATGCGAATCGATAATGAGAATCGATAATGAGATTCGATAATGAGAATCGATAATGAGAATCAAAATTGAGAATCGATACTGAAAACCGATAATGAGAATCGAGACTGAGAACCGATAATGAGAATCGATAATGAGAATCGATACTGAGAATCGATACATAGAATCGATACTGAGAATCGATACTGAGAATCGATACTGAGAATCGATACTGAGAATCGATAATGAGAATCGATAATGAGAATCGATACTGAGAATCGATAATGAGAATCGATAATGAGAATCGACAATGAGAATCGACAATGAGAATCGACAATGAGAATCGATAATGAGAATCGATAATGAGAATCGATGATGAGAATCGATAATGAGAATCGATAATGAAAATCGATAATGAGAATCGATAATGAGAATCGATAATGAGAATCGATAATGCGAATCGATAATGAGAATCGATAATGCGAATCGATAATGAGAATCGATAATGAGAATCGATAATGAGAATCGATACTGAGAATCGATACTGAGAATCAATACTGAGAATCGATACTGAGAATCGATACTGAGAATCGATAATGAGATTCGATAATGAGAATCGATAATGAGAATCGATAATGAGAATCAAAAATGAGAATCGATAATGAGAATCAATAATGAGAATCGATACTGGGAATCGATACATAGAATCGATACTGAGAATCGATACTGAGAATCGATACTGAGAATTGATACTGAGAATCGATAATGAGAATCGAAAATGAGAATCGACAATGAGAATCGACAATGAGAATCGATAATGAGAATCGATAATGAGAATCGATAATGAGAATCGACAATGAGAATCGATAATGAGAATCGATAATGAGAATCGATGATGAGAATCGATGATGAGAATCGATGATGAGAATCGATTTGTGGTT